>JAOVYW010000022.1:5498758-5527039 GCA_025775045.1 Hiodon tergisus
GGTGGAAGATCCTGTGTAACAGGGATGAGACTCACCATTGGCAATGATGCAACCGTAAGACAGTGAGGTGGAAGACTCTGTGTAGGCGGGACGAAACACGCCATTGATGACGGTGATGGTAAGGTGATGAGGTGGAAGATCCTGTGTAACAGGGATGAGACTCACCATTGGCAATGATGCAACCGTAAGACAGTGAGGTGGAAGACTGTAGGCGGGACGAAACACGCCGTTGATGACGGTGAATGTAAGGCGGTGAGGTGAAAGATTCTGTGTGGCAGGGAAAGGACCCGGCGTTGATGACGGTGGTCGTAAGTTGATGAGGTGGAAGATCCTGTGTAACAGGGGAGTGGAAGCAGAACCCTGGCCACCAACACTATGAACACACACTAACACAGATATCCACACAAAGACCATGAGGAGAAGGGTGAATAAACCCAGTCCAGTGCACTGGTAAATAACAGGTTATGAGTCCCATGCTTCTCTGTGGTGGTTTCTATCTTCATCTCCGGGGATGTGGTTCTGCCCTGAACTCCTTTGTTTGAACTCAGTTTGAGACAGTTTTCAATGTTGACATGGAAAACTACTCAGGAGCAGATAGGAGCCATGGCAGGATTTCAAGATATAATATGCCTTGACTTGGGTGTTTTTTTTTAACTGTGTTTTAACAACAAAGATTGCTTCCCAAGATAAGCGGTTGGAATAAGCCACGCGGCTTAATCCCCCTTTCATCCAGATCCTTATCTTATCCATGTTAATATTTCAGCATTTTTCTTAATCTGCCCATGATCCTTCCCTGTCTTTACTTCACAACAAAGCGAGCATCTGGAAGAATGGAGGAGAGAAATCATTTTCATCAGCAAAATCTTAATATGGGATTAACGTGTAACATTTGATATTAAAAACAATAACGAGAAGTTAAAGTGTGTATTGTGGGAATTAAAGACACAGAAATGCACTTGGGGAAATTGCTTGAGATAAGGAGAATTAAGAATGTGTATTTATTTGATGTAATTACGATACAATGGGGCAATGTGCATTTCAATGTTCAGCTGTGGGACAACTGGGGGTTGATCGCTTCATTTGTTTTTTTAAATGACCTGCATTGTTTTAGACTGGGTGCATTTGAAAAATGCATATTCATTTGACCTTATTTTATCCTTTGTGAAAACAAAAAGCAAGGAGGGGCAAATCTCCTCCTTGTTAAATGTCTGAAATTAAATTTTGTGCAAAGTACAGTGGTGAACATGGAAAACAGGCTTAATTTCAGGGGTCGCAGAATATATATCATGGTTGTTTTGCAAGTATTATTACGTATGTAATGGGCAGAGAACACTCTAGAAAATACACAGCCAGGAGAGTCATAATAGCTGTCACGTAAACAAATTCTGCTTAGTAACAAGCACAGTGGCTAGCATAATCAGTTCGCCATGCCGTATATATTTGCTGGTGAAATAGGCACAGAATGCTGCATTGAATGTTAACTATACATACGTGTATTTAAGGACAAAAACTGTATTTAATCATAACAAAGCTCATCTGAAATAAACATTTCTAAGTGTTTTTTCATTCACCGCATACAGAAATGTTGCCCAAGCCTTATTCTGACAGAGCAGCTGTAGCAGAAATGTATACCTAAATAGACCACACATGAAATAAGAATTTTGTGTTTTTGTTTGTGAAGATGCCCAGAATCTACGTATAGTCTCTTACAAACAAGAGAACAGAACAAAAACAAACAAAGTGAACAAGGGACCGAGTGCTTGTAGAATTTAGACTTATATAGATAGATAGATAGACAGATTGATGGACAGACGTTTAACACAGGCACACACACGTGGTACTTAGGGACAATCTGTTCCCACAGGGAATAGTATGTGAGGAGAAAAAGAGCAATCACATGCAAACATGAGGATTACATGTAAGGGCTTAACCCACTGTCACGGTCGGAATCTGAGAGATGGCAGAGTTATATACATGCAATATCACTGTAATCAAGTCCTGATACAGCCTGTAAAAAGCAGTGCATTGTGAGGGGCTTGGCAGTAACACTGGAGCACCCTGCAAATAATCCACTCAGCTTTTAGCCGGAGAATATTGTATGCATAACAAGAGCTTCATTTGATGGTGGGGTGTGTTTGTTTGATTGTGTGTGTTGAAAATACATGTTATTTCGTAAAATGTTTTTGTAAATGTTGTTTCAAAGTTCTCAGACACCGTGCCTGAGAAATTGACAAGGATGGATATGTTTTCCACATCAATTCAGTCCAGTCCTATATTGTTTCTCCCCCACACTTAATTCTTGCCAGGAAGTACACGGAAGATAGGTAGGCATTGGTTTTATACTGTCGTATTATTTACTAAAAGCGAGTGACCTTACATGAGCCTGGGACTTTGCACAAATGCGAAACAGAAATGTTTTCTTTCTGTTTCTTTCAATTCAATGTCAATCTTTATGTGGATGACAAAATTCATTACAACATAATACAAAATAAATATATAGGTATTATTTTATATTATTTTATTAACTAGATATTTTGGCTGTCACCCTCATAACGTAAGGGTACAAAAACTGTGCGGGCTCATGCAGGAGACAAGGACCAGAATACAAGATCAGTCACCCTAACCATAGGGATGACCGTCCCCAGTCTGGCGACAATAGATGTGAGCCCCCGAGCAGTTCTTCCCACACCAACATTGATCACAAAGTTTACCTCTAATTGGAGACTTTCGGTGGACTATAATACCGCCAGGAGAGATGTCAGAAGAGACATAGTTTACATGACTAAAAGTATGTGGACACCTACTTCTTGAACATCTCATTCCAAAATCATTGGCAATAATATGAAGCTGGTCCCTCCTTTGCTGCTATAACAGGTCAGGTAGTGAACCATGACTGATCACTCCGGAAAACATGTTTTTATTGCTCTAGAAAGTCCAATTGCGGCAAGCTTTACACCACTCCAGCTGATGCTTTGTATTGTGTATGCTGATTTTAGGTTTGTGTGCCGCTGTTCGGCCATGTAAATCCAAGGAACCAAGGAGACCAAGGAGCGGTTGGTTGCTACACTCACTACCAAGCTGCAAACTGCCACTGGAGCAACGTTAGCAAAAGGACTATTGGTAGGGAGCTTCCTGAAATGGATTTCCATTTTTATATACTTTGCACTCGGCAGTCTGATTCTATGAGCTTGTGCCACAATTAAAGTCACTGAGCTCTCCAGTACAGGCCATTCTACTGCCAGTGTTTGTCTATGGAGATTGCATGGCTGTGTGCTCGATTTTATACACCTGTCAGCAACGGGTATGGCTGAAAGAGCCGAATCCATCAATTTGTCCACATACTTTCTGAATTTACAGGAAAACTTGATTGAGGTAGGTTCACAGGTTAGTGATTATTGGGAGGTCTGAGCAGCAGAAAGCCCATGAACTTATTGCCATCTGGGGAAACCCTTAGCAAAAACTTCAAGCGAATGTTCAGAAACAAAATGTTTCCCACCACTGTTTTTCAGCACCTGCTGCCAAAATTTGCATACAGTGCTGGCACCGCAATCCCTCTGTCATCACAACTTTATTAACAGAGGGAAGATATACACTGATGGGCCTAGGATATGTCTGCACCCATTCAGCAGATGACCCAGGATGAGGACAAAGTACTCATCCCTACCACATCAGCGAGTTGTGTTCCTTGTTTTAAAGTGGAGCTTTCTTGCAGTTGGCAGCGAACGAACGAATAGGGGAGTTTGGTTTGATTATAGAGTGACATGTGAGGAGACCCCCATGCTCTCAAGGGGCCATGTTGGGGAGATTCGCAAACAGCAATCAGCATGAGGACCTCCTCCACTGCGAGATGGCATGGTAATTGCACCCAAATTTGCAACCCGTTGCCACTCAAATTGGGCCCCCATTGCGCGAGGCGCTCTTGTCGACAATCACCGCGTTAGTTGCCAGTCTGGAGCTTGGTGAGGGGCCTAATTATAAATGTGGGGAGGGAGCGGCGCTGACGGCCAAGACTTTCTCATTGAGCGAAAGGAAGTCGGAAATAGAGTCGTAGTTGCCATTTGCGGTAGCCCCAACAAAAAACAGGGATCTCTGTTAAGTTACCAAGCTAGTGAGCTCAGCTTCTAATGACAAAAAGTTGGATAAACAGTACTTTTAGTTTCATCCAGTTCTGAGGACCTGTTATGATAAAACAACAGAGGCAGTGACATCCATGTCCTGTTCACTGATTTTATTTACTTTAATGGGGTACACATACAGGAATGGGGTGCATGCTACTTGACATGTATCTCTAGACATATATCTTTTTATCCTTCTGGGCCTTGAGGCCCCTTCATCATCGAGGTATTCATCTTCAAAAGGGGAATTCAAGTCTATCTCAAAGTTAAGAAGACCTACTGGTTGAGGAACCTTGTGTAGATCAAATAGATTCACTTGAACACAGCAGAAAGAGACACTCCATTTAGTTTTTTGTACACTTTGTACATCTTTGAGGCTTAACTGTATTTAATACTAATGGTAGGTATTTAGAGAACTAGAAACAGAAGCTAACTAACTAATACTGTATTTAAATGATGGAGCCAGTGTACCAACAATAATGTGTAGTGGGTGTTTGCAATTTACAATTATTTAATATTTATGGGTTGCATTTTAGCCTTGGAATTTCCCAGTGCTAGGGTCTTGGGTTTGACACCTGTTGAATTTAGGTGGACTGGTCTGTGAAACTGTCTCTCCCCTGGCCTCTCCTGCCAGGCTTGGCCCAGGTGCACCATGAGCTATAAGTTGTCAAAGAAAATAAATGAAAGAATAAATTTTGGATGTTTTATTAGTTATACTATTTATTACTATTACTATGATTAAGTAAACACTAAAATCTAATTATCTCATAAAGTTTTGCCTTTAAATTAAACTTGCGAAAATGTGTTTAGATTTTGAGCATTTTATAGATTTTCTTTGAAGGAAATTTGAATATTGTTATATTCCATGGCCACAAATAAGTCTCCAATTCACAAATCACTGAAATGATTTGTTTAATACTTGTGGTAAAAATCTGATATTATAATATTAAAGCATTCTTTAACAAATATATACATATATTTAAATTATAGACATCCACATTTCCTGGTCATCAGCATGGGCAGCCTACGTACGCATGACCGCTGGAAACGTAGGAACACGAACGTTGCTTTAGGGAGTATGGAGAAAAGATATCTTTCGGTTACTACAGGAAAGAACCTTAAATAGACCGGTAGAACGAAATCGCTGAAAAACGAATGCAATTTCCGATATAGCAGCAATGGAGCAGATTATGCTTGAAGACAGCAAAGAAATATAGTAACGAAAGTCGTAAGTATTTGTTTCATCATACAAATCAGTAATCTAACTAGGGAGTTAGCTAGCCAGCTAGGCGGGAGCATGTATTAGCTAGCAAATTTTCGAGCTAGTATGAGATATACAAAATCGCAACATGAAAAATGTTTTAGCATTTTGCCATTCTCTATTTTAGCCCGTATATTTATTATTAATTTTTGTATTGGTATAACGGCGCCAGCGTGAAACCATCTATCGTAATAAACTTTATCGTTCTGTAAAACTACTCAAGTTTGAAACATATTTAAAAAAAAAAAATCAATGCTGGGTTTATTGTCGTTTTGCCACCGTACAAGCTGAATTTGTTGGATTTGCATTGCTGCAGCTATATTAGTGTTAGTTGGCTAGCATGCTGGTTACGTTAGGGGAGTGTACATGTGTGAAAGATCCGACAGGATTGTTTTGTTGACATTCGCCCATAGTGACAAACAAGCTACGAGATATTAACTGAACTGGACAAACGTTTTTTTGGTATATATTAAGATCCTTCACAACCGAATTGGTCGGACTTTTAGACTCAGGCTCACGGTTGTACAATATTAACTATCAGTAACTTCTTGATTGCTGGGTCTAGTTTGAATTGTTTTGGTGTGGGCGGGTTGCGGAGTGCGTGACGTCCAAATTAAATGGTTCTGAATATACCTGGTGTAAAGTAGCAACCGCATCTCAGTCTTAAGGGACTTGATCTTACTTGCTCTATTTTTTCCATGACAGATCATGTACCGTCACTGCTCACCTGGTTGGTGGAAATGAGCTGGACGTTCTCAGGGGTTTGATCAGGATGGGGCCAGATGTGCCCCTGCTCAACGAGTACAAGCAGGAGTTCTTCTGGAAGCGCTTCCCCCAGACGGTGCTGGGGGGGCCCCGCTTCAAGCTGGGCTTCAGAGCCCCCTTGTATGTGTACGGCAGCCAGGTGGCCCTGTTCCTGATGCCGTGGGTGCTGGGCTGCGTGGGCACCGCGCTGTGCCACCAGAGAATGCTGGAGGAGTGGGCTGCCGCTTTGCTCTCAGGGGGACTCATGCTGGGGGCAGCGGCAGTGGTGCAGACCCTGGGTCAGTGTGCTGCCCAGCGGACGGGACGGGTGGAGCGCCTGCCAGCCCCCAGCATCCTGGCTGATGAGGAGGAGTTGGAATTCTCCGGCTGCACCAGCCCGGAGACCTTCAGGTTCCTTTTGCCGGGGAAAAGGCTGGTGCCGAATGTGGTGCTTCACGTGGTGCTGGCCGGCGCCCTGTGTGGCCTGGGAACCTGGTACCTCCTCCTGGACCGGCTGACAACCCTCTACGGTTTAAAGGGGGTGGCTGCACTCGTGTTCACCCTGGGCTGGGTTACTGTCTGCATTGCTGAGTACTCCCTCATAGTCAACACTCCTGCTGAGACGGCCACTTTCCAGCCTCAGGACACCTACGAGATCACGCCCCTCACTCGTCCCCTCTACATATTTGTCTTTGTTGCCGTGGACCTTGCACAGGGGTAATGGACAAAGATTTTGGGTATCTCTGTTCAGTCGTTTCGTATATGGCACCCTTCCTATTTTATTGTTATAATTCTTTTGTCCTCAGATTTGCCGGTCCAACTCCTACACTGCTCTTAGCCAATCAGGTGCTCCATGGACTCTTCCTGTTCTTGCCGGTGCTGTGGGCACTGGGTGTGTTGTCTCCAATGGACGCCCTGCTCCTCTGGGGAATGGAACAGACTCTGGTGTTTGGCTTGGGTGGTTCCCCCATGGCGACCAACCTCAGGTCAGCTCCCACTAATTGCTTTTCCATGAATCGCATCTAACCCCTGTTTTTTTTCTCTTGGGCTAGTGCCACTGTCCCTTATTGTGCATGTTTTTTCTGTGCTGCAGGCTGCTGGCAATGTTTGTGGCTTCCGTGTGTGTGGCGGTGTGCACTTTCTTCATCCCGTCCAGCCTGGGCGTAGTGCTCTTCACAGTGGGGTCAGGCTTCTTACTTAGCCAGGACCTTAGCCAGGCAGGGGCGCTGCTGAAGCCTCCCGGAGAGAAGGAGCTGCTGCTAGGCCTGGGCTGGCGTTTGGGCTGCAGGAAGCTGCTCCTGTACTTAGGCCTGCTGCTGGGCGCCTTGGTGGAGGCTGGGCTCCTCCACTACTTCGTAGCCCCTGAGAGCAGGCCTGATGGACCCCAGGTTGTCGTCGGCTATCTCCTGATTGCTCTCTGCACCCTCACCTGGGCTCTCCGAGAGGTGCAGGGGGCCTACCTTCTTGGAGGGCTCTTCCACAACCCTCTGTACCCCAAAGCTATGGCCAACATGGCACTGTTTAAGGAGCAGAGCAGGGGCCTCCAGGTGGCTGGGCTGATCAGAAGAGTCCTGCTGAACCTAGGTGAGTCAGTTAGGACATGCTGTACCCTTGTAGGATCTTTATGTGTAAGAGGTTTGAATAAAGATAATTCCTGCACTACTCCCCAGTATCACCGTTTGCCATGGTGGCCTTCCTGGCCATGGACGGCTCCCTCCAGAGCCTGCACACGGCCTCCCTCAGCGTGGGCTTCACCTGGGCCTTTAGAGCAGTAAGTCTGATGTTTGGGAGGGGGGGTGGAGTAGGGGTCCGGCAGGGAAGTTCCCTCACTGACAGCCTCAAACAGCTCCCTGTCCTCCGTTCAGGTGTGGCAGAGCACAGAGGACGTGCTTTTTCAGGTGACTGTGGTGGTCCTGGTGCGGCTGGCAGCCGGGGGCTCGGGGCTGCCGTGGTGGGACAGCCTGGGCACTGGGGTCCAACTTCTGCTGGTGAGATGTCAGAACCCGTTAACCACCTGTGGGCATGGTCTTTGGTCCAAATGCTGGAGTGTTATCAAATGTTATCAAATTAATGCAGACACCTCTACCTGTGATGTTCGGGTCATGGGGTTCGGCTTGCGCTCTGGCAATGACTTCAAGGCAACAAAACTAGTATAAATACATTTAACTAGCCACATCAGCTGCAGCCGAGACTGTAAGAATTGCATTCCTCGTAGTTGCTACAGTCAGTTGTGATTCTGCATTACCGGTAGGTTACTGTAAACAAAACAAACAAAAAAAACTGTTGTTTTTGCTGGGCTTATAATCACTGGGTGGGTGGTAAAGAGTGTTGTTGAGAGTTTGGAGGAGATCAAACCAGTCGCCTCACCCCCTTGTCTCCCCCGAAGGTTAACCTGCTGAGTGACCGGCTGCTGCAGTTGCTGGCCAAGCTGAAGTTCGCCCTGGCGGTGCTGGTGACCTCTTGGACAGAGAAGAAGCAGCGGCGCCCATGGGCAGGGACGCTCCTGGCCCTCAACTGTGCATTGTGGCCCCTGCCGCTTGGCATACTAGTCCTGTCTGCCCTGCTGTCCGCCCCCCTGCTGCCGCTCTTCACCCTGCCCGTCTTCTTGGTGGGCTTCCCCCGGCCCCAGCGCAGTTGGCCCGGCCAAGTTGGGACCGCCTGCTCCTGCCCGGACTCCATCTACTACCAACAGATGAGCAGGAGTCTGGCCTGCGCCCTGAGGAATGCCTTCGCTGGGGGAGCACTGGGTGAGAAGGCCCCACCCACACGCTCTTCATACCGCTCATGGGTGCATTGCAGGGTAGTGGGGTGACCTTGTGCAGTGGCATTTCCGTTTCAGTTTCAAAAGCGAGCCGGGTCACATTGCAATGAGAATCTTTTATCTTAATATATCAAATAGGCTAATTTCTAAAGGTTTTGTGAAAAACGTTGTCTCCATACAAGCGCTTGTAGTTTGGCCCTGATAATCTTTCGGGGGAATCATCATTTTTGCGTCGGCTATCAAGCAGAAAGACAAGAACAGGGGTGAACTGGACTGGAAGTGTGAAGCTCCTGAGCCCTAATCCCTCTCTGGTCCACTGTGTAGAGCTCCAGCGCCACCAGTTAACCATTATTAACACTATCCCTCCTTTCAAAGAATGAAAAGGGGAGAAGTTGAGCAGCAACGTTTTGTGAGCCTGTGATGATACTGGGAAATATGCGGCAGACATAGCTTGAAGTGCTTATTGACATCTCCCTTGTGTAGCGTCTGCATTTCACCCATGGGTTGGTGGGGGAGGGTGATCCTAAATACATCCACAGCGTTATCCCAATGATATGCTCTGCAATGCTCGGCTGCTCACAACTGCTATATGGTGTTAAACATAAGCTAATTATTTAAGTGATGGCTTGTTATGTAAAAAAAATTCTAATGACATCTTTGTCCTTGCAAATAGTAGAGCGTTTTCTTGGATGTTTAGCTTTTAACTAATGAAAAGATTGGGAATGTTTTGTTGTTTTGGCTTCTTGGTTTCCCCCTTGTGACATTGAGCTGAGCATCGCAAAGCAACGGGAGGAAACAGCGCGTCACTTTCCATCAGGAGGCAACACAGCTCCAGGGAGATGCTGCAATGGGATCTGACATACCCCTGGGATATGACATCACAATTGCGACCTGAATGTGCAACCACAGCTCTGTGGTTCGACCAGATTCTTCTTTAATGAAGGCCTGAATGAGCAACCGTAGCTCTGTGGTTTGACCAGATTCTTTTGTAATGGCCGGTAAAGGTCTGAATGTAAAATAAGCCAGGTTCCACTAAACATGACACAGCTTTACACAGCTCCTGTAGTCTCTGGGTAGACCAGAATCGGTTGTATATCCACTACTTACACAAAGTGAATGAATGACAGGGCCCTGGTCTTACATTTTCAGACTGTTCTTGAAGTTTGACTTGGCTTGGTGAGAGAACATCCCCCTCTGTTTCCACCCTCCAGGTTCCCTGGCCCCGGGGT
Organism: Hiodon tergisus; assembly: GCA_025775045.1. Taxonomy (NCBI): domain Eukaryota; kingdom Metazoa; phylum Chordata; class Actinopteri; order Hiodontiformes; family Hiodontidae; genus Hiodon; species Hiodon tergisus. The sequence goes on from JAOVYW010000022.1 coordinate 5,508,869, forward strand.
CGCATTTTCTCGGCCGCTTCCAAGACCGTGTTGTTTGGATCATGGTCCTAGAGAGGGGTTTTGGCTACTGCTCTGTCAACATAAAGGTACCGGTTTTTGCCCTCTTGGGTTCTGATACACAGCTACTCTGGTTCAGAATCGAGCTAACCTTTCTGTGTTCCAGGGACTGGAGCTGCAGGAGACTTCTTGTCACACGGCAGAAGCCCGGAGGGTCGATGAGGTCTTCGAGGCGGCGTTTGAGGACCCGGCGCCCGGTCTCAACCAGCACTGGGGAAATGCCCTGACGCCCTGCGCTGCCGTGCCCATCTGCGTCTACTCTGACGCCCGCAGTGTGCTGACAGGCATCATTGACTCGCACGACAACCTGCGGCGGCTCCGAGACGACTTCCTCAAGGCGCTGGTCTGGCTCCTGCTGCAGCACTGTGTGACGAGCGTGCCGCTGGCCAGTGACCGGAGACCGCAGACTTCTGCGGAGGTGAACCCGGCACCACCCAGAGCCTGGCAGGAGACCCCCAGTCTGAACTCCTTCAGCGACTGGTCAGACGAAGACGACCTGTTCGGCCCGCACCCTGCCAAACGGACGGTGGCTCTGGTGAGCGTGGAGGCACGGACCCAGGATGGGCTGGGGACACCCCTGCCCGGTGCAGTGGAGACACATAGCCTGTTTGAGGACATGCCTCTCTCCTTTCTGGCGCCACTGCGGTCGTCGGGCTTGGGGCTTCCTGTGGCAGACAAGGGCCCGGCCTCACCCCAGGTGAAGATGAGCTGTCCACACTCAGTGCTGCTCAGTCCGCCCTCTTCCTGGTGGCCTGCTGCCCCCCTAGTGCCCTCGCGTTGGAAACAGTTACGCCAGGCTTTTCCAGAAGACTGGTTCAGGTTGGTGTTGGGCCGGCTGACTCCATGGTTGGCAGGGCAAGTGGAGCGCCCCCAGGAGGTGGTGGAGGCCCTGCAGGCCGACGGGGCCCTGCGGGAGCTACACGCCCAGGTGGCCCTCAGCTCCCTGGTCGCGCTTGGGGCTGATTCATCCCTCCTCAGCCCCAGCTACGTCTACAGGGTCTACTGTGGGGATATACCCTGGACCGAGGGCCTGGACTGGCTAACCAGCAACACCGAGCTGTTTCAACTCACGCTTAAGGCTTTCAGGTACCAGAGTTGGCACTGGACAGTGCTGGTGGCCTACAGTTCTCCAGTTGAATTCACCCACTTTAGCTAAAAGAGAGCTTTGGAGCATTTACCTTCTAATGCAACTGTCAAGAGCCTTTTCTGGGTACAGAGGACAGGCTTTGTATGTGTTGATGTATTCCCTTTTGTGTCCAGGTATGGCTTTAAGCTGCTGTTCGATCAGGCAAGCTTGGGGGCTGTAGAGAGCCAAGAGGAGCTGCTCAGCCTCCTCGAGGAGTACGAGCGGGACTGGCACATTGGCCTGGCATCCGAGAGGGGCTGGCACGATGCTGTCCTCCAGGAAAAGCCCTACCTCTTCTCCCTGGGCTATGACCTCACCATGGTAACCTTGCACGTCCATGAGCTTATGCTGCCTGTAATTTTTATTCAAGCAAAAAAGGTTTGGCGCTAAATTGGAGCTTTTCCCACATGGCTTCCTTCAGGCTGTGGTGATGGAGGGCATTTGCTTAGAACAGGTGTGTGACTCTGAAATGCTGCTCCAGGGCTGACCTAAGGCTTAAACTTTAAAGGGATTGTTTTAAATGTTTAACATCTGGGCAGTGGGCCATAATATTTCATAGGTTGCTCGAAGCAGCCAGTTCTGCATTGCAAAGGTCAGCCCATCCACTGTCTTATATCTGTGAACAGTCTGTTCTACAGTGCCTTGCGAAAGTATTCACCCCCTTGGAATTTTCACCCCATATTTTGTTGGCTTACAACCTGGAATTATAATGGATCTTTTGGGGGTTTGTATCATTTGATTTACACAACATGCCTACCACTTTGAAGATGCAACATATTTTTTATTGTGAAGCAAACAAAAAAAATGAAAACTTGAGCATGGATAACTATTCACTCCCCCAAAGTCAATACTTTGTAAAGCCACCTTTTGCCGCAATTACAGCTGCAAGTCTCTTGGGGTATGTCTCTATAAGCTTGGCACATCTAGCCACTGGAATTTTTGCCCATTCTTCAAGGCAAAATTGCTCCAGCTCCTTCAAGTTGGATGGGTTCCGCTGGTGTACAGCCATCTTTAAGTCGTACCATAGATTCTCAATTGGATTGAGGTCTGGGCTTTGACTAGGCCATTCCAAGACATTTAAATGTTTCCCCTTAAACCACTCGAGTGTTGCTGTAGCAGCATGCTTAGGGTCATTGTCCTGCTGGAAGGTGAACCTCCGTCCCAGTCTCAAATCTCTGGAAGACTGAAACAGAATTTCCCTGGATTTAGCCCCATCCATCATTCCTTCAATTCTGACCAGTTTTCTAGTCCCTGTCGATGAAAATCCCTACAGCATGATGCTGCCACCAGCATGCTTCACTGTGAGGATGGTGTTCTCGGGGTGATGAGAGGTATTGGGTTGCGTGTTTTCCTTGATGGCCAAAAAGCTCAATTTTAGTCTCATCTGACCAGAGTACCTTCTTCCATATGTTTGGGGAGTCTCCCACATGCCTTTTGGCGAACACCAAACTTATTATTATGCTTGGTTCTTTATTTAATGGCTTTTTTCTGGCCACTCTTCTGTAAAGCCCAGCTCTGTGGAGTGTACGGCTTAAAGTGGTCCTATTTACAAATAGTCCAATCTCCCCTCTCCTCCTCCTCTCTGATTAATGCCCTCCTTGCGTGGTCTGTGAGTTTTGGTGGGCGGCCCTCTCTTGGCAGGTTTGTTGCAGTGCCATATTATGGATTTAATGGTGGGCTGTTCAAAATTTTGTATTTTTTTTTTTACAACCCAACCTCTGTACTTCTCCACAACTTTGTCCCTGACCTGTTTGGAGAGCTCCTTGGTCTTCATGGTGCCACTTACCTGATCTGAAAGGCCCCAACACTGCGTGCGTGCGTGCGTGCGTGCATAATATATATATACTGAGATCATGTGACACTTAAAGTCCACCTGTGTGCAATCTAACTAATTATGGGACGTAATTGGTAAAAGGTAATTGGTTGCACCAGAGCTTATTTAGGGTCTTCATAGCAAAGGGGCTGAATAAATATGCACGCACCACTTTTCCTTTTTTAGAATAAAAAAAAGAAGTTTTTAATTTCACTTCACCATTTTGGACTATTTTGTGTATTTCACTTACATAAAATCCAAATAAAATCCATTAAAATTACAGGTTGTAATGCAACAAAAAACACCAAGGGGGATGAATACTTTTACAAAGCACTGTATGGTAAAACTCACAAGTCAGATTAACTGAGTAGGAAGAAATCAGCAGCAGTGTGCTGGTCAGGTGACTATGAAGAATAAACTGTCAACGATCTTTCAAAGCGCTGAATCTTAATACAAAAAATTAGCTTTTCTGGAGTGTGAATGAGTTAAGATCTGCAAAATCTGTATACATTTTGTCAACATTAAATGCAGTGGTTACAACATTAACCACTTTAAGTCACTGTGTGCTGTGCTCACCATACATTCCTATGAGCATCAACTGGCATATCTGGCAACAGCTTGATATTAGCCCACGGCTAAGTGTCTTGCTCAACCATCTGGAAAAAACCCAGAGGTTAGGAGACCGGAGAAGTACCTTGCTCAACAGCCTGATATTTAAAAAAATATAATTAAAAAACTTTCTTAATTTGGAATTGACAAAATTGTTTCGTAAACCCCCCCCTCTAATTTGGAATCGGCTAATGCCTTTCGGATCATCACTATCACCACCACATGCAGGGAGGGTGAATATGTATGACTATGCTCCTCCAGTTCTATCTGCAATACAGCTGCCTGTGACTTTGCCACATTACAGGCTACACCACCTTCTGTGTCTCTCTCTACGATAACGCAAGCCTGCTGGAGACAGAAAAGCCGTCGTCAGCATCGAGAGAAGTCCCGCTGATTTAACCCGCCCTGCCACTTCTCTGCCGCCACTGTGCTCACCTGGTCACAATCGGCTAATGACACGGGGTGTAATTTCATAGGGTTTAGTCTACGCTTTGGCACCTTCCAGGGGCATACGGTCTGAAATTTACCGGAGGTTAAATGGCTTTCTCGAAGGTGCGAGTCCCACAGTGAGGTGACGGGTCTCATGTTTTTAGCGAGACTCTGCCTGTACTAAACAGCAGTGTGATTTTAGTGCTTTTTCCAGCCTCTACCCACTCAGTCACCTTGTGTTCCATCTCTCTGCAGGGCACCTACAGGGGGCGTGTCCTCACCTTGCAAGAGTTTTTAGTGCAGCTGGGCGGTCTGAACGGGGAGGGTGTGCGTGGACAGTGGGCAAACCTGTCCTGGGAACTGTTGTATGCCACTAACGACGATGAGGAGCGCTACAGCATCCAGGCCCACCCGGTCCTGCTACGCAACCTCACCGTGCAGGCGGCAGACCCCCCGCTGGGCTACCCCATCTACTCCTCCGGGCCCCTCCACGTGCCCTGCTTGTGATTCACCAGGAGGGATCCACCGGTTCCGCTACGGTGCTCGTCTCAGTCAGCGGGATTGGCTGAGGCCCTCGAGCCACAACCCCCGTGATTCCAGGGGTGACGGGAACAACGTGAGAACCACCATGCCAGCCTTTTCCTTACCTTTCTTCACATGCACTATCACCACAGTCACAACAAAACCCACTATTCAATGTCTTCCTAAAGCTTTTATAGAAATCACAAACACCAGTGTGACTTTTACTTTGCAAATCATTTGCTGTCCCTTTTTTTAAATATTGGTTGGAGAATTACATCAGATATCGGTCTCTCCCAGGTAACATCCACTGTCACTAGGTCCAGCCAAATTAAGCATGTGTCCTGAAGACAGGGAAAATGAAGGGGTCACTAAAACAATTTTTTTGTTTTTTTTAATGCTTTCGTTCTGAAACTCCACTAGAGTCAAACCAGCGGGTTTCATAACTACTATAGTAGTTACTACTATACTAACTACTATAGTATTTTGTTTGAATTAAGGAGAGAATTTTTTATTTTTTTTGTGCATTGCCAAAACTGCATAAAGCACTTCCTTAATGATGATGATAATGAGTGAACACACATTTCTCTACAATGGGGATTTTATTCTGATATGAAAGAAGGCTCTGGTGTGACTACATGACACAGCATGGCACCAGCCACATTTATCTGCCCTGCGATGGACTAGCCGCATACACTACCCTGAATTGAATCAAGAAAATTTGTGAGTATGTACATTTTAATCAAACTACCTACATATTTTGCATTACATTTTTTTATGTCAAGTTCTTTGTACCAAACATTTACTTAAAAAAAAAAAAAGGGAAAAATGTATCACTTCTTAAAATGTTATCACAGGGAGTTTTTATATAGTATTTGTATTTTTAATTTAACTGTATGCAGCTATGAGAATTTACTTGTATTTTGTAATCCTGTTTTTTTATATATATATATTTCTGATATTTACAAAAAGAAAGTGTTCTCTGGTTGTGGGCTGTTGTGATTATTTGAGAGTATATTTGTACATAAATGCAAGTATACATAATACAGATTTTCTTTTTTAAATGGTGGTTTGTTTATTTTATTAAATGGCATGAAACAGAGAGTGAGGGCCCCCCACAACATGAATCCAGCCTGGGACGGTTTTTATTCCAGTCACAAGCACAAGCATTGCAAAAGTACTGAAGCTGTCAGTCAGGAAGTCTTGGACTTTGTGAAGTATGCAGAGTCAGCATCCTGAAAGAGAAAAATGATCTTTTAAGGTTTAGGTCAGAGTAACAGGAGGAACACATGGACAATAACCATCCTCTAAAGGGGTCAGAGGTCAGAGCAGAACTCAAAGCCTAAAGGCAACGCTGTGTCTACACTCTCAGACGGTCCCTCCGGCCAGTCGGAGCACCACTCCGTGACCTCAGCAGACACACGGGCCTCCGGGCCGTGGTCACCCCGTTTCCCTAGAAACCCCCACGCTTGGTGCAAGGTCAAGAACAGCTGAGAGCCCAGCTGCCACCAAAAGTCACTATATATAGGGTCTGACATGCCCAGTCATCTTGCTGCCTGGCTGCCTTCTCACTAACCTCCCTGTCCTTGTTGTGCTTCACGTATGAAGCATGGCCTGCCGAACACTCCCCGAGTGAATTGAGCTGGGCTAAGGCATTCCTGTACGGCCCCCTGATAGTTGGTTAAACCCTATATAACGGGGTCAGCTGCTGGATTAGTGCTGTTGGGAGCAGGAGGTTCTCCAGCTGCCTGTTCTCCCACATACTGTCAGAGCAGGCTGTGATTTAGTGAGGGCACACAGTACAGAGGAATGCACTGTGGCGTTAGTATATGAGGTGGAGGTAAATTAATCTGTGTTGCAGCCCGATCAATAACAGTAAATATAACTATGCAATATTTACTGTGAGGCATGATGATATAGGCTGTCCACAAGTGATTTACTCTTCTTAACTCACGTAATGCCTGGCTATCCCATTTGCGTGAATAATAACAAGCTTAAAATAGCCGTTTGACATACCAGGACTGTAGCAAAGTGTATTCTATAATGAAAACTAGAGGTCCAGTCAAAGGTCCATGGTTTGATTTGTTGATCAGTATGTGGTTGATATTAGTTATACATAATCACCAAAAAAAATGTTCCTCCTCAATTTGGAATTGTGCTAAAGCATCTTGACTCATCACTACATTCCACCATACACGGTGAGGGCGAGGCATCTTTAAATGGCAGTCACCTTCTAACAGTGTGTGGACTTCACATTCCAGACGAGAGGAGAAGGGAGGCAGTGGCAGTTACTTCTACGAAAGATTCTTGATGTAGTGAAGAACAACATGGGGACAAAGTCTCCCAGAAATGTCAGTTCTTTTTTCACCAAGGTCTCTGGTCACTTCAAAAGGCTACACAGGTAGCAACGGTTCTTCTCATAAATGTCTTTGTGTGCTTTGTCTGAGAGAACAACTACTGTAGAATCCTTCTCTGGTCTACGGCCACGGGTCGTGTACAGGACATTGGGAGTGCTTTATGTATTTCTTGTCATGTTGGCCTAAAAAAGGCCTCCCTTAAGATTTTCTTCCTTAGGAAGTAAAAGGCAAAAGACAAAATACCCTTTTGGTATGTTTTCTAAACAAACAAAAAGCTATGATTATGGAATCAAATGCATGGGGCAGAAGAAAGAAGAGAGACACTCAATTCAACTCCACATCAGGATTCAGGCCCACACCTGCCATTCAATACAGATGCAGACTCCAGTGAGGTTGAAGTAAAGGAAACACTCATTGCTAGTAAAATTAACAAAGAGCGGCACAGCCCAGTGTGCGTGCAGTGTCATTTTGTGATTCCACAGTAATTGCTCAGGGACATTTCCCCAGGAAGATATGCTGATGTGACCTTGGTTTGGAAGAAAAGGTCACAACAGCATGCATCCCCTTGGCCCCAGCTCTGAGCCTTTTTACTGCTGCTTAAGGCCAAATCTGTGTGGTAGTAAAGCAAGGTAGCGGATTTCATACAGACCAGCCCCGCCTTGAAGTTCTTCACCCTCTTCCTGCCCAGCAGGCTGGTGATGGCCCAGGCCCAGGTGGGAGCGTACTGCCACAGGTAGAAGAAGAGCAGGAAGGGCTGCTGGCCGATCCACATTTCCTTGACGCGATTAGCTACGCCCACCAAAATGAGGCGGACACAGCGGGCAGTGCTCATCTTGTGCTGCTGGTCCCCAGGCACAGGCACAGGCTGCAGTGGGTAGAGAGGAGCACAATCACGCGTGCGCACACACACAAAGTAAAACTAACACCAGTGGTTAACTCAACCGGAGGACGGCACCTTGTCCAGCAGTTCTGTGAAGGCATTCTGGACTATCTGTGACTGCACCGGCCCAGGGCACACCATGCTGATATTGACCCCTGGATAGTCAGACAGCTCTGTGCGTAGGGAGTTAAAAAAGCCCTGCAGGGGGTGAAAGAAATGCTAAATCATATTTTCTTTTGCCAAACAAGTAGACACACCTCTGGAGCAGTGGATAAATCTTACACTGTGAACCAATGACTTCATCATATGGTACAATGGCACTAACTGCCCCAACATGACCTACAATGCTGATGCTCAGCTGGAGAGGTGCTGGGCCTGGGGGTTCTGAGCTCTGGGACAGTGTCCCAGTGTCCAGCCTGGTGGGCACCTCACCTGCAGGGCGTGTTTGCTCGCAGAGTACCCAGTGGCAAGGGGCGCCCCGGCCAGCCCCACCACACTGCTGATGGTTACCACAGCACCGGTCCCACGCTGCGTCATGTGGGGCAGCACCTGTTTGGTGAGCGACACAGTACCCAGGAAGTTGAGCTCCATCAGGGCCTGGTACACCTCCACGCTCGTCTCCAGGAACAGAGAACGTTGGCTGCGGCCGCCATTGTTGATCAGAACATCAATCTGTGCACACATAAAGTGGAGGGTGGGGGTTAGCTTGCCTGATAGATTTTCCTTTTGTTACATAAATTAATTACTACAAGAAGCTTGTCTGTGACTGCCATGACAACAGTTGGCTACTGGGACAGATAGACACACGATGAGAGGACAATGAACAGAGAGACGACACAAAGAGAGAGCAATGAGAATAATACTGCCTGTGACTGCATTGTTGTGTTTGTCACACCACACCACAAGGATGAGTGAATCGGTGAGATAACCCAAAGATGACCCAGCGGGAAATGCAATGTGAGTAGAGATTGAGACAGGCATTAAGCAGTGCGGCAACTGTGTATGTGTCAGAGAGAAAGGGGAGAGAGTGAAAAAGATGTGTGTGAGTGGGTGTGTGGCTATGAATGAGAACGGTGTGGGTGTGCGTGAGCAAATGTGTGGCTGTGAATGAGAAAGTTATGTGTCTGAGCGAGTGCGTGCGAGTATGTGGATGTGCATCAGAAAGGTGTGTGTGTGTCTGAGCGAGTTTGTGGCTGTGTTTAAGAAAGTGTGTGTGTGTGTGTCTGAGTGAGTTTGTGGCTGTGTTTAAGAAAGTGTGTGTGTGTGTGTGTGTTAGTCTAAAGAAACTAGCTGGAATCAAGTGTCCAGTCGTGCTATTCAGCCGAGTTTGAATAGCTGTGTCTACTTAATCACCAATTCAGTTTTAACTAAATGAATGGGTAATCAGGTGGAAATGTGGGAATGAGGACTATTTCATCAGCCATACATGGCCAAAGTACTGGACTGCGGTCTTGGTTTTCTCTTCATGGGATCCCCTCTCCAACAAATCAAGGGGAAGAACAAGAATATCCTTTTCCTGCAAGCTGCCATGCTCTGCAGACAAGCAAAAAAAGGAGAAAATCGGTTTTAATCCCTTTTTCCCAGGGGGGAACGTTTGTGGTCGCAGCCATCACCACAGTGCTCTCTGTATTTGTGTGTCCTCAAGCATATTGTGGCTTATCCATCAGAAATGAAGGCGTTAAACTTTACTGTGCAGAAAAAGACAATTCACAGAGCTTTTAAGACTGGAAGACATCTGATATCCTCAGGCACACCCTCTTTCCCCTATAGAAACCTCATCTTACCTAGACAGCGGTGCTTCACCCTGTCCAGCTCTCCCTCTCTGCGGGCGGATAGGACAAGGCGAGCACCTAGCCTTGCCAACTGATATGCCAGCTCCGCCCCGATGCCACTGGAAGCCCCTGTGATCCACACAACCTGCCCTCGGAGTGTATCCTCTGGTGACCAGAAAAACACAGCCGTCAGAATGCAGCAGGGGTGGCATCCCTAAACTCAGTACCGGTGGACGTGGGCCCCAATTTGAATGGCATGAGGGGCATTAAGGACACACCAATATGCCCATATGGACTTCCCCAAAGGGGAGGTTTGGTAATAAAATATTTAGATGTCAGGTTTCCACTACAAACCCAGCCACAAGAAATGATAGATGGGCAATGCTGAATCAGACTATTGGCAAATTTACTCCAGCAAATATTTTCACAAATGGAAGAATTGGTTACAGAGAGATAACATTACGAAGACTAATCAGAAGATATTGGTAGCCAAATGCCACCTGTATAGAAATGTTTGGTTTTCATATTTAATAGTGTATTCCATGTGGTCACTTTCCAATGACCGCCCTATTCCAAATAAAGGGGTCCATCTGGCAAGGAGTCCTAAAAATCAAAGCCACTGGAATCTCTTGCATGTTCAAACTTCACCGACTATTTTAATTACAGTGGTTTAGTTTAATTTTCTGCTCCACTATGAACCCAGCGCCACACAGGAGGAGAAAGTACAGACAAACTCATCCCATTCATTATTTAACACACTTCAGGCCACACAGCCCATACAGGAGGCTCATCTAGACCACTGGTCATAGTCAACAGCACTAGTAACAGCAGGTAATTTATTGAAACTGTTCAGGTTATATACTTTCTTCACAGGGTCCAGCAGCTGTGATGAGACTTGAATCAACCAAATTTTCAGTACAGGGCCTCCACCTAACACATTGTATCACATCATTAAATAGCTCAAAGGCTCAACAACATTCTAACTTTGTTTCAAAAATCAATTTTCAACTTAAGCCCCAATAAACACATATAAATTGCAGACAAACAGATGGAGAACAGCTGTAACCCCCACTTGAAATCTAGCAGTCTTCAATGTGTGTGCATTTGATTCCATTAGGGGAGCTCTGTCCCCAGCACAGCGAGTGTAATTGTGGGAGGTATTTATATGACACAACCACTCTAACAGTGGCACTAATGTCTGAGCAGAAGGAACGCCTAATTGAGGCAAATCAGCGATGCTGACTTTTAGACGTGTCATTGTCAGCAAGAAGCACATAGGAAGGCAGTGGTTAATCTGCAGTAAAGCCATCTCAGAAAATATTTCCACCCAAACGAGGCATGTGAACATCAGGTTCACTTCATTGATAAAAACACAAAAAACAATGCCCAACTTGTAACTGAAACACATCAGATTTTCACAGTACTGATGCCATCTACAAAGTACAGCCACGGTTATAGGGACATTACCTGGTTTGCGTCCAAACGCAACCGACCAGAGTAAAGTCAAGTCAGCATCTGCACAGGCCAAACGCACCAGCTGCACGAGCACGTACAGCGCGAAACCAAGGTAAACCAATGATGTCACACAGAAATCCATTTCACGGGGACTTGTGTACTCCAGTCGATAAAATCTATAAACATAAAATGTTAAATGGGCAATAAAATTAATAGTTGAAAATACAGTTATGCACACTAACGACTGGGGAGTTACGATGACATTAGTTTCTTAAATTAAGTACAAAAAAATAGAATGTCACTGTGTAAAAATGTTACGTTGCTTCTATCTAAAGTTATTTTATTAAAGCAGCACACACATCACCGCTCTATAAATATAGGCATATTTGATGTCAAATGTATTTAATTAACTAGCTAGCTAGCTCGTTATTCACTAACCCTACCGCACTTATCTTACAATTCGGGCATTACCGCTACAGATATTTGAGCGGCTCACCTTGACGACCCTGTCTCAGACTGTCACTACATATAAACGCAGATTCAGGCTAATGTGCAACCCGGAACTACCACTTTAGTACCAACTTCCGTTTTAAGCACCACCCCGAAGAAGTCTGTTGTTCATCGAAAAAAACGTAAATAACGTTTAATAAATAAATATGAATGTTTTAAACGGTAAGATAATATTTATTAATTTAATTAAAGGAGAAAAAAACATGAATTGCCCCCATCACGTTTACTATGAAAAAATATTACTCCAGTAAATAGTATTAATAAAGAAGAAAAATATTTACAGTCCCAGAGTGATTTATAAGCTGTCCGGTGTGGAGATTTGTCGCCTGGTTATTATACAAATAAAAATGTATTTTACAAACCCCTGTTTTTTCAATAAAAAGTATATAACGAGCAACGATTCACTACGGAAGATACATAAGTAACTGTAATCATATGTTGGAATAATTGTTTGAGTTGATATATTGACCGACTTAACCAGGAGAATGGCTTTACTGTGGAATTAACGCAACCTTACTGAGAGACGTATCAGACTGACATGTGTTGTAACACTGTTGCTTCCTTCCTCGTAAATAGTTCCCTAAAGAGTTACTGCACTTGTTTAAGGTGTAACTCGACAGGTCGCATTGTCAATTAAATTGCGGTTTTTCAGATCTTTATAATCATAATTGTTGTTATTGTAATTATTTCTGAACAACGTTTTAGTCAGTCACAATTGTACCAATTAGGCGCGATTCGAACCAGCAACATTTATAGTGCTGAAATAACAGCAATAACTCACTGGGAACGACGGACATACTATGAAGGAACATGTTTCAAAAATAATAATACTAATAGCTGACCAAGGTTGGCAGTTTTACTTGCCCAAACCCAACCCAGTCGGGAAAATACTACTAAGTAGCAGGTGTGTTTTTGTACAAGGTTTGTTTTTCTGTCTATTGAATTTCGACAACATGTGTATTGAAGGCACACAGGTACCGATACATGGGGGCTCTTCAGCAGTTCGCTGTATTCTTGGCTGGTGTGTTATTTTGCTACTCGAACAACCGAAGTCTTTTGTGCTGCAATAGCACCTGCCCTTGGTTGAAATCATTGGACAACTGACACAAAACAGTTATACGACACCATTTGTAACTGGTAATTTATGTGCATATCACTTCGAGTAACGAAGTAACATGAGTATTTCTGCAGAGTGGCAATTTGGGTAGCTGACCCACTTCAATCGAGTTCACTGACATCTCGTCAGAAAATACAAAACTTCCACTGTTCCATAAACTCAGACAAAGCTGTCTGCATTTTGTTGGCATGCCACTGTGACCAACTGGATGTCTTATGAGTAAAAAAAAAGATATATCGAACATCAACGAGCTGCGCTTTCCCAGAAATTTCGTCTTCAAATGTGTTCTACTCTGATGATGTCATTATTTTAAGCACTCAGACCGCGATGTGTACATCCGGGTCCCTGGGCTGTAGTCACTAGGTTGTTAGATGCAGGCTCTCTGACGGGGAGGCTGCGGTAGAAGGCTGAGGTTAGGAGCTTTATCTTGTATCGCAATGTTTTCGAAATTAGTATATTTGTAACGTGTTTACAGTATACGTTGGTCGCCTGACAGGTCAAAGTAATGCATCCTTTTTTTGCTCTAAAAGGAGAGTTACTCTCTTTTTCGATTTGAATGTATTGAAAAGCGACTTCTCCCTAAGCTATCGCTTCTTTGGCGTTTCTGTCCCCGGTAGCTGTTCCTCTATCTGCTGCCGTCAATTTGTGTGTATGTGTGTGCTCGCGTGTTTTTTAACACAACAAGCCGTATTTCGGATTTTGGTAAGTTGCAATAAACTTTTCATACGCAACGATAACGTAGAGACTTGTTGAGGCTTGAGGGAGAACGACGAGTGATTGGGCCGGGTAAACGATTGCGCTCAGGCCTAAGTTACTTGAGGTCCAGGGCCTACAGCGATGCTTGGTGTTTACGTATACCTATGCCGATGTCAGACTGAAAAGGTTTATATAATATTGGTCAGATAAAAATGTAATAACTTACAGGTATTTAACGCCACCATTTTGCAATAAAGATTGTTTAATGTCCTCCCGAACTTTTCGACTCCTATGGAGTAGTTTGATATCCCATCTGTATGTAAATTAGTATTTACCTGTCAACGAACCAGTTCTTAGCAAGTCAGCTCACTAATATAACAATGCTTGTAACGGTAGTTTGATCAGTTTTAGGTGTCGTCGCGTTTAGAATATTGTCCTGCCTGGCAGATATGACATAATTTGAATCTGCTTTACACTGGCTCGAAAATAAACGGATTTGGCGTATGGGAGTTACTGAGGACTCCTTTCGCACGTTGAATGTAAGGCTAATATTGTAGAATGCACGTTTAGTTTTCGGAATCTTTACTGATTTGACTAAATCGAGGTTGCTTTTTAACTTAAGATGGAAATGTAATCATTTTACCGGGAGGGGGGGGGGGGGAACCTTCAAACGCATGTTGTGACATGATTTCTAAAGTATAGGTCAGAGGGGTGGATCATGCACTACGGTAGTTTTGCTGCATTTATTTATTTGCAATGACATCTGATCAGTTCTTTTTTTTTTTTTTTTCTCCAATCTTTATCTGTGATTTCTTCTAGATAAGAGGGAGGCAAAGATGGGTGCGTTTTTGGATAAGCCAAAGATGGAGAAGCACAATGTGCATGGAGCAGGCAACGGCTTGCGTTATGGCCTGAGCAGCATGCAGGGCTGGAGGGTGGAGATGGAGGACGCTCACACTGCCGAGGTCGGTCTGCCTGGGGGGCTCCAGACTTGGTCCTTCTTTGCCGTCTACGATGGGCACGCCGGGTCGCAGGTGGCCAAGTACTGCTGTGAGCACCTGCTGGAGCACATCACTGGCAACCCGGACTTCTGTGGCGGGGGAGTCCAGGAGCCGCCGGTCGAGAGCGTGAAGAGTGGCATCCGGACAGGCTTCCTGCAGATCGACGAGCACATGCGGACCTTCTCAGAGAAGAAGCACGGGACGGACCGCAGCGGCTCCACCGCTGTGGCGGCCATGATTTCGCCTGAGCACATTTTCTTCATCAACTGTGGCGACTCGCGCGGCTTGCTGAGCCGCGGGGGCAAAGTGCACTTCTTCACTTTGGACCACAAGCCCAGCAACCCACTGGAGAAGGAGCGCATCCAGAACGCCGGAGGCTCCGTCATGATCCAGCGCGTCAATGGCTCACTGGCCGTGTCCCGGGCCCTGGGCGACTTCGACTACAAGTGTGTGCATGGCAAAGGCCCCACAGAGCAGCTGGTTTCACCGGAGCCCGAGGTGTATGACATCCAGAGGTCGGAGCAGGAAGACGAGTTCATCGTCCTGGCCTGCGACGGCATCTGGGATGTCATGGCCAACGAAGAACTGTGTGATTTTGTCAGGTCCAGGCTGGAGGTGACCGACGATCTAGAGAAAGTCTGCAACCAGATTGTCGACACCTGTTTGTACAAGGTAAGGTACAGCCAGATAAGCACTGTTATGTAAGCATATGTTTTGTTGCTTATGCAGAGGTTCACCACTAGTAGAAATTGCCTGTTAAATAATTTTTTAGAGCCTAAAAGAGGAAACCGCTGAGCTGCTTTGAGCCATGCTGTTGCGGAGAGCAGGGGCCAGCTACTCACATACCTTTTGTTTCTTCTGGCACAGGGTAGCCGTGACAACATGAGCGTGGTGCTGGTCTGCTTTCCTGGGGCGCCCAAGGTTTCTCCAGAAGCGGTGAAGAGGGAGACGGAGCTGGATAAGTACTTGGAGAGCAGAGTCGAAGGTGGAAAACCTAAAAAGGCTAATAAATGGCAACATTGAACAATCTGTTAGGCACCTACAGCTACCAGATGAGCGCTTTTAGTTGTCTTCAGCATAAAGAATCTCAGCTATTAACTTTTAGTTTTACAACGGCCTTGCTATAGGTATAGCATCGTATAGCAAAACTCTCAGAAGGGTAATGAAACAATAAACTGTGTCTTTTATAGTCAGGAGTCGGGAACCAGAAGGAGTAGTCATTTTAAAATCTGAAAAATTATTTCTGCAATAATTATAGTTTATTTGCCAAAGGGACACATCTACAGTTTCTTGCCTAGATTTAGCTTTGTAGTCTCTGGACCAGTGATATATATCTGTATATCCATGTTATTGAAATGGACATTATGGCTACTATGAGTATATTTGTATACTCAGTCAAATAAAGAAAACCTTTGTCGTATTCAAAGATGTAGTTAAAAGTATGCCGTTAGTTTGTCTGTTTTCCAGTAAACTCATTGCCTTTGTGCATTGTCAGTATACACGTTTACCAGTTATGTATTTAAACCTGATTTGCATGTTTTTAATGTACAACTGAACATGCATGGATAATTGGCTTGCTAAGACAAGGCATTGGTATTGTGGACTAAACATTGCGGTCTTTTACTTCAAATGACTTCGATCTAACGTCAGTTTCGTTAGCTGTCAATGTCTCTTCCTCACATTGCCTATGGTTTACGTATGTATAAATCCACTCCACGGGTTACGTGGTGACTTTCATGGGACTGTGTCAAGATCACCGAAGGGTTGCATAGTAATGATATGATGGGATAATTTATACCATTATATTCATGAAATGTTGCGTCCCTATATGTATTCATATTAACATGTGTAATTCTTGTTTAGCCAGATTTAGTCTCCTAAGGGTTTGCTGAACCAAAGCTGTACGCCAGGTGGGGACATTAGTATGAACAAATGTAGAAATGGTATGTTCTGTTTCACCGTGTAGTTTGTGCCTTGCCTCTCTGCATTAAGGAACGCTAAGTGCACACACAACCAAAGGAAGTAATGGACATCTTTTAAGTCATAGCTTTGATCCCACCAATGAAAGTTATAACTGCACAGGGCACAGCTGAACTTTTGGTGAAAGGCCTCATTAAGGGGCTCACTGTTTCTTTAATGTGTTTACTACAGGTGTGTAGAACTTTAGTCCTGGAATGCCGTGTTGAGTTCTGTCCACACAGTGTGAACACTGGCTTCTTCTCAGTTGCTCCCAGATATTTGGGGAGATGGCTCCCTGGGACTGCCATTGTGTCCCACTGCATTGTCCTGCCTGAGAATTAATTACAAATCGACACGTTTGTTTTTATTTGGGAGATGTTGTCTTTCCACACTTAAATCTGAAAAATCAGTTGAATCTGATTTCAGTGTGAACAGTATTTTGGCTGCTGTCCGATGAGGAGCCCGTTGTAGTCTGAATACCCTTGGGAGGTGAAGGTGACTGGGGAATGAGGTCTTTTCTTATATGCTTCCTCTGTGGTGTGTTGATGGAGGGATAGGCGCTCTTATCACCACTGTGGCGCACTTTTTGGCTCTGTATTTGTGATCTCCAATGCCATGTTTTCTGTCAATACTCAATACCCATGGGATTTCTGAGGCCTCCAAACAAGGTTTTCCATTGGGTGGAAGGGGAGAGGGGTCGGGAGCACTGCAGCTGTGCTCTGCTAGGTAGAGTAAAGGTCCAATACCATGACCACAGTTCGTTGTGTTAGAAGTCAAAGGGATGGGTTTGCATTTGCTTATTTAATAATATTTATATTTATATATTTACATTCCTGTTAAAGTTACTTACTGGGTGTTTGTGTTGTAGAACTGTAAATGGTTTGAGTCAAACCTAGTTTCAACATTTTTGGTTTCACAAGGAACATAGCTTAACACTTACTTTTGCTCTTTGTTTACTGTTCTTAATATTGTACTGAAATGTCGTTATCGACTACTTTTAGTAGCCAATTTATACCTCTTATCGTGCAGTGTCCTGATATTTTTAGTATAAATTGTGTGTGTGTTATTCTGTGATATTTTTGGGAAGCGGCAGCAGTGTCAGGTTTTATACATTAAGTTAATAGTGCAATAAAGTTAGTCCCCTGTGAAAAGCAATTTTTCCAAATTCTGCGACTGTGTGTGTGTGTGTGTGTGTGTGTGTGTGTGTGTATGTATATATATAAAATCAATCAGAGAGCTGTTTTTGGAGTTCATTACAGGAACAAATAGCAGAATGAAACCACAAAATCATTCATTGGAACTTAAATAACTTTAACTAAAGTTTAAATATTTTAAAAATCTTCAATGGATATTATTTGAAGTGTCTGACAATTCTGTTCTCGGGCATGCTTTTGGACAATTTAATGTAAAATTTCTTGCATTTAAGAATGATTTGTTAGTAACCAAGCTAATGCTCTATTAAGCTATTACTAAATATTTTGCAAACCTAAGATGTTAAAATCATAATTCGGTATATAATTTAGAGGTCTGATTTTTGTTAGACAATTGCTGGATTATTGAGTTTTTTCTTCTTCTTTTAATTAGAGAAAGTGCAGTGCTTGTGGCTAGTGAGTATAAAACAAATGTACCACCGCACAGTTAAAATAATGAATTTTCATGCAACTATTTATTTATATTACATGATTGGACAGAGATGGAACCCTCATCTCCCTCCCCCCTCTTTTCAATAGTGCAACACATTTTGGTATAACATAAGTATTCAAAACTCCTTGTCGAATGTTTAAGAACTAGAATTTGTCATTAAGGTCTGCTTGTTATGGGAAATAATTCTGCAATCCAGACTGAATCCTGTGAAATTGCACCCAATCAGT
>JAOVYW010000022.1:5538272-5548888 GCA_025775045.1 Hiodon tergisus
GAAATGTATTTTTTTCAGTGGCAGGGGTGGGTGGGTGGGTGGGGATTCGCACCTGGGACTCTTCAACAGTCTCCTCACACATGTGACATTAAAAAAACACAATGAGAAACCTGAACCAAAAATACGTAATTCATTTGAATAAACAATTTGTTGTGGTCTCGAAGATGGTATTTTGGACGGATAAAACCAAAGCCTGGAGTGCATCTTTTACCTCGTCTTTTTCTGTTATGAAGCCGGAGGCCGGTTGAGAAGCTGTGGACCAGGACCCTAAATGGTCCCACCTCCATGCGCAGCGGTATCAGCAGGGCCATCCCGAGCCCGCAGGTCTGCGGAAAGGCGGTTTCTGACACAAGGGTGTGGGTTAAAAAGCCATGGTGACGGAGAACAAAGCTCTGTAGAATGGTGTATTCAGCTCCCCGACGGGGACACTTCCATTTTCAATTGGGAGCGAGGAGCAGGGCGCTTGTTGGGGACCAAAAGCACTCAGTACCGCCTGGGGTCTGGCAGCCGCATTCTTCCTCCACTGGCTAAATGCATTGAACACAATTCTTTACGCAGGTGAGCAAGCTGGCAACTGTGCCTCCCTCCCTCGGACCCCAAGACGGGATTTCAAGGGGCTTCAAATTAACTTAATCAAATATGACATGTTTATTCATGGCACGCATTCATTCATTCATCCTTTAATAGGGATGAGCCGATATATATATACGTGTGCATACGGACGAAACAGATGTCAGGGTCCTGTCCTATGAAGAAAGAGTTTCTGTGATTTAAAATGAACAGATTTGACTATTGGGAGTCATTTATATTGGGATATTTCTGTTCTTTTCTCTTTTGCTGTTCTATGCTTCACCTGACAAAGTAATCATTGTACAATATAGGTGGCATGTTAAGAACATGTCCATTCACAAACTACTTGTTATACTTTAATTGGCTGTGAATGTCTACCCTTATATTTCTACTGTTTCTGGAACTGTAGCCACAACTGAACTGTATGGTGGAAAATGGGGTTCTATTTTTAAGAACGTTTTTAGCTGTCTTTGTGGGTGACAATTTTGCCTTTACAATGAAATAATTCTCCTTAACACAGTTTTGTCTGTCACACTAACTACTTGTTGGCAGTTCATATCTTATATATAAGATATAGTATATTTTAAACATGGGAGTGTCTGGATGTTCTTTTCTCATGTATCATTATACTGACAATAAACACCTAATGGAGTTTGAAATCTTGAGAAACAGTATTATGTTTCTTAAGATTTCATTTTATTTAAAAGTATTATTAAGTAATTAATCCTCTCTGGCTGTGTATATATAGTTGTTTTTAAATAAAAAAAATCCTTAAACAATTGAAAATTATTGTGCAGTTTGTTTGTCAAGTATAAAGTGTTGGAAATGTTCGAGTCCCATAATTTTCGTCTGATTTTCGTCTAATTTTATGTAAAGTAAGTGAATGTAAGTAAATGTAATCAGTAGTTCTGTGGAAGATAAAACGCGTCTCAATAGTAAATAATAAAAAAAACGTTAACAGAAACAACCTCAAACCAGAAATGAACCCCTGACACAACATAACTATGAAGCAGACAAGAGGTATGGGGCCTGTAATGTTCGAGTTGAAAAGTTGAAACGGCAGGAGAAAAAACCCAAACGCATTATTGCAGCTGCTTCGTTCCAAACAGTTTTATTTCAAAGTCGAATAAGCAAGGCCTTCTCACAAATGATGAATCTGTAAAATCTACTGGTGTATTTGAAATAGTCTGGTTAGTATTATCGTGGAATGTTTATTAAATTTTGAAAAATCGAAATATATATATATATATATATTGTTTGATGAAGATTGATTTGATCTTAATTAGAAATTTTGGTAATTATATTTTGATAATCAAAATGTCGGATATAGCCAGGCCAAGGGTTTCTACACAAATGAGGGTTATCATAAGACTGGAGTATTATCTAACATTTTGCAGGTTGTTGTTCTTACATTTTGATTTATTAGAACTGTCCCATTTGTTTTCTATATCTGTTTGCTACGTTATCATAACTCGTTTTCCCCAACTTGTTTTTGCGTCTGGTCGCTATTCATGGATCTAGTGTCATCATGCCTAGAATTCGCAAGATAATGCGTTCCTTGCGTCTCTTTCGGTAGGAGAGTTTACGCCTTGATGCCAGTGTCCCTCATTCTTTTTACAGAAATGCAGGTGTTAGTAATATTCCTTCTGGTCCAGGTGCGACATAAAGGCATACGTATTTATAAATACATTGATTACTTTTAAAAATAAAGTTTTATACTCTTAATTGAGTGTTTTAGTTCTACGCGTGCTTCAGTAGTATCACCCTTGATGCTAATTACCTCTCGCGTCAATATATAAATGCGATTAAAACATCACGTTTACATCAAATAGCAACAACAACAACAATAAAAAGAAATCAAACTACGAGTAAACTTTATAGTTTTCTTTTTTGCAGAGTAGGCCTAAAACACTGTCTATTTAGCGGTGATGTTAGTATCAACCCCAATACGATGTCAACGGTAGGACTTCACGAGGAAGATGTACAAAACGTTCAGACACGTGTGTTTGATAAAGGTTGGTAAGTATCAACGGTATCAGGCCGCTGCACAGATATTGTGTAATATTTGGAGTATTACAAAAAACGTGTGGACCAAATTGCTGGCTTCGTGTTGCTGGAAATTCTTCATTTCCGTTCCTAATTATCTACTTTTCATATTTCATAATTCAACGACAGTATTTTGCAAAGGCTACATATGTTGATACATTGGCGCTTTGGCAATAGGCTCATAATATTACATTACAGTGCCATTGTTTTAGATTCATACTTATACTAAAGCTCCCAAAATTTCATAGAGATAACATTGACTTGATTATCTCGTAATGTTATATTAGTTTTAGGTCGGCTACAAATGGGCAATTATGTTTTCGTAACATTTAAGCTTATGAGATGTTTACATGGACCGTTGCTCTCCGTTGCTCTCATACTTGGAAGATTACCATTATTAGAAAAAAACTTGAATAGGTGTACTAACTGTCGCACTCTGTGTGTCGCAGGGAGAATGTTCCCGTGAAAGTTTGTATTCATGTTTTTTAGAGCGTGGTTGCCCCGAGTGCCCCTACATTGTTCTTCAAGAAACTTCGGAGGAAATGGGTGCTTGGGTGGTCTGGCCCTCCTCTGAGCCCGACAATACCAGGTACCTTAATGATGTGTTATATAGACATTTCTCTACTCGATAGTGCTTGATTTACGGCTCTCAGTTCAACCGCTTGCAATTAACGTTGAAACGGAAAAGGGGGCTACTTCGATAGAAGCGGGCTGGTCTTTTTTTGAAAACTTATTTTCCATGAAATCAGAAAGAAAGGTTAGTATTGAACGCTGTCTGTGCAGATAAGGTAAGGAATTTCTGAATCTCACTTTTAAAAAGCTTTGTGGGAAAAAATAATGATTAAACTGTTATGCAACACCCATTTTTCTCCTTTATGACATGTTGTAGCTTATGTTTTCTTGAATACTGAGACCAGAGATAGCCCTTATGTAGATGTTTGGTTAGAGTTGACGCTAAGAAGGATTAAGGTGTAACGCAAGTGTTAATTTCCTTGTTTTTGCGGCCTAGCTCTATCGACGAGGCGCTGACTGCTACCTTGTCTAAGTGCGAGGATTGATATTTTACTTTCGTTAAATGTAATGCAAGTACCTTTCAAATTGAGTGCGTAGAACCATTAGTTAATTTTGTTTTCACGTCGGTTAGATTCATTGTATTCCATACATGTGTCCATAAAGCTTATATAAAGATAACGGATTTTAAGTCATATAATGGTAACCCATTTGCGTTTCTTATCAGAGCCGAGGTATAAGGCCAGACATATTACCGTCTCTTTATATTTTATGCCACCTATGCAGGTCTAATAATTATTATCATTATCCATGTGGACAAAGGTATTTGGTTAAAAAGATACATTGTTCGCCACAATAATGGTGCATTAATTGTTTAATTAGCTACACATTACATAATAACAAATAGACTAAATATAAACTACACTATGCACTTCAATAATGCATTATTTTATGCAGTCGTAGTAGGCTACGTATTACTTTAGTTCCAGTGGTTTTCGTACATTTTGATTTTACGCCTTTTTACAGGGTGTGCCATTGATCAGTCAATATCAGATTATACTTATACTCAAATAGACCAGGTTGTATGTAGTCAAAAGTACGCGTTTTATATAAGAAAGCGACTTTTTGTGATTTACTTTAGATTGTATTGAATGGTGAGCTTCGTTTTACTTGAACAACCAAACTGGTAACATTTTATAATTTGGATTTTAGATTTTTTGCGGCTTTATTTTCTGTAATGGTTTGGTTTAAATATAGACTACGATTCTGGAAAGTAAAAAAACAAAAACTAGCCTCATTCTTTCAGGAATTTATATGAAGTTCGAATTGCTACACCAGGAGAAAGCCACCTGGTAATTTAATTACTTAATTTATTCTAATCGGATTCAGTGCTCATGAAAAGCAACTCCTTTCTGAGCCAATCACCCAGTAGATGTTCTTAAATTGCACCCCCCCCCCCCTTTTTTGGGTTAGGGTCATATATGAACTAAAACTAGCTTTAAAAAAAAAAAAATATATATATATATATATATTTTTTTTTTACAAAATTCGCTAAAGAATGAAATTAAAATGTTTTGCTATTCTGTAATAACCGATTACAAAAGAGACCGGTGGGCCGGTCTGTGTCGGGAAATTACAAATAATTAGAATAAATAATTGCCCATAGCCCGAATTCGGGCCGGAGTGTTAACGAATGCCGGTTCTTGATCATTATGACCGCGTTTTAATTTAAACTAGAAAAACGTACGTGTCTTAGATGTGCGAAATACGTACACGTCGGATATATATAAATAGCTTACAGGTTGCAAAATTAAAGACGTCTGTAGCGTGTAATATTGAATTGTTGAGACAGTTGGTGATGTTAGTTTCAGAGACTCTTTATTAGGTCTTTAGTAGATTTAATTGGATTTGAGAATCTCGCCCTGGTCTACAAAATATGAACAACATCTAAGAAATACAATGATTAATATTTGATGGATTTCAACAAAAAATTATATTCCAGGAAATCTGGCTACTTTTGATACAGACTAAGCCAGAGCTGATCTATGAGTGTCACTGGTCTGTCAGCTAGTTGATGCACATGTAACGGCAACATGGCTTTGATCTAGTTGTTGGTCAAAGCTAATCGTTTTGACCCGCCATTTAAAAAAAGAAGCCATGTATGTTACAATAAAATCGGTCTGTTCTTATAAATATTGGCCTAAATATAAATTGTAGTTGTAGATGCAAATAATGCAACAATTTACATACAAGTCTTAAACACAACACATAGCTGTATATGGTCTATTTTGGTAGTAAGGTCAAGGATATATAATCTATAAATTACTTGACATTTTCAGAGAATGCTCTGCAGACCGTGAAACATGAACTGCCCATTATAGGCCCTAGCTTAAAGATATTTAAATGGAAATGTCTTGTATATTGTTTGTGGCAGCATCCCTTTGTTCTCAAACATTGCTTAATTACTAAACAACAACCATTCCAATCCGAGAACAGACAAACTGACCACCGACAGGGTTCAAAATTGCTTCTCTCGAGTCTTTGGTTGCAATTTTTTAGGGAAACCTCCCCAAAGTAGCCTACTCACTTAATATTTTTGTCTATTTCAGAAAAAATGTAGTGAGTTGGTGTTTTTTTAGAATAGGTGAACGTATTGAAACGATAGCAACCATTGCCTTTAAAACGAGTCATCACATTAATACCTTCTTAGAGCTATAGTAGGTGCGGGGAGAACGTGTAAGTTCACGTTTGTTTATTCAACAAAAGCTCTTTCTCAAAGCGACGTACTTTGCTCTCGTGGGTGGAGGGGGGCAAAACAGAAGATTAACAGAAGACTAGTCTAACGGAAGTGCAACAAATCCTCGTCAAGACCTTACACTATAAAAACATGAGAAAAATGACTATGGAATCTAATGTAAACAATACAAGTGCAATACAACAAAAGAACATTACGAGTCAAAGTGCGCTTTGTTGAGCCTTGTGAAAAAGGGTTGAACACGAAAGTGCAAGCTATACAAGGAATGTATAATATGCTTTTTTCTGCTCCAAACTGGTCATGTCGGAGCCACAGACACATATTTACCGGTACGTTGAAACAGAAAACAACGACATTCTAACGGCTGATATTTTAACGACATTCTTGCTACTGCATTAGAGCTCCTCCAAAGAAATTAGATGTTTTTGTTTTGGGTGTTGTCGCTTAACATTAATTTCAAACAACCGATGGAATTGTTTTCTGTCAAAATTTCATACATTCTATGTGCCAATAGAAGAAAGATTTTTCCTTTTTAGTGGAGATATTTTTAAGGCCTTGAGTAAGCGAAAAATACAATTATTTTTGGTGACAAATAAACCCCAAGGTGCTTTGGGAATCTGAAAAAGCAAGAAGAATACAAGAAGTGCTTGTAAAAGTAGAATGAACTGTGAAGAAACCTGATTCATTCATTGTGTTTTAATAGAAAAAAGCATGTTTTATATCACCTTTCTTGTATTTCAGTTATTAGATTAAAAAAATATATATATTTGCAGTGCCCAATGTTAGGTTTAAGGAGTTAAGTGTGACAGTATTAGCCTATAATTTCTGTCTTGTGCATGCAAACTACATTTTTCACTGTTTTATTGCCAGGATTCCTGGTTTACCATCACTTTCCATGAATAATTTGTATAAATTTAGACGACAGCCGTGATTTGTTAAGCTTTTTACTACAAAAATAATCAGTGTCCTGGGAATCAATGACAGTAAAGAGCAGAAGAATGAAATATTACTCTAAGAGATTCTAAAGTATACTTCTGTTGAGGTCATTTACTGTTTTATGGAGCCTGGTGACCTTGTCGAATCTAATCACTGCATTAATATACAATACTTTAGTTTTCCCTTCAGTTTCGCACATAATCTCTTTAATTGGTGTCGGCTTGGAGGGCTGACTGTAAAAGAGATTCTGAAAACACCTAGAGACAGCACATTCTCCCGTTCGCCTGCTTTAAGCAAATTTTAAAAAAAGCGGAAAAGCAAGGGACAGCAAGGGCTTTGTTACCTAGATGCCACCAAGCTCTGGACTGGGACCATTTACCCAAAGTTCTCTTTAAGAGCTGTTCCTCCAAAAAATACCTCTGGCAAAGGCATGACGATGTTCTCTGCTTCGATGTTCTTAAAATCTTAATTCTCATCCTAAATGGTACAGAAATATTTACATTTCCCATCACCTGTTGGGGAACATCTCTGGTGTGCAGCATCTCGTTTAAATCCACCAATCAAAGCCTCACCCACAGCTGTGCCCTCCACAGGAATGTTCTGGAGTATTCAGATCTCACATTAAGTTTAACAAGACAATCTCCAAAGCAATTAGGTTTGCTCAATAGCAGGGGTTATGAGAAACTATTTTTTTTAAATTAGTGACACTAACAAATATGCATGTAACATGGTGGGTCTGATTGGCTGTGTGTTTTATCCATGTAAATAAACTATTCGCTCTAAATTTATCAGAGCAGTAATGGCATGCCCAGGTAGCCGTTTAGAGGAATCTGTGATTGGCTGTAGTATGGTGGGGGAAGCAGGTAGCCTAGTGGTTGAGGAAGTTGTAACAAGTTGGTTGGGTTGTGGTCAAGGACCTCATAACGGGTAGCGTAGTGGTGGAGGATGTACTAACAGACAGGTACAATAGTGGTTAATGACCTTCTAATGACCAGATAGCTTATTGGTAAAATACCTTGTAATGGGCAGGTACCATAGTGGTTGAGGATCTTGTAACCTGTAGGTTGCATTTTTTTGGAGAAAGGTCTGAATATGTGCATATATTGGAATAATATGCTAACTTTTCAGTGATGTGATCATTCTGGATGTGCAACTTAATAAGAATACTTAATAAGAAAAATTGATTTGATCAGTTCTGTTAAAATATAGTTACGTATTGTATTGTTATAAGGTATTGTTAAGGCTGTGACGTAGAATTTCTGTGAAAGCTGGGAATTTCCTCAGGATCTAAATTTGTGTCAATTGCCAATGCCCCTCCAAATTGTTTGTTTATGTGAAATTCTAAAAGGAAATGCTGTTGAATACTTCAGATAACGCCTGCTAAATCGCTCTTGGTTGAGTGTCTGTCGTTGTCCTAAGTAAACCTATTCAGTCTATCAAAACACACGCACCACCCCTACATGTCTGCAACATCCCGTCCTGTTACCACTGTGCTTGTGTAACAGCAAAAGGGGCAGAGGGTTTTGGAGTATTCTCAATATTTGCCCCTCTTCTCAGCAGGAATGATTCCAGATTACCAGGTGACAAAAGTGTAGCCTTAACAAGCCCAAATTTTAAAAAGAACATCATTTTCATTGCGCAGTCAATCACAATTACAAGCAAATGTTTTCTCTGTTGAGTCTGCCTGCTTTTCAGGACTTTGTGTCCTGTTCCTTTGTGGGCTGGGAGCCGGGCCCCGCGGTCAATGGCCAGCTGAGTGGAGTGCACAGTGGAGGCCTGTGTCTTTAAGCCCAGCACATAATGTGCTTTGTCAGGAGGGCCGCCATACATCCTGAGCAGATTTTGCTGAATTGAAGAGCACAGCGGGAGATGGGGAAACTTGTTGCTAGGTGACTGACAACTGCTGCTTGTCAGTTTTCTGTGCCTGAGGTCAGTGCTCCTTTCTGTTCCTCCCTTTTTTTCCCCTTCCTCTCGCTCCCCTCCTCATATTTTGTCTTGCCCTCCTCCCAGTTCATAATGAGCATGCCGCTACGAGTGGAGGGGGGGGTGAGGGAGAAAGGGAGTACACCGATTTTAAAGTAAAAGATTAACACATGATTAAAAATGATATTAAGCCAAAAACAGCACTTAGTTTTCTTGTTCAACAGGTTGTTATTGATAAGCTTGTGTGTTCTCCTGTTTCCACTTCATGCGGTCTGGTATTTGCTAAGGTGGAAGGGTTTTTGGGCAGGCAGGTAAAGGTAGTGTTTAAGTGTTTTTGCACACACCTCTTTTGCAGGGGATATTCAGTTCAGACTTGGAGAAAAACTGAATGGCTCAAACTTTTACAGCCTGAAGTTATGATATACCACATGTTATTTCCCAGCATGCACAAACAATTGTTCATGGTGGGAGTAACCCTCAGAAGTTAATAGGTTTATTGTTTATTATTATAATTTATTGCTGTTAATCATCATCATAGTTACTGTTGCTTTAAAACATCAAGCTAATTCTAAGAAGACATTGCGACAACCACGGGGCGAACTGGCTGCACCACACGCAATGGGGAAAGGAATGCACACAAAAAATGCTCGGGTTAGTTTGGAATACGAGCGCAGTTTTTAATACGGCACACTGGTGCAAATCTCGCTCACCTGTCTCTAACCAGATCCGTAAGACAGAGCCCAGTGCTTTATCATCGGCGCTTGCTACCTGCATTCAGCTTACATTCGTAGCCTCCCCAGCGCCGACATCTTCTCGTAGCAGCCGGCTTTTGTTATTTTCCCTCCCCAATCAGCCGATGCGTGTCAGCTGTGCCGGCGTTTGCTGGGGGGGAAACGTACCGTCCCTTTAGGACCTGCCCCCTAGTCCTGACGGCCCTGGATTGCCACAACATAGAAAACTCTTTAGCTAGGAATTTAACTAGTGGTGTGAAATTGATGACTGATTTATTTACAAACTATTTATGCTGTTGCTTGCTTCTATAGAATCGCTGACCAAGTATTGACCAAAAAACTAGTGCAAATAATCTAGGTATATAGATTAAAAAAACGTAAAACGTGTCACTAATGTTAAATGAGTTAAACAATCATTTTGAGGGTAAGTAACTTAGAAAAAACATTTTATAAAATTAGTCTATGTAACTTCTACAGTTACTGCAATGATCGAATGAACAGAATAAATTATGTCGTCTTTGACATATTGAACTGATGAACGAGAGCATCCCAGCAGACAGTGCTGTGTATAATGAAAATGACAGAAAGGCGTTTGCAAATGGGGCCTTGACACACTAGTGCGTTACCTAGGTCTCCCACTCTGCGGATTATGCATGCATCTGATAAAGTGCTGAGCCCAGTAAAAGAGATTAGTGAGGATGCCTTCGCACTGCGATGCCCGACAGGGAGAGTCGGAGTCGCACGCCACACCTGCGCCGTCAGCAGAAACTCGGGGCTCAGAGGAGAGGCTGAGAGCTAATGGGCAGAGACAGTTGTGGTTTGAAGGGTCAGCACCAAAGCTGCCCCTCCTGGGGAAACTGTCACATCTGCACCGCTGCTTTCTGTATGCCGGCCCACTTTGTGCCTCCCTCTCTCTGTCCAGCTCTGCCCACTTTGTGCCTCCCTCTCCCTCTCCAGCTCTGCCCACTTTGTACCTCCCTCTCCCTCTCCCTCTCCCTGTCCAGCTCTGCCCACTTTGTGCCTCCCTCTCCCTCTCCCTGTCCAGCTCTGCCCACTTTGTGCCTCCCTCTCCCTCTCCCTGTCCAGCTCTGCCCACTTTGTGCCTCCCTCTCCCTGTCCAGCTCTGCCCACTTTGTGCCTCCCTC
>JAOVYW010000022.1:5550653-5598554 GCA_025775045.1 Hiodon tergisus
CTTTGCCTGCCTTTGCCTGCCTTTGCCTGCCTTTGCCTGCCTTTGCCTGCCTTTGCCTGCCTTTGCCTGCCTTTGCCTGCCTTTGCCGCAGTTCCACCTGGACAGCTGCTTCTTGGCCCAGACTAGCCTACACATTCCACAGTGTTGCTGTACACTGTGGTGGGAGACTAGCCAGGTGACCCTTGGGGAGGTCGGGCAGGTCCAGAGTATTTACGCCACACATTGGTGTCCTGTCTGGCTTCTCTCCGGTTCACTGCTGAAACTGACATCATGTGAGAGGACAGGGAGCATCTGAGGGGTGAGATGAACTTTGGCATGCCAGTGAGTGTCACACAGCTGTGGGGTCGTTTCTTAAAGTGACAGTCTGAGTGGTCCAGTGACACCCCTGCCTCCCATGCCACTCGCCCCAAACCAATCCACAAGCAGACCCACATCTAATCCTGAAATGTCACTTACTGATATGGGTTTAGGTGGGAACAAATCACAAAACCCTGTTCCTCAACTCCTTTCTCTCACACACTCTCCTCCTCTGCAGCTCACACACACGTTTCCTTGTCTCACACCACCTCCCCATATATATCTCTCACACACACACCACCTTATCTCACACACAAACCATCTCCGCCCCATCTCTCACACACACATCTCCAGCTGACACACACCTCCTCCCCAGATCTCACACATGCATACCTCCACCCCAGCTCAAATGCACATATCCTCCTCATTGCACACATACCTCTTTCTCCCCAGATCACATACCCCCATCTCAGATGCACCACTTTCTTCCAACTTGCACATCTCCTCCACCCTATCTCTCTCCCCAGCACACACAATGATGGGCTATTGGAAAAAGATGATTGACACATGAAAAACACTGCAATCCAATTCAACACATGCATTTCATTAGCTAAAATGCACTTGACATTCTATATATAAAACATCACCACGCTCTGCAAGATGAATAAGTAAAGTTCCCGAACTTCCTCCCCAGCTCACACACACATACCTCCTCCTCATCTCAGACACACCACCTCCTCCCCAGCTCACAAACACCTCCCCATCTCTCTCTCTCTGTCACACACACACCCCTCTTCCTCAGATCACATGCACACTCACACAGACCTCCTCCGCTGTTCACACACACCTCCTTCCCAGCTCACACAAACACACCTCCTCGGCTTACACACACCCTTGAGTAAACCCTGGTGCTCATTTCTGTCCTCAAGGCTTCTGCACAAGTAAACCCTGGAGCTCATTTCTGTCCTCAAGGCTTCTGCACAGGTAAACCCTGGAGCTCATTTCTGCCCTGAGGACTTCTGTACGGGTAAACCCTGGAGCTCATTTCTGTCCTCAAGGCTTCTGTACGGGTAAACCCTGGAGCTCATTTCTGCCCTGAGGACTTCTGCACAGGTAAACCCTGGATCTCATTTCTGCCCCTAGGGGCTTCTGTACAGGTAACACGCAGTAGGTTTCTCAAAATTACTGCATGTCATCAAATTGGCGCTTACCATCAGAATTACTCATATGTATTCCTGAGGCAGCGCTAACTTTGGTCTTCTCATAAGCAGCATTAGCTGCTACAGAGACAATTGAGGTGTGTTCTGAAACCTTATATTACCACAGCTCCACCTGCAGAAACAAACTCGTCCAGGGAAATTCCCTGCTTAACCCTGTGACTGGGGCTGTGTCGGGTGGCAGCTGGTCACTGGAGAGGTTGGGGGGGGAGGGGGTCGCTGTGACAACAGGGGCATCATTACCCTTTAGCGTGCAATGGTAAATCAGACATAATTTCTGTTCACAGGCCACTGTAGGAGGAGGAACCACAGTTGCTAGACACCCAGGGCGAGAGTGAGAATCAAACACTAAACCTTGTGACCAATGATGGTGTGTTGTTGGGCCTTTATAAAATACCCAGCAACAGCTGTTGGTGCACAATGACCCTCCTGAATTCCTATAAATTGCAGTAGACACTACTAGGTGTCCCGAACAGGTTGGTTGCAGGAGAAAACAAGCTGTATTTCTCTCAATGGAGACCTGTATCAGGGGACCAAATATACCCCTCTGCAGATCTGGTCATCTCCAGTGAAACAGGACTAAAAACATCTACCATTGATATTGGGTTAAGTAACCATAGCTACGTTGTGACTAGTAGTTTTCTTTTAGTCACGTACTAACAGATAACAAAAAGATGCTTGTGTGTGATTGGTAGGTTCCTGCAGGTGTAGATCAACAATGAGCTAAGATAAGACAGAGGTACCTGCACCTTTGACAAAGTTATTATTGATTGGCTCAAGACAAAGCCGGCCACAAAGCATATTGGCTTGTCTGTTAGCTGATTGGATTAGCTGCCCCCCGACCCCTCCCTTGGGGGACTTTGGTATATACAAAGTTCATAATTGGCTTTCTCTAGGTTGGCTTTGTCGCTCCCCAGGTTAACTCCTGGCCGGAGCGCCGAGGAAAGGCTATCTGATTTCTCACTGCAGCTGGAAGAGTCCACAGATTGGAATTGCCCAGAATAGATGTTTCTGGAAAATGCGCCTGTAGTAGACATTGCCTTACAAACATCTGTTCTGCAGGAGACAGCTTTCAGAAGTTGGCTGTGTAGTGTGGGTCTTGTGTTACCCTCCCTAGCAAATTGGTAATATGGTCATACAGAATCGCCTAGCAAGCATTGCAGAATTAACTCATTAATGAATCCATGTAGCCAAACCCCAGGAAAAGGACAGACTCTTAAAGCATGCAATGTACCCCACCTCCTCGACCTGTTACGAGTATCTGTAGGATGGTCTCGTGCTATAAGCTCGTGGGCATGATACTTTATCCCGACCTGTTGGATGGTCCTTGTGGCCAGTGCAGGCTTCGGGCTTATGTGCGTGATACTTTACCTAAAACTTGCATTGTTGACAATCTTTCCTTTGGCAAACTTGCTTTGCCTGCATGACAGCTTTTATCATGTTAGGAGCATTGAGGGAGTCATGGGAGACCTGTGCAGGAATGACTCTCCAGTGAGTTCTTGTTGGAACTAAACTTTACTACACTCACACTACATGGTCACACACAGCCTACAGCCTTTCCCTAGGATACACACTATTTAGTGGTCCATGTATTGTTGAATTAGCCTGTGAAGAGGAGGAGGCTGGTGCATTCTGGGAACATTTCTCACCATCATTTTCTTGTATTTCTGCTGAGATTTCTGCACCATTAAGGGCGTTGTGAAAAGGAGTTCTTGGTTTGTGGGTGCTTATGTGTATGAGCCAGACTTAAGGGAGCCAGTGAAATTCAGAGACAATAATCTACTGATCCTCAGTGCCGCAATGAATTCCTGTGTGCATCCAGATTTACAAGTGTTCTTTAGAACTTTGGTTTGAGAGATTGGGAAGGAACCCTCAGGATCTCTCCATTTCCTGCTCCCTGTGCCAACACCCTCCAGCGTTGTCACACAGAGGAGAGCTTTTCCCTCGCCACGTTTCCAGGACTAGACCTGGATAAATAATAAAAGTCAGACAGGCAGGGGGACGACTGTGACGCAACCCTCCGCTGTCAGTACTGATGGAGCCAGGGGGCAGCAAGCAGGACCTGCTCAGAGATGGTGGGTGAGTCCGTGGGCCCATAGGCGGTGTCCTGTCAGAAGCATCATCGCTAGTTTGGACGGCCACCGAGCGACAGCCTCGTCTTCTCATGCCCTACCTCCATGCATCCGCTCATCTTAATTGGATGTGTCAGAGTGGCATTTGACATAAGCCATCAGTAAAGCATTGTTGACAGACATTGAGACCTTATGATCCGCAGTCTCTCCACCTCACAAAGGAGGATGCCCTTGTGATATGGGTGTTCCGGTGCGGCGCGCGGCTGTCGTCCCGGTTACCGAGAGCACCACAAGCCCAGCAAGGAGCCGGGCCTTAGACATCCAGCATCTGGTAGACAGATAGGATTGGAGGAAAAGCCGGGATTCAAGGAAAGGGCAGGATTGAAGAGAAGAATTGGTTGATTGAAAGTGCACATGTTGTGGAAACTGAAGGAGTAGTTCACTGAATTGACAGAACAAAAATTAACAGGACTATTTACAAATGGTAATTGAACATAAATCTCTCTATATATATATATATCTCATGAGATTGAACTGTTTACAGTGTGTTTATAGCAGTCAACTTAATCCCTGACCGGCTGATGTGACACAGGAGGCAGATCTCTCTGGTGAAGAATCGGTCTGATATGGTGAGGGTGGTCATAGGCTGCCAGCAGGAGTGACCACTGCCTACAGCTTCTCCAAACCTACTGTCAACCAGCACCCCATCAAGGGGAAAGTTGCTGTTGGTTACTAGAGCCAAATTCCCTAGGCCAAGGGGATAAAAACAAACAATCTGCAGGCTTTTTCAAATATCAATCTGAGAACATGGACGTCGTTCTGAGAAAAGAGCATTGTGGTCCGGGGGAAGAGGAAGGGACCGGGCAGAAAGAAGTGCAGGGACCCGTGAGTCTGACAGGCGGCCCACGTCGCCTGTGGACAGGGCCCGCTCGCCGCTGGGAGGCCTGACTGATTGCTTCTGACTTCTGTCACTTCTGTCATCGTCAAGACATGCGGCGCAAACAGGCGGCCGCCCAATCTCAAAGGATCGACACAAGACTGCTGTCCAACATCCACCCAAAAACTTAGCAGTATTCTTATTTTGCTTCCTTTTTTAAATACAAACTGATAATAGTGATACCGAACCCCTTCCACCCCCCCACACATCCAACGTGTGTAACACCACTTTTCTCCTGCAAGCTAATTATATCAACCATGCTCATTAAATTCTGTATGTTAGCACCTTTTAGTGTTAACAACACTTTTTTTTTTTCCACAAACCCAATGTGACCCTTTTGGCTTGTAATGAATTGCATATAAACATTTTTTGAAGGCATCAATGATAATAATAATCATTGATCATAAAAAGCCCAATTTTATCTGAGGAAAGAAGTTTCATTAAATAACTCAGCCACCCAGCTGCTGTTATAAGAGATGGGGCCTGGTCTGATGACTCAACTCATCTGTTAGTGCATTACAAAATGGCTGACGATGGCTGACCGTGATATAGGTGTTTTCAGTGTCCATACGGGAGTCGTGTTTAGAGGGGAATGTGGTGCCAGACTCCATGTGTGTTCAGGCTCTACTGACCGTATTGCTACGTTAGTACTGGTATATTGGAGTCAGACTTTTTAATAGTTGAGGAGTGGAAGCACAGATCTGCTTTTTTGCTCATATTGGGACCCAAAATCTCAATAATGAAGTTTTTTCATGCCGGTTGTCACCTGATCACCGGTCAGCTGTCGCCACAAGTCTCAAATGTTGAATGTGACAAAAAGGGAAGAGAAAGCTTTTATTGTATTATTACTTGGTATAATTCATATTGTCAGGCTCCTATCAGGGGCCAAACATGAAGATGTTAGGCAATGAGTGGGGGTGTTTACTGTGTGGAATCTTATTTATCGTTTCATAATGATTGCTGGTGGTTGTGTTAGCCATAGCATCTTTACTGATGTAGAATTTGAGATTAGAGTGCAACATTAAACGACCGTGG
The DNA here is from genome assembly GCA_025775045.1 of Hiodon tergisus. NCBI lineage: Eukaryota > Metazoa > Chordata > Actinopteri > Hiodontiformes > Hiodontidae > Hiodon > Hiodon tergisus. The sequence continues at coordinate 5,556,212 of JAOVYW010000022.1, forward strand.
AGGTAGTGAGCATAGAGAATCTCAAAGCAAAGCCAGGATCTTCCTGTTCCAACACCTGCTTTTCCACAACAAAACAAAGCTGTACATTGTACACAGCGACATAATAAATAGTAGATGGAAATATCCAAGGTTGTGTATTCGCCACATTTTGTTGGGATATTTCCCACACTATTTGGATACAAATACGGCTTCACGCTGAAGACTGATTTTGTGAAATTTGACAGCAGTGCTTGATAATGAACTAACACTACATGTATTACCATTCATAATTTTATAATGGCCGCAACTTGAACCATTGAAAAGGGCTATCAGTCAAGTGGGATATAATTATTACTCCGTACTCTATCTTGTATACTTTTTTCATCCTTTTCATATAGTAATGGCTGATCCTAGGCTACAGTCTCATACAGTAATTTCTTATACTAGCCTACAGCTTCATACAATACATACTGATCTTAGCTTACCATCTCATACAGTACATACTGATCCTACACTACAGACTCATACAGTATATGTTGATCTTAGTGTATAGTCTCATACGATACATACTGATCTTAGCCTGCACTTTCATATGATACATACTGATCCCAGCCTACTATCTCAATGATACATACTGATCCTAGCCTACAGTTTCATACAATACATCTCGCTCAGCTATATTTATATTCAACAATGCAAATTTCTTAGTAGTAGGACTTGACACCACACCATTTGGTGTCTTTAAACTTACTGAACAAAATACATGCTGTAATGCATATCCCTTTGTGTTTCTATTTTAAATGTCCTTAGTATGGCTTTAGTAAATCCAAGTGATTTATCAGTCTGTAATTTGATGTAAATTGAATAAAATATTGATGAAATCCTTAAGTATAATTAGTGTTGATAAGATGGAAAGACAGGAAATTGGTCTGTTATAACTTGTTAATAATTTGCAATAAAAAAATGTAATGCTGGTCTAGTCGTACTTCCTTATCCTACGTGTGTTGGACGAAGTCGTAGTCATGAGCTGAGGAACAAAATAGAAAATATGAAAAGGTAATTGATGATTACAAATGTATTTAAAAAATGAGTTAAGAGGCTGTTTATCAATAGGTGTAACTTTGGAAGAACATTTAGACAGAGACTAAATGCCCTGAACTATCTGGTTTTCCAGTTGTAAGGGTATAATGGCTTTCCAGTAAATCAGAATCCAGTTGAGAGTTGGCTCAATAACCTGCAAGTACAGAAAAAATTATATTGCAGGCAACATTCAAAGGTTGAAAAGCTTTCTTTTTACTTTTTACTGGTGATTTATTACTGAAAATAAGTCTTCTTCAACATAATGCTAACAATGTCTATATTCCCTCTTTTTCATAGCAATGTGGAGCAGAAATTGAAACAGGAGCAGAAGATTGTAGGCTCAGTTCTCAAGAAAGGTTATTTACTTGTTGTTTTATCCGTGCTTATTGTGTATGGCTTCAGTTTAACGTCCAGTAGTAAAAATTGTTACGTTTTGCTTTTTGCTAACTATTTTAAGGGAGCACTACATGGTATCATTGGACGCTTTATTAGCATGTAATTTGACTTACTGGTTTCAGTGTGTGGATGGGGAGAGAAGTCACTGACATCACAGCTAATGCAAAACATTCTTATAATGTAGCCGCAATGTTCCAGCAACGGTGTGAGAATGCCACTTTTCAGCTGGGTACTGACGTTGGTTTAACCAGAATTGGCTGCAGGTTGTGTGCAGCACGCAGAGCTGCAGAGAGTGGTAGTCATGTGGGGCTTAGGTGGGCCTGTGCTTGCAGAGCTGACTCAGCCCTCCCCCCTCGGGGTCAGCAGGGTTTCATCAGGAGCCAGTGGATTACAGAAGGGAGGGAAACAGGGCCGTGGATAAGAAGTGTTCTCCGTTACCATAAATCCACAGATTAAACTATGAAAAAGGCCTTAGGGCCCCGTCTCCTGGGCCTGCCGCGCATCACCAACTGGCTTTAGGCTGCCCGTATTAAAAGGCATACATAGCTGTGTTATTGAAACTAAAGCACACCTAGGCCACCAAAGTGTTATGAATTTCCTTGTTGGCAGGGTCTACCTTCATTTAAGAGTTAATCCTGATGTGCCAGACTTTGAGAATATGAGCTATCCCAGGGGATTCCCAAAGTAGAAAAGGCTTAGTTGTTTTGTATGTTTGTCTGTGTGCGTGTGTCTATTTGGTGGGGCCGTTGTTGGGGCGCCAGACTGAAAACGTTATTAATGGGGGAGGGCTGGAAAGAAGGTGGGACAAACGTTGGAATCAGAAGTGTTATTGGCTTGTGCAGAGTCCCGTCTGCTCGGCCGCACAGCTGATCCGAGCGAATCTGGGTCAGTTACAGCCTGTTCTCTCATTACTCTGTTTTTCTCCCCTTTAACCCTCTGTTGACCAGATTGGTGATTCCTGTGGGAGTGTGTGTTTTCCCTCCAACAGAGTGAAGGGAAAATGGCAGGTTAGCATGGTCAGTCGTTGTGTGTGGGTGATGTTACTTTGTATCTGATCATAAATCCTGTGGGCATGAATGGGCAGGGTGTGTGGTGCCATTACAGGACTTCCAAAATCTTACCTGCTCATTTATCTTGTGGGCGGGGTGTCTGGCACTGTTACAAGCCTTAAAGGTGTTGGCTTCCTACACATCGGAGAATTGATTTAAAAATATTATTAGTAGGTTAAAGCACTGAATGGACAATAATTATACAAAATCTAAATTATATGCTAATTTATTATCAGCCTGAACCCACCAATCACAGGTCTACGAATGCCGGCCTTTTATGTGTTCAGAGGGTGAATGGTAAAAGGGTGGAAGAGGCTGCTTTCTTTTTAAATGACCCCACGCTCAATTAAATTATGATTATAAACATACATTTTTAATATAGCTTTCCCATTACATTTTATGCTTTTATTTTTATGCAGAGTTTTATACCTCTCCATTTGCACTCATTTATAAAACTGAATAAGGACTGGATAAAATCAGGTCAATGACCTCGCTCAGGGGTACAGCAGCAGTGTCCCTGGGATTTAAATCACTAATGTTCTGGTTACAGAATTCAGTTCACAGACTACCACTCCACACAGCTTCCAAGATTTGTATTCTACAATGTTTGCGTCTGCTGTTGTCTGTGTGCAGTCACTGGAACATTTGCACAGTGTAAACTGGGCTCCATAGTAGACTCAAAGAAAAGTAAGTCAAAAAACACAAATCGAACACCATTCCATACCTCTCATCTCCTCCCTCTATCAGCCTCTCAATTGTCAAGAGGACGAGCTCCAGCCAGCACATTGACTCGTACAAGAAATAAACTCCGCAACTGAAATTGAAAGGGACTGCATGACATGCAGAACCCAAGTGTAAGGACTCTAGATAAGGCATTGTGTGCCATGGTTTTTCTTTTGTTGGTACATTAATTTATTAGTGCTTAGGTAAAAAAAAGACCTATAATGTCAAGCAGATTTCCTATAGCTAGTTTCATAAGAAATTATTTTATATAGACATTTTATTTCGTGCAAATTTCCAGGATTTTCTACTAGAGAAGTTTTGACGAACACAAATGCAAGTTCTCGCAACTTTTTCCCCACTACTAACACTTTTTGTTAATTACTCAAAGGCAGTAATATACTATTTTAGTAGCTAGGAAATCTAAACATGTTACTATTTTGCCCATGATGGTTAAGAACAAAATCCACAGTTTAGTTGAATGTGACCAGCGTTAAATATGCTGTGAGAGGAAGGTATGATACCCAAGGACAGTATCTCTAAGATCTACAACATTTACAAGACTTATCAAGGACAACATTTTTGAAAAGGAAAGGACAGTGCACATCGTTTTCACCTTTTGCTAAATTGTGCATTGTAATATACTGCGATTTATTTTCACCTCGCTTTGATCTTGCCCCAATAGTAGAAATATAGGGCAGCAGATAATTGAAAGATCCATATGCGATTAAATCATGAATTAAATAATTTCATGGCATTATGGAAGGAATACCAAACTAAGCCGAGGCATATGGAAGGCATCGTGGATCATCTGGGAAATCTGACTTGAATGCTATGAAATGAACGCTATTAGAAAAAATGTACTGTATAATCGGTTCGATATGGTGGAAGTTATTATTCTTACGCATGTGCGTTGTTCAGAAAATAAAGGTTAAGCATGAAAATAAAAAATAATTACTTTGCCCAGGTATATGGAACACGCTATGTTTTTGTTTGTGTGTGTGAATAAATTATCCCATTATTAGTCTACGTAAAAACAAATTGCATATTGCATAAACAAGTGCATATTAATAGTTTATAGAGTATCCTCCTGCGCTATCTATCCGCCCTTAATCGAATTTCAACCGAAATGTATTTGATAAATAAAGAACAACAGGCCTAACACATCGAATAATTTACCTGCACATATATTTAGCACATATGTGACCCCCTGCTAAAGTGATATGTACATTGCTATTTTGATTGGGTATAGATTTAAATTAATTTTTTATATTAATATATAAGTTACAAAGAAAAACAGGCTAATATAGATTATGATTTCAGGTTATTGCTTTTTTCCGCTACGATTTTAGGAAATAGGAAGTGATGGCGTTGTTAATTGTATTTTGTTGCCGCTTGCTTTTCTTATGTTTAGAGTATGTGATTTTTGTTTTTTACCAGTAAGAGATTTACTTTTAAAAACAACCATTATTACATAATCTGCATCCTTGTAAGGTACTAGGTAGTTTGAATTAATCTATTTACTGATTTTAGACAAATCTGTACTATATATATATAGTTATTAGAGCCATAAATCGGCGTGTAGTCCTGAATTTAGACAGTGAGCGTATATGTACTATGTTTATGTGACACGAGTTAAGGCTTTATTTTCCAAATTAAACATCACGTGTCATCGTAAAGGTATTAGCTGCTTTTACAAAAATCCCAGTCAGGCATTCGTTAACACACTGGACCAAATTCGGGCTATGGGCAATTATTTATTGCAATTATTTGGAAAGAACCGGCCAACCTATGGACCTATGGTCAGTCCGGGCCTGGTCATTGTAATACTTAGCTCAATCGGGATTAGTGTCTATCGGTCAAAAACTTTGCTAGGGATTGACCTTTCTCTATTCTCTAAACGGCGTTGTAAACTTTTGTAGAAAATGCTTCTCTACTGAAATAAGAAAAACAACTGTCCTTGTGTTCTACTTGAAGACTCCACCCATCTTGCAAAACTTAAACTTATTAAAATGAAGTATTATTTAATATATTAATTCTGATTGATCAGAATTAATTGAGATTGAAGATCAAATGTAGGAACACATGGTGTGATTTAAATATCAACAATCCATTTTGCGAAACTATAATTATATCGACAGAGATCTTCAAATCATAAAATATATTATCAGCGCTCCTTTTCTTGAGATAACTAAAATAATAGTAGTATAAGTCTAGAAAATGAAATACATAAACCTTTTAAACCACCAGTCGCACAATTTTCTGTACAATTTCTCTGCTTAAGCGTATTATATGTGCGAATCCTTTGTTTATGGTTATTTATCGATTTGATGTTAAACCTGTAATAATGGGGACTTATAAATGACTAATCAAGAACGACTAATCGTCTTACCCAGTGTATCTTATATTATGGCATAACCCATCAGTTTTCTTTTTTTATTCCAAATTTTTTTTTTTAAACCAGGGATTTATTTATTATTCTGCGTTGGGGAATTAACTGTTTCAAAACATGCTCTTATTCTCACATTGATACAATTGTGGAGATAAATAAGCTTTTCAATACTTTTATTTGAATAAAGTTTGATAAATTAATTTCAACGTTCAAAAGTCTCATCTTTAATGTCTGACATTTCGAATCACTGAAATGAAAACGTGGAAATCTCGGCGAAGTTCACATAGTGTTAAGTTAAAACCGCTAAATTGGAAATTGAATGGCCTCTTGGAATTATAATTTTGTTCGTGTTAAATATATGTTTTACGCGGCTCTCTTTTAACAAGAGTCAAAAAGACTCCCCCGTGGAGGCTAACGTGTTTTCCTGTTCATTTATGCATCCATTCATCCATTCTTAATTGTTTTTCTGGGAAGCTAGGTGCGCTATGTTTATGATATACGCTATGTGAAATATATTGGATTGCATTTTTGCTTTGGCACAACACAGAATAAAGAAATAACTATCTCTCTCTCTCTCTGTGTTTATGTATAATGATGATGATAATGATTATTATTATTATTATTATTATTATTATTATTATTATTATTATGGTGTGTTCAGTGTTTTTTCCCCTTTAGACATTTGAAATGAGCTCCTGATAAGGTTACAGATGTATTGTTACATTTGTATAAATATGCCGTTCCTCCTGGCTAAGCCGTGCATGAAAATGAGCAGCTTTTTCTTCAGAAGGCAGTTCCACAGTTCGAGACACGAGCCTCATATAAATCATGTAAAAGCGCCTGTAGGGGTTTCAATTGAACTCTGCGGATCTGTGAAAATAATATCAGGCTTTTCCGTCAGAATGAACTTTTCCACTGTATCCAGCCATGAAATAATTTGACCCGACACTTCAAACCATCTGCGCTATCTATCCGCCTTCTTATTTACTAAATCAGCAAGCGCATAAAGCGAAGTGTATCTGATACTAAAACCGAATAGCCTCCACTGTGCACGTCCACACGATACATAAATGTACGCTTTTTTCAAGAATTACTAAAAAACGACATGCGTTTGTTGGCGGTAATAAATAGTTACCAAGAAACACAGAAGCTGTTATAGCCCTGGGCTGTGTGATGTGAAGTATGTATGTACATTGTACAGATTAAACATTAGCTACACATATCAATACTAACATGTACATACTGATTTATTTTGTTCGTGGATACAATAGCCTATATATAAAAACAGCGTTTGACTTTTGATGAACAGCATTTGATGGGCAATATATAATGCGCATCAAAAGTCAGTTTGAAATGTCAGTTGAATAATTACAGATTTTACAGGACTGTGATTTGATATTTCATATTGCATGTTTTTTTATATATTACCTTTGCTGTGATTGACTCTTCACATAATTATATGTTTTGTTAAAGAACCCTGACATAGTTTTATGTCCAGCTAGACGTGGATTAAAAAATCTTGTAAATTTTGTAATTAATTCATTCAGTTCGAAGATTTCAAGGCGATTGAATAATGCTACGCCACGTTTATTTGTTGAATTAACAACCCTCTTTCATGCACGTATTCCGGGATGCACTGTTCATATTTTATTTAGATTAGTCGCTGCTTGTTTTTTTTTCTTCAAATAAAAGCATTCCGTGTATTTATAGAGGTCAATCTGAGGATGGTAACGAAAAAATAGCAACCGCAATGAGAGTCGGTAAGTTATATTTAAAAAATGTGACCCCGCGTTTGGTTTTTCAAACCCTATTTTTAACGGAATGTTTAGCGTCGTGCGAGTAGATGTAAAAAAAAAAAAAAAAAAACATCCGAGGCAATTAAACGTTTGAAGACAAAAAGCAAAGGTCAAAATGTTTACATTTTTAAAGGCGCTGTCGAGCTCTGGGAGGTGCTGAAATCTCTTTGAGCTTCTTTCCGCGTGATTGGCAAACTTGACAGTGATTGACAGGCATCCATGGCAACCACGCAACCAATCTGCCAAAACCAATAGAAAATCAGCAGCGGGCTGAATGTCTTTTTTTCCCTCAAAAAACATCTCGGCTCCAGCTACATACTCTTGTACTTTCACGCGACCAAGTTCACCTATCGCGGCTGCCGTAGTCAGCCAGAGGGCATCGTTCCCCAGTGTTTTTAACGGTTGATCTGTTAACTTTGGAATTGTCTTTTTGTCTGGATCCGAGAGAGAGAGGGGTAAGCGAGTGAGAGGGAGTGTGAGTGAGAGAGAGACAGAGGGGAAAAAAGAGAAGCCTCCATGTTTCAGCTGCCTATCCTGAATTTTAGCCCCCAGCAAGTAGCGGGGGTTTGTGAGACTTTAGAGGAGAGCGGGGATATAGAACGTCTCGGTCGCTTCCTCTGGTCGCTGCCGGTCGCTCCTGCAGCCTGCGAGGTTCTGAACAAAAATGAATCGGTCCTGAGAGCGCGTGCTATCGTGGCCTTCCACACGGGGAATTTCCGAGAGCTCTACCACATCCTTGAAAACCACAAGTTCACCAAAGAGTCTCACTCCAAACTGCAGGCCCTCTGGCTGGAGGCGCACTACCAAGAGGCAGAGAAGCTGCGGGGCCGTCCGCTCGGACCGGTCGACAAATACAGGGTGAGGAAGAAGTTCCCGCTGCCCAGGACGATTTGGGACGGGGAACAAAAGACACACTGCTTTAAGGAGAGAACCCGACATTTGCTCAGAGAATGGTATCTACAGGACCCTTACCCGAACCCCAGCAAAAAGAGGGAGCTTGCACAAGCCACGGGACTTACCCCCACTCAAGTGGGAAACTGGTTTAAAAACCGTAGACAAAGGGACAGAGCGGCGGCTGCAAAAAACAGGTATGTATGTTTGTCTCCGTGCTGTCAAATACCCTTTTCCTTCATTAATCACTTTATTTATTTATATACTTTTTATACGCATAAGTAGTCTGAATGGAGCACGACACAATGGTTTACCAGCTGTTTAAAATCTATTTCTGGCCCTTTAACATTATCAAAACACAGTAGATTTATATATCTCCCGTCTATAACTCGACCTGCAATTCCTCCAATGAACCGGTGCACAAACAGTCTTCCTATGCGGATTTTAATAACCATACAACAACATATCTGGTTAAATAGTATCATATTTGATGGAGAACAAAAATAGTTAGCTTAATGAAAATGTACCACAAATTAATATTAAAACGTCGGTTACTTTTACGTATATATGCATTCTAACAGTTAAACAGTTTGTTTAAAAAGAAAATCCACATTCTTACAAAATTCCATTGCAATGTGGCGTGTGTTGAGGCGAAGTCGATATCTTTCATTTTTAAAGGAAATAGCCCGAATTAAATAAAATAAAAATAATATGTACAGAATATTTAAATGCTTATTAATTTATTAACCGAATAATACTAATCTGTAAAAGGATTTGACCTCTTACATCCGGATTAAGGTAATTCTCGCGAGGTTAACCGTGTTTGTTTTGCGGGCTATTTGTGTAAAATATAATATTTGGAAACCGGAACGTCAAAATGTTCATGATTGTTTTCGTGGAGTGTTTTTTTTTAAATTTAAATCACGTTGTGATTCTTATTAATGTAGTTAAACTATAGGCATGCTAATTATCCATGCTAAAATTAGCGTAACCGCTTCGATAAATTTATATTCTGCTTGAATAGAAGAAAAGTCATTTGCTATGATGGTGGCCACGCCATTGATTCAACTGCTACGCCATTGAATTTTGACATTAACGTGGTACTCAAAGAACTGTCTGATGATAATTACGCTGTAAATACAACTGACAGTTGTCACGGGGCACACCCTTTGCCCCGGTGCCGCTCACCGTGAGCATTGAGATTGTCTGTTCTTCCGGGATATTTCCTAAAATGATGACCTGTTAGAATACGTCTATTTATTCGTTTGACAGTGTGATGGCTTCATTTTTTCCGATAGTTAAAAGTAGATACCATATCAATATTAGAAAGCATGGAACGCAAGAGAATGTGATTATAATATGTCTATATGTCTTTCCCCTGTTGTTAATTAATTAATTAATTAATTAATTTTCTTTTGTAAGGTTACAGCAACAGGTCCTTTCCCAGGGCTCGGTTCGGTCTCTAGCGGAGGAGGACAGCACAGTTGACCGACTAGGCACCGCATCCAGCCCAGAAGCTAGTTTGTCCAGCAAAGCCGCTGCCTCCGCTATTTCCATCACTTCCAGCGACAGCGAATGTGACATCTAACAACGCAACAAACAGTAAGGAGGAACCCGAAAGAACAGCAAATTGATACTAGCAAAAAGATGGATATGAAGACAGACAATCTAACAAAATCAATAACAGTGCCTGCATTGAAGTGTACATACGCCGGTCTATGTTAAAGGCTGCCAAATCGCAAGGGATCCATGGGAATGCCTGTCTTAAAATATTTTTTTTCGTTACGATCCTTTTCGCCGTTACGGATGAGTTATAAAAAACGAAAACAGAAAAAAATATTAAATGAACTGAAAATGAGCCGAAGAGCACATTTAAAAAGGTCTTCACTGTACCCATTTGGGAGAAGGAATTCCTCAAAACTTAACAAAAAACAAACATTTTGAGCGATTGCCCTGATATTTCGTGGGTATTTCATGTTGAAAAGACTGTGATATTTTTACTTTACTTTTAAAGTTTTATAAATAATGTTTATTTACTTATTTAAATGATTGGCTGTTAGAATTTGGTATTAATTTGCTTGATGTTTTAATATTTACCTTGTGCACAGATGAACCGTAGAGCACGTGCCCCGAGTAGTAGAAATATGTTTAAGTAAAAAAAAAAAAAGATAACTTAATAAATAAAATATTTGTTGATCAAGAATCCATGTCAGGCTGCTTTATTCGTAACCATAACAATGACATCTGAAATATATTTTTACGTCATATTATTGTGGTTATAACTGTTATCATTACCAGTGGGCAACGAAAAGTCAAAGCCTCACGATGGTTTTCTACGGATGATGCACAATCCCAGACGACTGTATTATTGTTCTCATGAATTTAGTCCTACTGATCACGAGAAATTAGTTCCACGGCATTGGATTGTTCTAGACCAAGTACAGATAGATTTCAAATCTACGGTTTCGTTGTCTGAATTATATGGATGTTATGTAGTACCGAGGTCGTGTTTGACCATCCTTAATCGTTACAACACTTCAAAAGCAAAGTAAGGGGTATATGAATGTGTGATAAAATTGTGTGATCTCCTCTGTAAAAGGGTATATTCTGTGTATCGGTAATTTATTTAGGTAGCCTATAGCAGCATTGAGACATTCCTTTAAATTATATATTTATATCGTTATACTATATACTATCTGGTATTTTATAAAGGCACGAGTGAGGTTGTGCTAGTATTTTTTTGATTCTATATGTCCTATACTATATGACACGTTTTCGTTACAATTGGCCTACATGCTTGGCGTCGTATAATGAAAAATGACAGCGAAAGGTCAAAGAGAGGCCGACTCATAGAACGACTCATTCTTCGGAAGTGAAAATAAACAGGAGTGAACCAGGAGTGTTGAACATTTGTCTCCTCAGTGCCACTCTCGCCAAAATGACGTGGTATCTCACTATCTGAGATTGCAACTGTTTTTTTTTTTTTTTGGATCAAAATACACTGTGCTTCTGTGCTCTTGCTTTCCCACAGGCTAGACTAGCACTATATTTACGCATAAAATTCATATTTTGAGACTATTCGTGAAACTCGAGTATATATTGCCGGATAAATAATAAACAAAATGAATTGGCTTTTTAAATGTTTTACATTATTCCTACCGTCTCACGCAAATAAAACATTTTTGTTTAATGCGTTCGAAGTAGGTATAAACGGCCACACAGAGGCAATGGAATTCAAATGCTTTATACTTTTTGGTGAAATCGGATATGCTGTTTTTGTAGAAACGACACAATTGTACATTGAGGGTGTTTCAAATTGTATATGCCGATTGTCTACTTTTCTTTATTGGCACATGTTATTATCATTAAGGTAGTATATGTGGGGCATTTTAATAAACATTAAAAAATCTAAAAGTTTAACAAAGATATCAATGTGTACTGTGGAAACTATTTAACAAATTGCATTTTTGCCACCACATAATGATAGTTAGAGTACACATGACACGGTGGAGACGGGCTTCCACGTGAGCGCAAAGATCATGAGCTGAAAATGAACAAAAGCAAAACTAAATAAAACTAAACTGCTTTGTGTTTCCAACTGTTGTGTGAATTTGAAGCACACCTGGGATGTATTTGTTATTAATTACTGTCGCTAGTAAAAGGAACAAGCTGTATTTTGTAGAACGTCTTTCAGCTGGAACAAAACAGAGGCCAAAATACCGTTTCAGTGGAAAAAAGAAGGAGGAAGCGACCTAGAGGAAGAGAAGGGCCTTTGGGTTTCATTCAGCACAAGGGGACAAAATGGCAGAATATTTCCGTTTCCATTGAAAACGAGGGCAACTCGGCAGGGATACATGAAAAAGTCTTTTTAGCAGTCAATAAGGTTGTCAAACTGGTCAGCGGTAATCAGCGCTAATGATGGGGTTTTGAGTCCCCGCGCGAACAAAGGGGAGCTCCCGACGTTTTGTGAAGAAAAGCAGCCAATAAGTTTTTTTTTTCTCGCTATGAAAGAGTTAGCTGTTGAGGGTGACTGACAGAGGTACGGAAATCAAACTTTTCTTAAAGGTTTTTTTTTGTAGGCAATCGTTGGGGGGAGGCGGAGACCAGCTGCAGAAGGCTTAGACCCATTGACTGATGAGTTGATGGCTGAATTTATATAATTATTTTTATATCATAAAGATATTATGTCACGCTTTATATTTCCGTTCTCGACCCTTAAAATCTTTACATTTTGTACAGTGGTCTTTTTTGTAGTTTTTTGTAGTAACCAGCTAAATAATTCCGAATAACAATCGTTTGCGTGTTTTTAATCAAACGGGATTTGACCCGAGGCCGTTTTATTGGTTAAAACTTTAGCTTGAATTTAAATTGTATTTAAACCAAGATTATGTCAAGATCACGAAAATAAAAATCATGCAAATAATAATAATAATAATTATTCTTCTTTTTAAAGAAATATGAAAATTTAATATCTTTAAATCGGTTTTAATACAGGCAATCGTCAAGGATTTATATGGACTAATAACGAGACAACCTTCCTTTTGTAGCCTAAGATGTTCCGCTGTCTTCACCTTTTTAACTAATGAAGAAAATGATTCATTAGATGATTTTGGACCAATAAATATGATACGTTTGTTTTATTTGCTTCACAAATGGATCTACCTTACAACTTATTTATACTTGCTAATTCAGAAAGCTTCCTTAAATTTAAAAAATTTACATTTTTATCTTGGTATGAGTAAATGTTGTTGCTAAATATTAGGCTACTTTAAAATCTAGATCTATATAAATTATATATATACATAACAATGATTAAAAATATTACAGTGATGATAATATTGATAATAATAATAACTATAAAATCATCTCATGCTTTGTAGATAGGCAATAGTTATTTCTAAATTGGTATCCTCATCCGCTTGCCTGTTGATAGTTCCTGAATTTAAATCATTCTACAATTGGATTTTTAAAAATTGAGCCCACAAACTTATATCTATTTAGCATTCAAAAAGTAAACAGCGCGTCAGCTCGAAGCGGTTTTTCTCCACATCCCATCTTCACTGTAGGGTAGTGATATAATTGTCTTCCTCACTATGCTATTATATGCAATATCCCCAGGTAGTCTACCTCCTTGTTGTGATTTAATTTCACAAAATATTATTATTGCTATTATTATGATTACTTAGGTTTTAATATTGTATATTTGTTTATCGGCGTATTTACAAGCATGACACGTAATCACCAAACACATATACTGCCCTATAAGGTTTTACCTCGACCTAAAATCTGTATTGATATGGATTATTTATCTGGATTATGTAGGGGAGAACGGGGATTGTTGTCACTTGGCTTGGTTGTCAAATAACTCATAACTTTTAATCTAGAAGGTGTTGTAATATAAATTAAACAATACAATGTTTACCCTCGTTACCAGAGAGCAGCCATTTTGTTATTAGTGGTCACAACTAACAACAAAAGTTTTGATATATATCATAGCAGAAACTGAAAATGTGACGTCTTGTTCTTTACGTAATGCATCATTGTTACATTGAAGAGACCCACAAAGGTAAATTAGTTACTAATTAATTTAACAGGGAATAGATGTATTTCTTGCTAAACATTTTTTTAAGGCTAAGAGATGTGGTCATGAGAAACAAATGAATAAAAAAAGTTTTGTTGGGACAAATTGTCAAAAGTTATATCAAAGGTTATTAAGGGTTATTGTAGTTTTCACAATGTACAAGCTTGTTCAAATGATATTCAGTTCAGAAATGTTTCAGGTGAAGTTCGACAAAACTATTACCAACCAGGTTCAGACTATTCACGACTATTTTTGTTTACAATAATTATTTCTACCATTGTGACGAACGACTCATATCATGCGACAACCTACAATCCTAACGGGGCTAGTTGTCACAAGCGGTCGCGAACTAACCAGTAATTAAATAATTTTCGAATACGTTGTATGGATGTTAAATACATGAATTTATACCAGGGATGTTAGTCTTTCGGTTTGGCGTAGATTAGAACCTTGTCATTTGTATTTCGGCTGTGAAATAGTATACAACACAGTGTAAGTTTGACAAACATTACCGGTCTCCCCTATGTGTTCGTTTAATTCACGAGTGAAATGTTTTATAAAGACTATTAAAAGGGGTTTAGAGCTTGGGTTAGAATTCCGGAGCCTGTTGAGACTCGGAAAGTACCCGGTTCTTATCCACTAGTGCCCAAGGAGCTCCGATGCATCGTCCTAGCGCTGTAAGTTATCCCGTTTCCTACAACAAAGCGTTCATTCGACTGGGGCATTTACTGGGCCCCTCCTCCGAAAAAGCCTGTCATGTTAGGTTTTCATGGCGCATTTCGTAAACTGAACCAGACGATTGTTTATTTCTCGGTCTAGAATCCAAGTTTTGGACCCAGTCCCAAATATGACGTTCACCGGCATTCACAGCGGCTCTCATGCCATGTCTGATTCGTTCCCCCTTTAATCCTGGACTAAAAAAAGTTTATAGATATTAAAATGATAATTACAGTCCGTAAATCTAGAGACCTTGATTAGTTCTGCTAATCAGAAGTTTTCCAGTTACATTATTTTACATTATGTAAGAAGTGTACCGAGAATCGTCGGATTCCAAGACTGCTTTTTCTAATTAAATAAAAGTGGACGACCTTCTGGGTACCGCCTTTGTGTGTTGTCAGTGTATGAAAAGGTTGGTCTCTTGTGGAAATTGCTCAGCAAGGTTTAGTGCTTTATAACAAGCCACTAATCACCTCGGCTTACTCAACGAAAAAGGGACAAGTTCGGGCCCGGGTTTCTGCATTGGTGCAAACCCACTTGTGAACTATTCCGCCTTTTATTCTTTTATTCATTTTCGGTTGAATGACAGTGCTTTTTCAGAATTATTTTTTTTAGACAAGGGCAGCCTTTAACTTTTTCAGTTTTACCAAGTCGATTCTCAACGTTTACATGTTATGCTTCTTAAATACAATTAGTATTTAGTATACAATTTATTTTAACTTCTTGCATGCCTTTCCGAACCATAAATAATTCAGTAGAAGTAGGTTTCAGAATCATCACTGGTTAAACTGTCTGTCTCAGATTCACTATGCTAGAAAGTTACTCTGAAATGTATTGATTTGATGTTGAATTTATAGAATACCATTTTAAACGGAACAGCATCCAAGGGATATTTAAGATGAATAGGCTATTATGACGACAATAGTTATAAAATAAAATAAAAAGTTATATTCAAAGCGAACATGATGAGAAAAGGTTTGGCAATTGTGGTGTCTGTAGTCTACGAACACTGGAAAAAAATCTGATGTCTAGCCTTGGGGTTGTTGCTTTTGTCGTCATGGACAAACCAAATGTAGTGTCTTAGTGACAGTTTACGGAGTGTGGTACCATGGATTTTTTTTCAAGATTCACACAGTTTCGGTTTTTATTTTATTTTAGGTTTCTCGTGTACCACCGACTGGTAAGATAAACAAAAGCACATTGATTTTTAAGGCGAACGGCGACCTCTGGCGACGCTGGCGACGCTGGCGACGCTGGCGCCTACCATGGTCCTTTTACTTAGGAAAGGAAAAACCCCGAAAATGAGCAAAATTAATGTTTTTTTTATCGATTCCTTCTCTCTTAATATTTCCTGATTTCGTTTACATTCACAGTTACATCGAATATGTGTTTTCATTTCTTAACTGTGTCCACGTTGTGTGGAACAGAACACCAAGGGCACCTTGTCCACTACGTCATAGATTAGTAATCACCCACTATAAACCACGAAGTATGTAACTTTACGTTGCCAGTTTGACAACATTGAAACCGGAGAACACGTTCTCGCCGAATACCTTTTTCCTAAACGATGAACATTCGAATATATCCTATGTCACTTAGAATCCTATGTCTAGAAATAAGTTTTTGTTGAGTTTAATTTCACAAATGAAAAGGACAGCAGTATTTTTATTTTTTATTTTTTGGTTTATATAATAGTCTTTATTATGAGACGCATTTATTTTGAAAGTCAAGGAAATATTTTATACTAAGTATCAATTTCCAATCACAGTGCATATTGCACTTTCACAGTTCGGCCTCACACGAGCATATCATTATTTTGAATGTGTACGTGAAATAACTGCGTTCAGGGCTACGCATTTCTTAAACGCCTCTTTTTTTGTCGGGATGTCAATAGATGATTATAGTGGCCATTATTTGAACATTAGCATTTTACAGCGACCACGGAATTCATTGTTAAGGAACCTTTTAAAAGTTCTAAAGAGACATGTGTCAATTGCTTGTCAGGCGATAAAGCAGAGCAAGAGGTGTGGAGATACTTCAGGACCATGGACAGCGCAAGTCACGTAATAGTCCGTTTGAGTGGGCCTGTTTAGCAGACCCCTGCTGGGTGTTTTATTTATTTATTAGTTCTTCTTTTGGATAATTTTTGTTTCAAATTTTTAAAAGACAAAAACATTGTGACACAAAAAGGTTTAACATTCATCCACCCACTCATTCATTCATGCATTGCTTAAATTAATAAATTCCTCTTTTTGAAGTATGAAACACAGGTAAAAGCACTGAGGTCAGACTTGTTGGGGACAATTCCCAAGTAATGCAGAAACATAGCCGTATGCGAGACGAGCCTCTCCAGGGCTGGTTTTTCAAGGGCTTCTGTGGACAGGTGACAGACTTGCTTTGGCACAAGGAGTGGAGGGGAGGGCTCTCTGTCTGTGCTTCCTGAAGCGTGAAATCCCGCAAATCTCTGAGCTGAGGAGGTGCTGAGCGGCTCTGGCAAGATTATCGACTGGCAGGTGGCTCAGGTTACCGCGCCTGTGGAGAGCTCTTCACCTGTCCCAGGCTCTCATGGACACTCCCTAACACGATGCTGTCCGTAATCTGTCGCTCACAGCCAAGATGCAAGATCAATACTTTTCAATTAGCACTAGAAAAGAAAACCATAAGAGCAGTGTCTTAAACTTGAGTGTACGGTTGAGAAATGAATTGCTTTGCGCATTACTGAAGAGTACCTTTTTTAATTTATCTGGCACATGCCCCTTACAAAGTACATGGAGGCAAGGTGTTTGATTTTCATTTCCCAAGTATCCTGAAAAACAAGTGTTAAAACTCTTTCACCTTCACTATTGAGCCGGCTTTACAATATGGGTTCTCCACAGTAAAGCCTGAATTAGATAAAGTCTTTAAAGCATTGTTTAAAAAACGAAAAACTCATGCTCTGATGGCCAAAAATGTATTTCCTTTGTTGCTGTGGGCTTCTGAGTTCTAATGCACCACTGTAGAGATATAATTATTTGCCATAGGGGGTTGCCAGTTCACTGTATAAAAAGGTTTGGACTCCTAACCCTCATAGCCCTTAACTTAAAATGTTGACGCATGTACCTAAACTAGGGCAAAATTCAGATCAAATCATGCAAAACTGGATATTAGTAAAATGTAAACTGTGAAAATTGTGAATTCAAATAGCATAGCATTTACAATACACCTAGTGTGTTCCTTAGTCTCATTTGCTCACAGCATTTGGAAATATGTGTTTAGCTATGGAATCTGATTCAATCAAATGTAAAAGCCTTAAAACTGTTATTTGCTAACTCAGTGGTGGAACCTATTTTTGTATTGAAAAAAAGTCAAATTTACTTAAATATAAGTGTTTGTCAATCTAGCAATGCCCGTGTTCGTCCTTCACAGCCTGTCTTTGAGTCTTTAAGGACAGCCAGTGTTTGTCCAGTAGGACAGCTTGTGTTTGTCCATCTGGCAATGCCTGTGTTTGTCCATCAAAACAGCCTGTGATTGTCCATCTGGTAATGCCTGTGTTTGTCCATCTGGTAATGCCTGTGTTTGTCCATCTGGTATTGCCTGGGTTTGTTCATCAGTACAGCCTGTATTTGTCCATCTGGTAATGCCTGTGTTTGTCCAACAGAACAGCCTGTGCTTGTCCATCTGGTAATGCCTGTGTTTGTCCATCTGGTATTGCCTGTGTTTATTCATCAGTACAGCCGGTATTTGTCCATCAGAGCAGCTTTGAGGGTATTGTTTCACTCTTCTCTCCCTGGTCGGATTTTAAGTAGGAGGTCATATTGGCCCTTGTTGTACTGGGTCCTCACTCTTCAGTGACTCACCCTCGTCCCTGCCATCCCAACCGGAGCACTATCACATCAGAATTCAGCATAGTCACTTGACAAGCTGTAATCACTCATTGTAACATCATAACATTATGACTCATTTATCATCAGGAGGTAATTTGCCACATGGCCACTTTACCTGATAACTGCACAAAAGTGTTGGAATGTGTTTTACTTAATTATATGAAGTGCAACTGTGCTGGCTTTAAGAGGAAGCTAACGGTTAAAATGAGCTGAGAAACTATATTCACCATTAACATTTTTCTAACATCATCAGTTTTATCACATGTCTGGCTAACCTCATGTCAAGTCCAATAAAAGATGTTATTCAGCTGCATGTTTTTAGCTTGGGTTTATGGCAGTTGTACTGTCTCAGATACTCCTCAGCTGGACTTTTCTGACCACTAACATTCTCATTAGACTGCTCCATGTTAACTGGGTATAACTGATGACAAGCTGCATAGGCGTAGTTCTGAATGGCAAACTTGACTTATTTGTGGCTGAATGTTAAGTAGTTTATCTTTGAGGTCAATCTCGATGGCTTGTTTACCACATCCTTCTCCAAACACCTCAGAGTTCGTCCATATCGGGTGTTTTGACAGGAATAAGATGCACTAGATGAGTTTTCCAAGACCCTTTAGAGCTTCCTGTTATTACTTCTTTACCCAAAAGGTCAAGAAACTAGTTCCTTTTCACTCATATACTACTGACCTCTTGCGTCTGCAGCATGCTATCCTGTGGGAGATATACACAAGCCATTTTTTTACATTCTGTGACTGTAAGAATATTGGGCTCTTGACCTGTCATTGCACCTCACTGAGCAGTGTTACATCATGCATCCACTTGCTGGCTTCTGATTGGATCCTTTTGTTTTTGGCATTACTTAATTTCCATTAGTGAAATCACAGGCATATGATGACAGATCAAAAACTGTATGCCACAGTTAAGGAAGTCACTCTGTTCCCAAGGGGTTTACCCAAACTGCAGTTGCACACCTAACCCATTTGTGTCACAGGATGTATCCAGAAGTGGTTTTCTTTCCATGTTGTGTTCAGTTCCGCTTTTGGGTTAAGTTATCCTGTTGGGTTCAGTTCCCCTGTTGGGTTAATTTACCCTGTTGGGGGTTCACCTCCTCTGTGGAGTTAAGTTCCTCTGTTGGGTTAAATTGCCCTGATGGATTCTGTTCCGCTTTTGGGGTATGTACGGCAACCTTCTTACCACCTACCATCTGGGGAGGAAGGACATGTATCCAGGCTCAAATAAAAAGACAAGTGGTTTCTGTGCATCCTGTGGGTATCCATGGACACATGGGATAGCTATTTGATGGGGCTGACAATCCCAAAACAGCAGGAAGAAGACGCAGCGGGTTCACCTCCCTGCAGTCTGTTGGTGGAGTATTCGTCCAAGTCTATGAACACAGACCTGTGCAGAAAAACACTTGCCAACAACTTCAGTTCTCCCTCAAACTCTATCTTTGGAAACACAATTAACTTTTTCTCCATTCTGCTAATCACTGCTCTTCATCTGGCAGATTGTCCTTGTTTTCAAGTCTAGACAGATCAATGTTTCCTGCCTGTCTGTGCCAAGCCACAGTTTTAGCGATCCATAGTTTGTTACAATAAGATACAATGCAGGTAATGTGAGGCAATTATTTTCACTGTCTTGATGTAGAATGTTAATCAATGTACATGTCATCAAGATTTTGTCCTTTCAAAGCGCCTAATGTGAACTTGGGTCTCCTGACAATTTCCTGACTCAAACAATTATTCGAAGGAGCAGGCTTTGTTTTGACTAGTTCCCAGTGTCAGAAGTGTTCTGTGAAACAAAGAGAAAGATGGAAGAACGATCAGAAAAAGGCAGTCCACAATAGGAACACTTTACCAATAAGTACGGTTGTATCTCCAGTGCATTGTTAGCCTGTATTGATGGGCAGAACACAAAGCATGCTGGGTAATTGGGCTTATTCATCTTTCCTTGCTATACGCAAAACCTGTGCCCAGATTCTCTGTTATCTCCGAAGCTACGCTATCAAAAACTTGATGTCAATGAATGATAAAAATTTCATCAAGTTGTGGCACCTGCTGCTCTCTTGGGCCCTTCTGTGGGAATAGTTTCTGAATAGTTTTAGCAGAATATCGAGCCCTTTAAGATAAGCTTTGCTTTGGTCCAAGTAAGAGAACATTACAGATGTTTACACCAGCAAGGGTCTTGTTGGCCAACCTCCAGACCAGCTTCACTGAGGCAGGCTCATTAAAAGCCAATCACATGTCAGAAAAAGGCATTAAAAGCCTTCCACCACACGCAGAGAAATTTGATTGTTTTTTGTGGACCATACTGTCTGTACTGGTTGGAGCAGAGGTAATCCCTCTCCAATGGCAATGATAACTTATCAATAAACTGAGAGTAATGCACCCAAGAGACTTCAATAATCCCGTCTGCCCTGACTTTCAGTCCAGACAGACTGTACACAATATCACTTAACCCATTCAATTAGAATACAGTCAGAATTGTATTGTTTCATAGAAGATGTATATGGGGCTTTTCATGTTTTTATTCAAACCTGGATGCTCAAGAAGACATAGGTGAAATAAGATACATTTCAGAAAAAACTGCAATGAAACAAAAAACGGAACAATTTTTATTGCAAAAGTGTTTAGTACAAAGTCAATACTTAGTGGAAACACCTTTGGCATTAATTAAAGCTAAAAGTCTTTCGGGATACAATGCAACCAACATTGCACACTGGCTTGGAGCAATTTTTACCTATTTTCTTGACAAATTTTCTCAGGCATTTTCTCTAAGGTTTGTGGGGAATTGCTTATGGAAAGCAATTTTAAAATCTTGCCATAGATTTTCAATAGGATTTAAGTCAAGACCTTGATTGAGCCACTCAAGGACATTCACTTGGTTATTCTTCAGCCCCTCCAGGGTCATTATCCTTCTGAGAAATGATTTTCCTTCCCATTTATATATCCAGCAAACTGAAACTGGGTTTCCCCAGGATTGGGCTTCACTAAGCACCATCCAGTTTGCAAACCCCATGGCTTTGAGGTGTGTTTTTGAGTAATGGCTTCCTTCTTGCCACTCTGCTATACAGACTAGCCTTCTGCTGTGTTTGGAAAATTGCTGTGTTTTCAAAGGCACATTTTCTGCCATTGAAGGTCTTTCAAAGTCACAGCTGTTTTTAATGGGATATTAAGATTCTTCAATATTATTGTTCCCTTCTCCTGATTAAAGATAAAGTAAATTAAGTTTTTAAAAAGCAGTAGGATGGTCCTTGGACTTCATTGATGAATCTTCTCTTGATGTTCATTACCTGACCAAGGAACCTCAAAGAGTGCTTTAATTAATGTAGGTGTGCCACCGCAAAAGTCTTAAATGCAGACAGGATTAATCCTGTCTAATCAATTTAATTTTTTTTACCTTTTTAAATATAGTTTCCACTAATCCACTAAAAATATATGTAATGAAAATACAAAATACAATAATGCGCATCTTACTTACTGAAACTAAAATAATTGGATATTTAAAGTATTAAAACAAGCCTAAAGAAATACTATTAATGTCAGAATGACTGGGATTTCAATATTTGCTCACATACACACATAAGAAACACTCTTGCATACATACATGTGAAATGATCTCATGCACACATGTGAAATCCACTCACACACTCATGTGAAAGGTTTTCACACACACTGTCACATATTTTAAATATGTAGGAGATTTTTTTTGAAAATTGAAAATGAATTAATTAAATTAAAATAAAATATGCCCAAACGCTTAATAAGTGTTATTAAAAGAAGAGGTGATGTTACACAGTGGTAACCAAACTTTTTTGGAGTGTATTGCAGTCATTAGTTTTGAAATGAGTGTATATTTTCAAAAATAAATTAAATTCACAAAGTAAAACATCAAATAATGTGTTAATAATGCGTTTTCAATATAGTACAGGGTGAGTTTAATTTTCAAATGACTCTTTTTGTTTATTTTTTTTGCATTTTCCATACTGTCCCAACTTTTTTCGGAATTGGGGTTGTACATTTGAGATAATTGATAGGCAAAAACAATAAGGAATAGTTTGGAGATTGTTATGAATGAAAAGACATATCCTTGTATGAGAGATTTTCATATGTAAAAGAGAATTAAGATAATTTCAAATGAGTTTATTAAGAACATTTCATATGTTTATGTAGGAGCCAAGTATGAAACTAATAACACAGTGCCTCAGATGTTTGAATAATGTGTGCCTGCCAACCATTAAACTGAAAATGCATGTTGAGATTAACCAAGAAGTCCCAATGTTGACGTGTAATACCACTGTTGTGCCATCAGCACTGACAATTACAGACACCTTAGGACAGACACCTTCAGGGGTTAGATAGCAAGCTCCTAACCCAGATATCTTATTTTATGTGTGGCATCAGACAGTGTTACTCTGCTTCTTCAACACCCTCAAGAATCTTAAACTGGGATTACCAAATGCGCTTTACCATATTGGTGACGGCGTTGTAGCAATGATCTTAGATGACGATGACGATGTTTTAAACTACTGTTTTACTATTTTGCATTACATTACTGTAAATCTAAATTCTGGAAGATTTTTATATAAGGTAAGTGCTGATACTGACACAAATTGTGTTGAAATGCTTGCAAATGAGTCATAAGGAGGGAGGTAGAGAACATTGGGCAATAACTGAATTGATATTTCTATGTTTTTGAAGAGAACTCAGCTCCTTACTGAACACTTAGTATTAAGTGTTTACTATCATGTCCTTTTCTAGGAGTTCTGCCTTTGGGGTCTGTTTGCCTCTGGTTTGGTTTCAGTTTTTTTAATTCTCTCTGGCAAAGGCAATCTGTTCAGCACTTCGAGACCAATTTTATTTGTAAAAAATATGCTACAACAAATAAGAGTCTAAATTGATTGACAAGAACATAATTTGCACGTAGGATCAGGTAGCACTGTTGAAATTACAGTTAATTGGTGTAATTGGTGTACAATTACAGTAATATTGTGATGAATGGAATTCTGAACAAATAGTGGCAACCATGGAAGAGCCAGGGGCGTAGCGGGCAGTTTCCTGGGTGAGTCAGGAGTGTGAGGTTACTAAGTGCTGTGATAATTATATCACCTTTGATATAAGCAACCTATTGCACTAGATCAGGTCTGAATAAAATAACCTGAAGCATGGTTCTGCATCCTGAGTTGTGTTTACCCAATTGTTACAATATTTAGCAAATGTGGGCGTGATACACAGGCGGCAGCCAAGCCCTCCCATAAAGGACCTCGTTGTCGTCGAGTTTAGTCCTGAAAATGGAGGTATTGGTTTAGTTGTTTATTTTGTAATTTTTTTAAATATTCAAGTTTGTTATGATGCTGAATAAAAGGTTTACACCCTCCCCCAATGCCTCTGTCTCCTGCCGATCTCGGGCTGAGATAGCCGTCGTATGCTACAATGGATCATAATAAATTACCTGAAAATATAATACTAATTACCTGGCAACCCTGCAGCCAGTAATTTACCGTAATATTTTGAAAAACAATTAATTCCTCTGTCTTACCGTTGCAGTAATATTCTGTATATTTGTTTTGCAGTAAAGGTCCTGTTAATCTACAGCAATTTACTGGCAACCCTTACAGTATAGGTATCTATATCACAACCACTGAGAAGAAACACTGGCTCTGGGTCTGCAGTTAAACAAATGCCTTACAAGAACAGAGCAGTTTTGGAATCGTGCAACAGTGGATCCTATAAGAATATTGACCTATGCAGGGCTTGCTGGTGCCCCGAGGGCATGTGCTGTCTGCAGAGGAGGGTCTTGAGAAGCAGACCAAAGATGGTGAGCAAGTTGGTACTCTGCATTGTATTGCAGTGCATTCCATCGCTGGGGGGTACGTGAGCATTTCACAGGTAGGCTTTGTAAATGACTGTAAATGACGCCTGGACACTTGGTCTAACTACCTCTCCTTCACTGCCCACAGCGTCAGAACCGCAAGGTAAACTTGGAGACTATAAGGTTACAGTAAATGTAAGTTCTAATTCAGTTAATATAAAACGATCACCATCACCTTCCCTCCTTGAGGCCTATCGCCTGTACTCAATCATCTCAATCATCCGTCTGGTGTCTGGCCTCTCTCTCTCTCTCTTACTCTCTCACTCACTCTCTCTCTCTGTCCTTCCTGCAGGAGCTTATGGAAGGCGAGCTGCAGAGCAGAAAAAGGAAAAACCCACCACCGGCCACACGTTTACAATGGGGTGGCACAAGTAACAGATTTCTTAGGGTGCAGCCAAGAATCGGCCTTAGCGCGTTTTTCCTTACTGTCCAGAAGAGAGTAGACACTTTATTTCAGGTATAGAAATTTCCCGTGCCATAAGTCTGTCAACATAAGAATATTGGCTCCCCTCCCAATAGGTGCCCGAAATTGTCCCAGAACCGAAGGGGAAACTCCTGTAGACTGCAGGGAGGAACTCAACCCTACCATCTTGGGATCCATCCCACTACTGGTGACTGAGAACCAGGCTGAGTTGGTGCGCCAGGAGCCATCACATACTGCCCCTGACTCTTCCACCATATGCAGGGTGTACCTAGGAATGCCTTTCTTGGGGGTACCCAAGATGACTGAGTTAGGCTACCAGTAAGACACTGTCATATGTACACCTCCAATGTCCACCGATTCAGCGCCCCATAACACCGACTGTCAAATCCACCACAAGGCGCAATTGGCCGCCGGCCGTGGTGTCAAAATGTTGGGCATAACCGGTGCTACTATGGGGCGTGTTGTTATACGCCTGCAACAAGCTCGGAAGTAGATCCGATCACCAGTGTTGTTTTCCCTCCTGCACGGAACTGCAGAGTAAAGTTGAATTGTTAGGAAACAGGTCAGTCATTACTAACAGATACGGATAGGTGTCCCCTGGCCGCCCCACCAACAGATGGCCAATGCTATCCACTTATATAAAAGATGGGGAGAGGAACCAGAGGGGCTTTAGCATCTGGCTCAACATTTGGGATGCTTAGATATCCACCACCTCACTCCGTCCCAATATGGGCTCTACCCGACCCCCACCTAAGTGGCCCAGTGACTCATAACAGGAATGGGGGGCACAGCAGTTCCCCTGTTGTGTCATCCCACATCCTACATTACAAAATCCCCTCACTCACCTGCAACCTCTTCCAGTCCTTCTTCCACTGCCTTACTCCCCTCCTTGCAGGAGCCAACTTCAATTTACCAGATAAAAAACACGCTGCACAAGAAGACACATCTACATTCTTCACGCAAGTCAGCACCAGGCCATTTAGTTGCTTCTCCAGAAAGCACTGCATTAGGTTCTGGAGGGTAGCGGGAGCATTACAAACATTACCGAATACAAACAGCCTGAAGGGCGTGGTGAAGGTGGTCTTCTCTCAGTCTGTAGGATGCACCACCACCTGCTAATGACAACGTTCAAACGGCTACCTCATAAATGGTGTTTTAAGATTAATCAAATTTAAAAGGCCTCTGTCCTGCAAAGGATGGTCCCGGAAACGGTGCTGGAAGAAGGAGTGAGCGAACAACGATATTGGTGAGCCTGTGTTGAGATTTCACAGGACCTAACGCACCATGGTTACTTTGCTGTGAATCAGTTAGCAAGGCTGTTAATTTAACTTCAGCTGTACTTGGACAGTTCTGAAGTGTGGGTGCACCAGATGTTCACACATCTCTTTAGGGTTCAATGAAGAATCTGTCTCAGCAGGTGTGTTTGTTGCAGTGGTAGTGCTGTTGCCGTGTAACGTTCGTCCCTCTGACTTCACAAACTGCATACACGTCTGTTCTGCCCTCAAATGCGACGACCAGCAACAAAAAAACAGAATAACAAAGGCACTGGCCATTTGGAGGCAAAAAAACAACAACAACTTAATAAACCAAAATCAAATTTAAACCTTATTGTGCATTTACTAAAACAAAAATTTATAAAATGTTAATCCGGTTCACTTAACTTTACCTTTAACTTAAACTTACCAGCTAAGCTGTTGCCAACAATGTATGACTAACTTTAATTAGTTCTGGGCTACATACATTCATACTGTTTCTGGGCCCTCCAGCTAATTTGTACTCCAGGCCCCAAGCCCCCAGGCCCCAATTATCTTATCTTATTACCACGTGTAAAAACAATCATTATCAAGAAGCATAAGAATTATTGCATATTCAATAAGAGACAATAAAGAACTACATTTGAACAGTTTATTCAGTTATAAATGAACTGAAATTATGCATTTATAACTATATACAAATAACTACAGTACAAGTAATTAACACCAATGTACTCTCGCATTCTCAAACTCTGTCTGGGTGTCTTTATAAGCTGTAGACTTGTAATTTATTATTCCCCAAGTGCCAAGCGCAGTGTTTTTCTGACAGCAAAATCTTTGATGAGATCTTGGAAGTCTTGATATACTGTGTTCAATAGACAGCATGGCCAGACCATTTAGTCTTTCCTGAGACATTGTTGATCGGAGGTAGTTCTTCACTCATTTAAGCTTACTGAAGGCTCTGTAAGCAAGCAAATCCCTTCTGAGCTTTCCCCTTCCATTGGCGGCCTTTGTGAACTGCAAATCTTCTGGAAATTGTTTCCCTTGTGAATCTACTGGCATCTCCTTCAATAGGTCTACAACCTTTGTTGCTAACTTTCTGACAATCATCTCCCTTTCAATGTCCATTAATTTGTCGGGCCACAGACCTGGGTCATCGGTTAGGTAATCTGTTCCATCTCCCTCATCACCAAACTCTTTACTCTGCCTCTTTTCTTCAGCTAGAATTTTTTTGTCTTGACTGTACTGCCTACTTCAATCATCACGGTCACTGCTTCTGTCCTTGACCTGATCTTCCTGCCCAGCATTTTTCTCCAATGTGAAACCACGAGAAGGCCCTGGGTCTGAGCAAGGCAATACGTTTCAACATACTAATAAAATAAGTCTGTGAATCTTAGTCTGTAAATTAAGATAACTACCCCATATTCATTACATTAACAACTTACTGCCTTTTCTGTATACATATCACATGAGCTGTTACACATTGACACCATTTAAATTATTTAATTAAAATTCACGGACAGGACCATCGACTCAAACAAACGATTCACTCACGAATTTGACATTTTTACAACACTTCTCTCAATAAAGAGAACTCATGAGGGGGGCAGTAAATAAGTTAACTTTACTCATAAATGATTTAACTCACCCGGGACAATTAAAGCAGATTTATATGATTACAGCGTACATGTCGACCGATTCCTCACAGAAAGCAACTGGGAGGCTTCGCAAAGCTTGAACTGTAACTGATAGAATTTCTAGTTTATGTTAATTATAACAACTTCATACGGCCTAGCTTCAGAATTTTAGCACAAAACAGGGAACATAAATCAACTTTTTGTTTTAAAACTCTCTCCTCATTTTCATGTTTTTCTTTCCTATTTCGGTATCCCTATTTTGCCTGCGCCATCTCTTGCCATCTACCTGATGCGTGTAACGACTCACAACTGCGAAGTGCAGCGTTTCTGAACCTAACCCGCGAACATCTTAAAGGGACACAGACTTGGCACAGTCTGAGGGCATTCATTATAGCATGCTTCTTGATAGATTATTGTGCAAAGATTCCATTTAAATACCAAAATCATACAGGAAAGTATTGGGTTTTGCTGGGCCCCCACTGGTGACCAGGGCCCTTAGAATCGTCCTAATCTTCTTCACCATTACGGCGCCACTGCATAGATCATATGAAGATACACTTTTTTTTAGTTCCGACTTAAAAATAGTTTTAAATGTTTTACCATTACTTTTGTACTGTAATTAATGATCCACGAACTCGTAGGTGTGTAGGTCAATGTCAAGAACCAAAAAACTGTGCGTAAATAAATTTGAAGAACTTCTGATTTGCTGGAAATGCCGTGGAATGCTTCGACATTTAGCCATGTGTTCAGATTTGGCCACTAGGTGGAGACATTGACCAGATAAAGTCATTCACGTAGGTCAACGACGGATTTTAAATTGCTTCTGTAGTGGGTGCATAATGTGGAATTTTAAGTCCGAAAAACCACGCTTAGCAATAGCCATGAATACAATTTTTAAAATACATGTGGGGTGTAATATGTCCCAAAAAAATAACAAAAGAAAATAACAAATCTTCAATAAGATCGTTTGTGATGGACTATTATTTCTTTTCAGCTCCTTTGCCAAACAGCAGTTTCTAAGCTACACACTGAACTAGTTAAATGCATTTAAATTTTTTAGTGTGGGTGACGATCTAACGCAAAGATACGGACATGTTCGAAACTGAAGAATCGTTGTTATTCATACTAGGAACCCTGGTTGTTATGAATGTTAATAAAACAAAGCATCTAAAGGAAAAGACCACATCTTCATAAGCTGGCTCCATAGGAATATACATGTACATAATTGTACGTAATTGTTATAATGGATGCAAATGGCTGTAAAATAAATTTACAGACCATTTTCCAGGTAAATTCAAACGTTGACCGCAATCGAATGCATAGTTGTAGTGCCCAAATCTGACCACACGATGGGAGTATATACCTATAAAGCTCATTGTTTTTAAAATTTTAAGTTGCCAATGACTGAGTTGCTGAACGGCATAAAAAGTTTACAAGTCTATGAACAGCCTGGTATAAAACGGGGAGAAACCCACCACACAAATTGTGTTGGATTTGTGTTCTGCTTTGGCAGAGGATTCATCATGTCCCCTACTCCTATGTGCAGGTTTGTATGTGGTGTGTATACAGTGATGTGATGAGCCACTGATGACAGTGATGAGGAGGGTGGGGATCCCTTGGTGTAAGGCAGGTTGGTTTCTCATTGCATATCACTGCCGAAGCTCTAATGGACTTGGGGGCAGCTCAGGGGTTAAAGGTCAGGCCTGCAGATGTGTTGTCCATTAGCCAGCCTCTCCTCTACCCCCCGCCCCACTGCCCCTCCCAGGCTGCCTGACCCCAGGGTCAAGACGATCTGTTCCCAGCTGCGTCTGTCAGTGTTTATGGAGTGCGTGTTGAGTTACATGGCCACAGTCTTCCCTCCAACCACCCCTCCCCCAGATCCGTATCATGCGCACACTATATTCACCCACGATGGAGTCCGAGAGAGACTGTGAGAGAGACCTCTGGAGAGGTCTGTGTGTTGGGCAGGTTCTGAATGGAAGGGTAACAGGCTGGGTTCGGGTAGGACAAAGAACAGGGTGACATGTGAGATCTGTAGGGCGGGCCACTTCCTTGTCCAGGGTGAGTATAAAACAGGACTGTATTACAGTGACTGTCTTGGACAAACCAGACTATGTCCCAGTGAGTGTGCTGGAGAAGTAGGACTGTGTTGCAGTGAAGGTGTTGGAGTAGCAGGCCTGTGTCACAGTGAGTGTGCTGGAGAAACGTGACTGTGTCACGGTGAAATAGGCTGCCCAACCACTGCCCTTCCTGGATAAGACAACAGGTTACTGTGCTACAATATTAGCACACTGGTCTGAGGTATCATTACATTATGCTCATTTTGGTATACCCTGAGGTATTTTTTAACATCTGTTCTGTGGTTAACTCCAGCATATCAGTGCCCATGTTGTTGGAAACATTGGTGAGAGCCTTGGTAAGGCCATGTTGCAACGACGGCCTATGTGAATGTCTTGCCTAACAGAGTAAGTGAGAGCTTTTTGTTTTTCCTCTCTTGCTGGGCACATTACTCCTACAGTATGCGATTGTACACTGGCAGGCTGGTCATTTTCCCCTTCCCTAGCACCCAGTGCTCCCAGATGTTAGACTTTACCTCCTGCGATCAATGAGTTCTGGGGAGGCTATGCTCTTCAAGCGTGCTTACCTTTTCATGGGCTGGTTCACCTTTGTTATGATAAATGTGTGTGCGGGCTTGTGGGGTGGTGGAAGAACACCTCTTCCCCTTTAAGGCATCTGCAATCGGATCAGGTTTAGAGGCTTAACAGAAAATGACCTCAACATCTCTCCTTGGGATTGAAAGCGATGGATTCCTGATGAGAGGAACCAAGATAGCTGTGTACAGCAGGAGAGCAGTGGACACATTGATTGTCCATACTGCTGTGTCTGCACCGGGCAAGAAGAAGGGGTGTCCTCCTGTCTTTGCAGCTGCGTGATGTAAGCATGCACAGGATACATGGGGTCTCCACGTATGTGCTTGTGTGTGTGTGGGTGTAGGTTTTTGAGTGTACGTATGTGTCTGTGTGTGTGTGCATACGTGTGCATAAGCGTAGGTGTTTGTGTGTGTGCGCATATCCATATGCGAGTGTGTTTGTGTGAGAGTCTGTGTGTGTGTATATTAGTTTGCAAATTCATGCGCTTGTGTGTTTGCGTGTGTGCAAATACATGTGCAGGTGCTCGTGTGTGTGTGTGTGTGTGTGTGTGTGTGTGTGTGTGCGTGCGTATACATGTGCAATGTGCATTTGCTTGTGTGTGTGTGTTGTGTGTGCACTGTATGAAACTGCTGCAGTAGAGGTTTTGAAGGTGTATAAATAACCAGTGGCTCTGGTTTCTGCAGCTGTCACCACATTTAGGTTCAGCACCTTGTGCTTTTCTCAAACTGCCCGGCCAAAATTACAAACCTGCAAAAGCTCTGGCGTCAGAGACTCTCCCTTTTGCCTTCAGCTGCCCATCTGACTGTTCCCTTCGCCTAAGCGTGTCACAAACCACAGTGATCACAGAAAATGTGTTGTCAACCTCACATTGCCTCAGTATTAACGAAAAAACATATCATAAACCTCACAAAAACAAATCATCAACCTCACATTGCCTCAGTATTGACAAAAAAACGTATCATCAACCTCACAAAAACATATCAACCTCACGTTCCCTCAGTGTTCACAAAACAGCCGTGAGCACAGGTTCAGTCCTACATACTGCTGTGAGCACAGATTCAGTCCTACATACTGCCTTGAACACAGGTTCATACCTATATACTGCCTTGAGCACAGGTTCATTCCTACATACTGCCTTGAGCACAGGTTCATACCTATATACTGCTGTGAGCACAGACTCAGTCCTACATACTGCCTTGAGCACAGGTTCAGGTCTACATACTTCTGTGAGCACAGGTTCATACCTATATACCTCTGTGAGCACAGATTCAGTTCTACATACTGCCTTGAGCACAGGTTCATACCTATATACTGCTGTGAGCACAGGTTCAGTCCTACGTACTCCCTTGAGCACAGGTTCAGGTCTACATACTGCTGTGAGCACAGGTTCATACCTATATACTGCCTTGAGCACAGGTTCAGTCCTACCTACTCCCTTGAGCACAGGTTCATACCTATATACTGCTGTGAGCACAGATTCAGTCCTACATACTGCCTTGAACACAGGTTCAGCCCTACATACTGCCTTGAACACAGGTTCATACCTATATACTGCTGTGAGCACATATTCAGTCCTACATACTGCCTTGAGCACAGGTTCAGCCCTACATACTGCTGAGAGCACAACTTCAGTCCTACATACTGCCTTGAACACAGGTTCAGCCCTACATACTGCCTTGAGCACAGGTTCAGTCCTACCTACTCCCTTGAGCACAGGTTCAAACCTATATACTGCTGTGAGCACAGATTCAGTCCTACATACTGCCTTGAACACAGGTTCATACCTATATACTGCCTTGAACACAGATTCAGCCCTACATACTGCCTTGAACACAAATTCAGCCCTACATACTGCCTTGAGCACAGGTTCAGCCCTATATACTGCTGTGAGCACAGATTCAGTCCTACATACTGCCTTGAACACAGGTTCATACCTACATACTGCCTTGAACACAGGTTTATTCATCCTACATATTGCATGTGTTCCTTAATCTATATATCCCTTTTGACTGCAAAAGTAATTTTCTTATCTCAATTGCTATCTTTTTTTTGTTCAATCCAGATGAGTTAATTATGTCGTCGGAAAGAAAGAAATAAAAATCAAACAAACAAAACTACAGCAAACCCTAGAGCAATACCTAGGCCCAAAACACATTTAAAAGATTAAAATGACTATATTTCAGAAAAGATCTCAGGATACAATTTCAGGATATAACTTTACTCTAGGTACAATGAAAATCAACCAACAACTACACATACCTAGGGCTAATAATTAGCTCAACAGGGAATATAAAGAGCACAAAAGGAGTTATGTCATTAAAAGGTTACTTGAAATAGATATACCAATTAAGGTATGGAACAAAATATGGAGTAAAATTTAATCCTCCGTAAAGAGAAATCCCTATGTTAGGTAATCAGGCAAACTTTGCATTTATTTGCACAATGTAAAAAATATCTTTACATTAAATCTTATTTTAAAGAATATATTGATTGAATAATTAGTCGCTATAGGAAATATTTCTTAAAAACATGAAGTATATATAATAGTTTTGGTTTTCTTGAGCAATTTTCCCAAGGGTAAATTAGGTTTAGAACTAAAAATATGTAACAGATTGTAGTTTGAAACTTAAAAACA
This sequence comes from Hiodon tergisus, assembly GCA_025775045.1. NCBI lineage: Eukaryota > Metazoa > Chordata > Actinopteri > Hiodontiformes > Hiodontidae > Hiodon > Hiodon tergisus. Next base: position 5,589,147 of record JAOVYW010000022.1, read on the forward strand.
TTCTAGATATGTCATTTTCACATGAAACAACGAAAATTACAGTGCACAAAGAGAAAAAAAATCTGTCCGTTGTCCAAAAAAAAAGTCTGCACAGTTATGTTGATATTTTGTGCTTGGATAGGTCTTTGAGTGCTGTTTAACAATGATGTGCCATGAAAAATGAAAAAACTTCTCTGGGTTTATTTGTTTCACACCAGAGATATATAGCCCAGTAAGGAAAATATCAGACACATTTTTGCATTTTTAGTCCATAGTTTCCCTTTTTGCCAATCAGTATCAAATAACATTAACCAATGGCTATTTTCAGGTTTTAACAAAATCAACACGTCCATTGTTGTTCGAAGAAAAGTTGTCCATAGGTGCTTATATAAAACCAGAACCTAATCTTAACCCTAAGAAAAATCTTTCCAGCGCAAATTGAAATACCAGTAATATAATTCAGGCACTGATATACCTATAATAGAGTTTTAGAAATATATATCTATTAGCTATGTCTAACTTGTTCGCTTAATTTTTAGCTAATGGGTTGACATCAGCTAATTAGTATTTGTAAGAGTGCTGTTCAAGACCATACTTCAGCGTTGCTCCAGGTCAAGAAGTAATTGAAACTAAGATGTTGTGTTCGGTAAGCAAAGTCTGTGTATGTATATTTTTGTTTCACCAAACGTTGCACCATTTCGTTCGGTTGGCAACGGTATGACAACGTTAACTAAGTAGGAGTCACTCACATTCTGTTCAGTTTTAAAAAAAACTTGATTGCCTATTCTGTGCGTTGCTGCTAAATATTTCAGCTGGACACCTATACAGTTTATCCAGTTGTCTCTTGGTTTTGCTAGTTCGTTGTAGCCAGCTTGTTCATCTTCTAAAATCCCATAAATTAATTCGTTAAGTTTACTTTAAAAACTCCAGCTTGATCAATTAGCTGTTATTATAGCTAATGTGAATACATATGTTTATTTATAAGTTATTTAGGTTTCTTGAATAAAAGGCAGTTTAGTTGCAAATGAGTTGCCTGCATATTTTTGATAGGCTCTATGCTTTATACCAGATATCTTCTACGCTGGTCTTGGAGTACCATCTTTATTTAATCATTGCCCTAATTGAAATGATTCGATCATTTTCACCCTGGATAGCTGTAGGTCGATAGCTAGGACGTTATATAGATAAGGGTTGATATTTAAATGTTTTTAAAATTCTAATCTTACTCTGTGTCCCAAATCAGTCAGACAATTAGAAGTTTATTGTATTTTCTATAAATAAAAAGACTGTGTTACTTTAAACATAATGGATTTTAAATATAGCAAATAATATAAATTAGTCCCGAAACAGTGCCGGGACATCTTACTGAAATATCCTAAACATTTTGGGTGATAATATGACGTCTTTAAAAACGTCTTGGTCTTGAATTGGACTCTGAGGGGTCTTTAAGCGGTCTCATTTTCGGTCTCTTCCTTGAATGAAACTCAAATGGAACTTCCCTCAGACTTGCTTCAGTCTCACTTTTGGTGGTCTCGACTACAACTCTGGTGTGCAGTAGGGAGACGGGTGTGTGAGCTCCACAGTCTTTATGCAGCAGGGAAGCAGTTAGATAGTCGGGTAATTCCGGTGCAGTGAATGCAGTCCGCACCCGGGCCAGCGGATCCCAGATTATACCCTTAACCCCTTGTGCTCACTCTCCCACTCTGGCCCAGGGGAGACATTGGGCAGCTGTCTTAATGCCACCCCCCATCACCAGTTCTTTCATCTGCGGAGAGTGATAATGAAGCTGAACTGATCACTTCCACCCAGCGCTCAAAGGAGATATCTGGCTTAGCTCGGTGGTGAGGCCACTATGGAGGGGGTCCGGTCCAGTGGCCTGGAGCTCGGCTTCCTGAGCGAGCTGCTAGGTTTGTTCCCTCTCCCCCTTCTCTCTTTTTTTGGTTTGTCTCAGTCTCCTGCTTCCTGTTTTGTGTAAGTTATAGTGGCAGAAGCTAAATTAATAAACATTACATCAATTTTGCTGTCTGTGACGCATCTGTGCGCATCTGTCACTAAGTTAAATTCAATTAAAAAGCTATTTTTGCACACATTGTGTAAATATTATGGTCATTATTACTTAAACTTTGATGTATAAAAGTCTTTATAGTAAATACAGTACTGTGCAATAAGTCTTAAGCACCCTAGCTTTTTTTTAACTTAAACGTAGTCTTAGTCTTCTGCATTAGTGTGTCAGCAGAAGAAAAGAGCAATTTTTAGATTTCCAAACATTCATTTTCCAAAAGAAGAACAAGGAGTTCTGCAACAGATATGGCCTCCACAGAGCCCTGATCTCAACATCACTGAGGCTGTCTGGGACTACCTGAACCGGCAAAGGCTAGCGAGACAGCCAAAAGTCTGTAGAAGAACTGTGGAAAGTTCCCTAAAATGCTTGGAAAATCTGCCGATTTTCTTAAACTGCACGACAGTGTACCAAGAGAATTAATACAGCTTTAAAGGCAAAAGAGTGGTCACACCAAATATTGATTTAATTAATTAATTTCTTTACTGTCTACTTCCCTTTATAATATATATATTTTTATAACTAGAAACTTTTCGTTTCATTATTTTTGAAAGCATCTTTACTTAACAGTAATTTTTTTATGTGTTCTTAAGATTTTTGCACAGCACTCTATGTTTCCCTTCTGGGCAGTCATGTCTGGCTGTATCTTTATGGCCAGGTTGTGCTCAGTCTGTACTTGGTCAATGTTTTTCTCTGTGGTCTGATTGCCGGCTATGGTTTCTATTTTTAGAGGATTCAGATTTACTCAATATTTTGAGCCATACCTTGAGTGGTATATCTATTTCAACTAACCTTTTATTGAAACCTATGTGCTTTTTCTATTCCGTGTTATGCTACTAAATTATTAGTCCTAGGTATGCGTAGTTGTAGGTTGATTTTCCTTCTACTCCGAGTAGCGTTATATCCTGAGATTGTGTCCTGAGATCTGAATCTTTTCTGAAATATAATAATTTTAATCTTTTTTAAAGTTTCTGCCAGGGCTTAGGTCTGGAAGTATCGTTTAACCAGTTACAGGTTTTGCTGTAGTATCTGTACATTTTTTTAGTTCAACATAATTAAGTAATCTGCATAAAGCAAATGTTTACTTTCTTTACCGGCACAAAAGGTGCTAAAATATTTCTCTGTGAGTTAAAGCGCGTGCATGTGTGCCTTTCTGTTTGTGTGTTTCAATGTTTTTGCAGTAGTAACTATGTGTCTTTGTGTAATTGTGTGTGAATGTTTTTTTGTCTCTGTGTTGGTGTGTGTGTGTGTGCCTCTGTCTGTGTACATTTCTCTTTGTTCTTGCATTTGATTGGTGACCAGTACCAGTCATATTGAAATCTGTTGATCATGTTGATGGTTCACTCTTCTGAAAATAAGAAAGGGTAAAAGCCTAGCTAGCGCCGTTTACCTTTTTTCTTCACTCTCCTTCTTACTTAGCCTCCTTGCTCTTCCTCACGTCTACTCTGACTGTCCCCTACCCGTTCCCCTCTCTCTCTTTCTCTCTTCCCTCCATCATCTGCAGGATGAAAATAATATGCGTGGATTCTTGCGAGCTCTTTGTCTCCGCTCAGGGAGATGTTGGCGCACCGAGATCGTGTTACAACTTTCATTTCCTGAAATGTTTGAGGGAACATCCAGGGTTTTATCCAGACACGGGGCGAGGCGGACGGCTCGAGTTACCGGACCTGTCAGGTGGCTGTCACTGAAACAAACGCGGCTCTCAGCAGCTTCAGCCCGCTAGAGCGATCTGCTGTACGTGACAGCCATGGCAGGTGAGAGCCCATGGGAAAGTCAGGCACCAGTCATTATCCTCCTCCTCCTCCTCCTCCTCCTCCTCCTCTTCTGTTGGGGCCCAGCATAGTCTGAGGGGTGAACCACTCAATCTTAAACTACAAAAGGCAAAATAAAAATAAAACTACACAACGCTGATCATGACTATTCTGCACACAGCAAAGCCCTGCATATCAAATAACAGTACCCAGCCACGTACTGAAATGCACTAGAATTCACTAAATCACACTCTGCAGTCTGCACACGACACTTTACACAAAGTAAGCCAGGCCCTAGTCCAGGACAGAACCCCTCTTGTGGTTTGCAAAATCTGCAAAATGCATTTGCAAAATGAATTAATGCCTTCAGATCTTTTAAAGATTTTTTTCTTAAATAGACGTATTCATTTCAAACAATGAATGTACTCATGAAATCCATCCAGTTTTCCAAGCAAATTGAATGGTTTTTGCAATTAAGTTTTTATATAAAATGTGTTTGTATGTTTTAGAAGTAAACAGAGTTGTGATGGATACCAGTTCTTCAAAATAGCTGCTGAGTAACAATGAATAAAATGCAGTTTTCTGATCTACCGCTGTCTGAGTTAAATCAGTATGGTGTGACTGAGCTGCTGGCTCCAGCCCTCTAGCAGCAGACCTACATTAGAGTACTGGTGAGAGATGAGTGTAGCCACCCCCACCTTGCTCTGGCCGAGGGCATGGTCACATCCTCTTAAACCTTTCTGGCCGATAGCCATCCAAGTATGCAAGCAGGGCAAGTCAGTCACCTTGACGTGTGGGTACTTAAAAGCTATGGTGTCCATACGATGCCTTTTGAACGGCAAGTGATGTCACAGCACAGTCACCAATGTTACTTCTCGTCAGATACTGACTCCACACTCATTGGCCTACAGATCCCAGGGGTCAGGCTGGAGGGGTCGTGACTTGATTGAACAGGTCACATGCAGGGCCATGGCAGTGAATTCAGACTGACACTGTTTACAGCCGACGAGAGATACAATTAAAGCTCTCCAATCATAGACTTACCTGCCTGCACGGGACCCCTGGTCCATATTAATATAGCGGGAATATCACTTTTCCAGGGCAGCTACCAAAACACAGCCACCTGACAAAATGAAAGCAGAGAATTCATTTTTTTCCGCAAGGCTCAGTTACAAGTGCGGGAGGGGCTTGGCAACCATTTCTATTTAACAAGGTCCTTTCTCAATGGCAGCGACTCATGTTGCGTCAGGGACTGCCAGACCTGTTTGTAAAGGTCTGAGAAACAGCCCTCCAGCACTGAAGATGGTCTGAATGACTGTCACAGGGAACCTGTCTTCATGCGCTGTCACATCTGACATGCCAACATCTGCTGTCCACCAAACTCCAACACTCCCACCCCTCCCAGAGTCCTGGGAACCTGCGGAGTCCCATTCCAAGTTGTTGTTATTTGACTTTGCTGAAAGTTGTGTATATGTGTGTATATGAATAAGCATATATGTCTGTGTGTCACAAGTGTATTAACATAAGCAAATGATGGACTTCACTGGTCCAGCTGTACTGCAGATCTGGAGATGAGACCACAGCACATCTGCTTGTCTACAATCTATTCTTTTAAATGTAAACATTCACTTCTCATTTGAAAGGTAATCCTAATAGTTTTCAACTCTCAGAAATGAATTTTTCGATGTTATGAGTAATAGTTTGAAGTGTAAAATCACTGAACACCCAGACCAGCACACAAGTCTTGGCTTGGCTGTCTCCACTTCACAGCAGTGTCACAAGTTTATAACAGCCCTTCGCATCTCACTTGCACTGACCGCAGAACTAATGACTCTATCACGGTGATGCTATGGGGAACGACGCTTCTTTGGTTCGTGAGGGTGCAGAGACAACAGGTAACCCCTTGTGAAAGATGCCCTGTGGCATGCATCCTCCGTCGGGCACACCGGGACTGAGACACACACCCTCGGCACATGTGGGAGATAACTGAATCATAGCTGCCCTATTAAAGGTGTGTTTTGTCTCTTAGTGGGGCCAGGTGTGTAAGGGAGACAAGGGCTGGGGTCTGTGAGAATCACAAAAGTGCAGCCGCAGCTCTGGCGAACGTGGGGCCGTCGTCATGCTGTGGTTTATTACATTTTTTCTCCCCCACGGGAAAGCATTTCTTTCGATGTGTTGTTTTAGTTTGTTATTCTACTTTATTGTTTTTTGCGGGGGACGCGCGAAGAGTTCTTTTATTGGCTTTCTTTAATATTTAGTTTGGACCTTTAATAAAGACGGTTGGCGGAACCACGGTTTACCACGCCCTCCACCTCCTCGCCTACACCCCCAAAGTGGGCGCGTGCTGCCTGCTGCAGACCCTGCTCACGAGGCAGGTGCGCAGGGCTTTGAATCGATGCATTGTCTGAGTCTGAGCAAGCGCCACTCTCCATCCCTCCATGTGCGAGCAGCCGCGCTCGCCGGGTCTTTGTGCTCCACGTTGCCATGTCTGCCTCACTGTGACAGGTGTTCATTTGGGGGGGGGGGTTGTTGATGTCCCCTGACCATGTATGAACAGCTTTGAGAGTGGCTGGCTTGTAAACTGCATCCCTCTGCCCTTCAGCTCTGCTGTCATCAGTGCACCGGTGTCTCTCCACATGCTGAGAATGCCTGGTAGGGGAAGAAATAGCAGGTTTCCCAGATTTTTCAGCTTGATCCTGTTCATCCCCCTCCGCTCAGCCTCCAGAGCGGGGTGGGTGGGAGCACCACAGCCCGTTCATCTGTCATTCACCTGTCAATCCTTCCCTTTAGGGACAGCAGATGGATCTGATGCTGGAGGAGGTGTGAATAATGCAGGTTCACAGGTTTATGTAGTGCCATGGCACTGTTGGTAGTCGTCAATAGGGGGACACCTGATATGTGCAAAGGACAGGCTTCAGTTGTTTGGACAAAGCATGAACCCTTCCCCCAAGCGGATTCTAGCTATTGTTTTTAAAGGCATTCTACAGAATTATACCTCCAACTGGAATTTACCACTGTCACACTCTACATTTTCCATTTGATTGATTTCTAAGTATATCTGCTGAAAAGTAAAAATACAGTTCAAAGGTTGTTCTGGGTAACTGAGTGAATTTATTAAATAATATTTGTCATTAACAGAAGGCTCATTAGAGTCCCCATCTACCTTAACAGACACGTGTTGCTTGATCAACATCACACAGGCTACAGTCCACAGAACACTGTCTGGAGAAAGATCCCTACACAGGCTACACTCCACACAACACAGTTTGGGGAGAGATCATCACGCAGGCTCCATTCCACACAGCACAGTCTGAGGAGAGACATGTCGCCCAGTTGGGGCATATTGCGTTCTCCAAAGCCCTTTGAAGCTGTCCTGCACTATGCCATACAACACACACAGCCTCAGTCTGCCTGTAGGGTCTATCTGGCCCAAGTATTGTCAGGCCCATACATCACCAGTAACCAGATCTCCCCACCAGCTCAGCGCCTTTCCTGTCCCCACTTTCAAAAGATCCCTTTGTCCCCCCCACCCCATCGCTTCTTGCTCAACTTGTGGTTGCAAATTCCTGGGCTGGCATCACATAACGTTCCCTTCACCTGCGGTGAACGTTACCTGTTCAGGTACCAGCGAAGCCCATTCTAAGGTATCGCGTTCCCGGCAGCCTCTGCCATTGTCTCCAGTGAAAATCAACCCTTTTTCTGTGTCAACCTGCATGGTCCCATTTGTTTTTAGCATTTTATCCCAATTTTTAATTGCCAATTGTGGTAATGAATCTCAGCTGGACACCATTGAACCTCCTAACCCACACCCGTCTCTTTTCTCAGTGCTGGCTACCCTGGCCCACACAAGTGGCTGTGGTCCTCTGGCCTCTGTTAACCAGCCTGTTGGTGCCTGGGAAGCAGAGAAGAGATGCTTTTTAGTGAGGAGCTGAGAGAGGGCCTGCTGACCCCACCTAGGGGCTGTGCTGTGCTTCTAGTGCTCTCCCGATCACAATCGGCAAATGACATGGCAAAAATTATTCAAACATGCAAATTCAATATTATCGGGCTCAGTCAGCGTTCAGGTGAATGAGTTTACCGACTGAGCAACTTGGGTGGCACCTGACTGATTGCAGAAGTTCCCATCTTAGCTGTCCATTCCCACCAAACTAAATATGCCACCTTTGGTTCATTTTGACTTTCTATTCATGCTTGTCTTGATTTAGATTTAGTGCCATTGCAGCCCAGCAGAGAAATAAAATGCTCCTTTGAATCCATGGCCATGGTTTTCTGGGTTCTCTACGGCGCCCATAGCAATAACCTTAACTGATGATTCCTCTGGATTCAGCCCATTCATAACATGTTCTATTTTTACCACTGGTTTCGATATATAACTAAAGTAAATGCCTTTTCCTATTCTGAGCAGGTGCTGTACGCTTTTATCTGCTGAACTGAACACCTTACGTCTAGGCGAGTTCATTCAGCAAATGCTTGTCTGAAACTACACATTGTAAAAAATGAGCTTCATCTGAGCCAGTAAACTTGCATGGAACGCATTCTTGAATTACCCACAGTCTCTGCAGTGTATAGCCGAAAAGTTTATTAGCTCCAAACAGAACTGTGGTTATTTCATTTATTAACAGACTGTTGAAGATAGGACAGTGGCTAGTACTGGAGGAATTTTATTTTGAGTGGTTGTTAATACGACTGCGGGACAAGCACTTCACATTTACATTAAGGCAATATCTTTAATGTTGATGAAAAAGCTGTCTTCACTGGTTAATATAAATATGACAATTTAGTTTGAGAAGACTGATTTAAAGAGTCATTTATCTTGAAGTCTTGGAGTTTTATATTATTTTCAAAATTCTTGCTGACAAAAGTTCATTATTTGTGTATATATATATATATACATATAATATATATATTTTATTGGGCACCGTGGGCCGAACGCTTACGAAACGCGATGGATTTCCTTGACTGGTTTGTCGAATTGTGGGTTGTATTGCGTTAAAAAAAACAAAAACCCAACGCACAGACAGCGGAATAATTCCAGACTTTAACAATATAATACATTTGACATTATTAAATAAGAATGGCACCAAAAATGCCACCAACAGGCTGAAACCACACTTGAAGGACAAACCTTAAATGCAATATTCCTTGATTCCTTTTTAATCTGCAGTTAATATAAATTCGGCGGAAGAAATATTGGTTAATAAGTGAATTATAAGGAAGCAATATATTTCACCACCGCTTAATTTAACATAGCTTCTTCGTTTGAATTTTATATTTTAACCATGTACGTTTTTGGACTTCATTACACGTAAAAACAAAAACAAAAAAACAACAAGCTTCAAGTCAAAATATGAACCTTTTTCGGAACAATAGGTCTGTGCCGCGGCATTCGGTGTTCTACATTTTCTAGCTGATAAATGTATCGGGGTTAAGAGATTGCTAGAAGGTTATTTGGAATAGGCAGACACTAGCTACACGATCTCAGCAATCAGGTTTTCATACGGGCAACAACTGGTTCAGATTAGGAGCAGGAAATCCTCGGTGCTCTCTGCTCGAAACAATTTACCCTGACAGAAGGGGGGGGGGGGGATAAATGGGTGCTGCTTATCGAAATCCAAATAC
>JAOVYW010000022.1:5604724-5622155 GCA_025775045.1 Hiodon tergisus
ATTAATAGTGGTTAGAGGTTGTCAGTTCAGTTATGTCCTCCTCCCATTCTTCTTTTAGAGAAAACAGCACCCTACTGTAAAACAACATCTCCAGCCATTTTGAGGATTTATTCACACAAATGCAGATGTCTACATACTCCTACTGCCAAGGAACATGTTTTTAAGCAATGCCATGTTACGGCCTTCGCACACCCCCATCTATAGCCTTTAACCCTACTGGAGCCTGTGAGTGTGTGTATTATACACAGCGGCAATGGTCTCTTCTCTGTCCCACCCTGGACGCCAAACCAATGCAGTCCCCTGATGTTTTTGGGCAAACGGGGGTGATCGTTTTAAACGTGAAGGGCACGCGGCACTGTTTGCCGTGAGGAACACAAAAGTCTACTCGAGAAGTGGTAGGTGAAGTGTAGTCTTTGAAAAGCACAGAACCCTGCAACCTCTGACCCCTCATTAGTGGAACGCAAAGCAGCAGAGCACCTTGGTGCTCAGGTCATGTTACAAGTTGCTCGCACTCTGCTGCATGGCATTAAGTATCAGCTTTGAAATTTCCAAAAGGCCAGAGGTTAGCTTTTTTAATAAGATCCTGTTCTGGGGGTTCCACTTTTAACCGTTTGTCTGTTTTACTGTGTACCATTTGGACAAAATGACACATATGGTTGTTTAAAATGGAATTCCTCGCTGCAATTTCCAGGGAAGGACTGAGATTGTATATGCAAAAAAAGCTACTGATGGAAAGCAGTATTCAAAAAATTCAAAGATTTACTGAAATAGCTGTTTCTTTATTTGAAAAGGTTCAACTCAATGCATTCGTCAAACTCATGTCGCAATAAAAAAATAGGCTTGCTGAAATGATTAATACTGTGCTGGACCATGTCTTTAAAAAAAAAGAGTAGACAAATGTCCTCCTCTGAGCCCTGGGGGGTACAGACCCTGTGCCTGACAGCCTTTTGTTTTGAGCCAAACAATGCAGATTTCTACCTCTTCAATATTACAGGAGGCGTCACCTGATACCTGACAATCTGCCGCTCTAATGCCCATGGCGACCGGTCACCTGCGCACAGGCAACAATACCCAGATTAGCTCTTCTCTCTACCTGAGCACCATTCACAGTGACTCACAGGCTCAGACACAGAATTCCTCCCATAGAATACCAAAGGACAATAAAAGCCCAATCTCCACTTACCACTGGTACCTGTGTCTCATCCGTACACCTGTGGACCAGTCACATTACAGGGATCGGTCCGGAATAGATGCAGTATAGATGGGGAAGTCTTACAGTCCATCAGGGTTATCTCTCTGTCCAGACAGGGAGTAAGAGCTACAGGAGAATCACCTTGGTGTATCTGCGTGGTCGAGACAATTGCGGTCCCGTTTTTGCCTCTGTGGTTCCATGGATGGGTTCAACCAGACTAGGAGAACTGAAGCACTGTGGTCCACTGAGGCCCACAGACAGATTTCCTGTGGACCTCCTGTACCGCACCTCTGGAAATCTCATTGCTGTTTATTTGAATTACAGGCTAAAATGTGAACGAGGAGGCTAATCAACTCCAGGTTCTCAGGCATGTGCAAACGATCACAGCAAATTCTCAAACTCTGCCCAGGCTTGCTGGATCAGCGCAAACTTGTTACAGCCCGTCCTCCAGGAGCTTTGGAGCTTAAACCCTGTAAAACCACTTGAGGGTCTTTTCTCTGGAAGAGAGATTTCTAGATCCATTGTTCACTCAACACAGGGTCCGAACATGTCAAAATTATTGGGGGAAAAAAATAATTTTAACCATAAAACAAAATTAATTAGTTGTGCCATAAATTATTTATATTCTTAAATAATTATAAAACTATTATTATTTCTAGCTGCTGAAATCAATCTTCCTGTATTGAAGTAGTTCATATTTATGACACAGAATATCCATTAGAGAATGGAAAAAATAAAAACATGCAAAATGCTTTAACTGAAACGATTATAATTAAAAACATAATTCATTTCCAAAGGTAGCAACAATTGCAAAACTAGAATTGATGTTGTCAATTAACTTCATCTACTGGAAGAAAAGAACCACAAAATAGTTCAATAGTTTAAAAGAGGTGAGTATATTCCACAACAGGTGTCCAAATGGAATCACTAAAACTTCTATCTGTCCCAGTGAAGCCATGTCCTGTGCTTGCACACATAGTGATGAGGATCCTGAGGGTCCTGTTTTTCTTGTTTGCTATCAGTGAGTGAGTGGTCATCACTGTCCATCAATGGTAGCTGACTAAAGAGTGCCACAGCCAACAACTGAATGGGAAACATGTGAAAAGGTCAGTTTAAACTGTGAAGAGCCAGGAGGTTCTTCTCCAACTGTGAAGAGCTAGATGAGGTTTATTCTCCGAGTGTGACCAGCTAGTTGAGGTTCATCCTCCGAGTGTGACCAGCTAGCTGAGTTTAATATCCGAGTGTGACTAGCTAGTAGAGGCTGATTCTCCAACAGTGATGAGCTATTAGAGGTTTATTCCTCAAATTGTGATGAGCTAGTAGAGGCTAATTCTCCAACTGCAAAGAACCAGGGGTTTATTCTCCAACTGGGACAAGCGAGTAGAGGTTTATTCTCCAAGTGTGACAGGATAATATTATTATTTGGTTATTTGATTATTATTGGTTATTCACCAATTGGAAAAAGGTAATAAAGGTTTTAATTTTAAATGATATTGGGACCCATTACCTACCCAAGAGGAAAGGAGTGACAGACATTGCTGTTTCTGTATGTATAAATATAAAGTTTTAATGAGAGTATGGAGTTTAGAAAAATAAGTTCACATCATTTCAGAATACAAACAGATAATTCAAGCATAAAAATCTCTAGCATGTATATCGCTCATCTTTGGTTTGATAAAACTGAGCATGATAGGCATATCCCAAACCGAATGAGCCAACAACATAAAGTTTAGCAGGGACCTTGTTTAGCCACTCACAGAATCATACCTTGTTCAGTAACCAAACAAAAGAGACAGAAGGCACACATAACCAGGACAGACTGGCATAGCTGGCTAAGGCTGCCATGCAAGGGAGCAACACAGAAGCCCCTCCTATTAGAAAGCATTAGGCCTGGCGACCCTAGGGGGTAGTCACTAAGCCAAACAATGGACACTGAGCTTGGGTTTTTCGGCTCGATAAATCATTGCATTCAGAGTTTTTCCTGGTAACTCAAAACTCGCAGAAACGTGGAGAAAAAAAAACATTGTATATACACACAATCTTGTAACCACACTTTGAACAGTTAAAAAAGCCCCCCCCCCCATGTCAACAATTCACAGAGACCCTTTATAATGAAAACTGGGACGGAACCAGACCGGTGCATACTGCATATTCCAGCAGGCAGTCAGACATGATTGACATTGCCCACTCCTCCCTACCTCCAATGTCGCTGCACTTTATTGAGTACAGCTGTGCTGACATCTCTGTTAAAGGGGCCATGGACCACAGGCCAGTGTTGTGGAGATTGGTGCAGATCACAGGTTCAGAGGTCAAGGGTCAGCTCGTATTACATTCTTCTGCGAGATGTCAGCCCCTTTAGTGCAAGTCAGAAACCAGGTGAAGGGAGCTCCATGATGTTGTCAGAAAGGCACATTTTATATTATTCATTGCTACAGCATTTTTCTCATATGTAAGCCCATCATCTGTTTTATTAAATCTAATGTTGACTCCTCAGCTTCAGAAATCCCATGGATGATTTTTGTGAGGTATGAAAAATTGTCCAAATTGCATATCTCTAACCGCTACCTACAGCTTATAGGCTACGTTGTCATTTCTGTTTCATCACAGCAGGTGCAAGTGTTGGATCACCTTGCCACTAGGTCACCTTTCTGGTTACAAATGATGTGATGACACAGTGGTATAGCAGGTATTGGTCATGTGACCGTCACCCCCTTCCCACTCTTCTTGATCCCATCAAAAAAGAAGTGGTGACTGACAGACCACTTGCATCGCAACTGCAGTCTAATTCTCTTCTCAGTTCAGTAAGGTTGCTGGGCTGACAGTCTCAAGCTTGAAGGTCCAACCTGGGCTACAGCGGGTCCACTCAGTGGGAGCGCTGGCAAATAACTTAACGGAAAGGCAATAAACATACTGAAGTTTTTAATCAATTACAAAAGCTGGGTGATAAGATGGGAGAGGTTAGAGGTCATCCTCATCCATTTGAACGTTCTGCAGCTTGGCCAGCTCCTTCTCTTCCACATCCGCACACATGACTTGAACCATGTCACTCACGCCAGATGTCCCAACTTTGTCCTCTGCTGCAGACAGGTAGTTGCCATTCAGGCTGGGGGCTAGCGGGTGGGTGTGGGACTGCAGAGGGTTGTGGTTGCTGTAGTTCGAGGGGAGCATGTGGTGACTTGGAAGGGCATTGGGGGCCCCAGGTGAGGACCGGCCATTGGGTGAGGGGGCGGGAGTATAGCGGAGCTGTCCTCCCTGGTCCAGGTGCAGCCCGGTCGGGTAGGAGTAGTGACCTCCCTCCCCAGGCTCCTGCTTGATAGCAGTGAGAGCTGTGCTGGCCATGGTCTGGAGCACTGCGCCAGGCTGCTGTGGGGGGAAGGCGTCGCCACCTGGAGAGCGGATCACTACACCGCCTGTGGGGAGGGGGCAGATACATCACAGCTCAAACACATGTCATTTTGCTTGTCCCCCCCAACTCAAATTGCCCTTTCTCTGACTGCCCTCATGGTCACCTGGGAGCTGTGGCTATGTCTTCAACTTCACATATTTACGAAAGCAATTCAGGGAACGTTCCAGGTCCAAGGATGCAACAACCATGCTAGACGCCACATACATCAAGCGTCAGAACCGAGCTGGGTGGGGAGAGCTTGTCCTGCAGAGATGTCCCCATACCACATCACAGGGCATCTACACTCAGGCCTGCACTGTGACTCACACATGTCTAACCACAACCCAAGGAAATGATGACTGCAGGTTCAGTAACCTATCCGGCTCTTCAATGCCATGCCGACCTGTGGTGTATGTCTCCCAGCTAGCACACAATAATCCTTACAACATTGCCGGGGCGTTCTCTGAATTCTGTGTGCTGGCCAAGCTCTGTTCTGTGTCTCACATGTGGATCACATGACAGAACACACAGCGCCATTCCGAGGAAATTAACCTCATTTCACCGTCACTTGGGAGCTAAAAAACCAACCTCAAGGGTTTTTCTCTCCCTTCCGTTTCTCTCCTATATTAAAAAAGGAGGAGAAAAGGGGTTTTGGCTACACAAATTTCAAGTCTGTCTTTTATTGAACCACTAGGCACAACAATCTTCCCTTTAAATCATAAGTTCAACAATGAGGGGGTTTTGGTTTCATGTGGCTTGTAAATCATATATTAAAGGAACGTTGACTAAATAAAAGCACTATGCGGAGGGTAAGAGGAGACAGAGCCAAGTGCGTTGTTATAGACGTTCCTATAAAAGATTAATAGAGAGATCCATCAGCCTCAGGCCAGAGAGCTGGTGGGGGGCACTAGTAAGAGATGACTGGCACCACAGAATGGCTGCACTGCAACTCCCAAAACCCCCAGTGCCAGGGTGTGCATATTGTCCTCACCCACTATATGCAGTGGAGGAATAAGCTCCGACCTGACCAGCTAGTTGCACTATGCTGCCAGGAAACGCCTGTTTGAATTGCCAGACTTCCTGATTGACGGTAAGGCAGCAGCGAAGCCAAGAAAAGGATTAATTTGGATTCTACTCTCATGAGCAACCACCAAAGGCCTGAGCCTCTCTCTCTTACTGCTTTCTGCCCCATGGGCATTCCTTCACGGCTTTAAATCTTACAGTCTCACAAGAGACTCCGGCAAAGTGCCGCAAAAGAGGAGTCAGCCAACCTACCATTAGGGGGCGCCGTGGAGGCAGGGGCCATCTGCAGCGATGCAAGACCCATGTTACCGCCGTTGGAGCCAGGGACCTGGACCAGGCTGTAACCGCCAAGCTGCAGGGGCCCGGAAGAGGCCAGGGAGAGCACGGAGGAGCAACCATTCTGAATCCCTTCCAGCTTCCCCTCCAGGCTGTTCGCACATCCAGGGAAAGGAGGATACACCTCGGGGAAGGCAGCGGAGAGTCCCCCAAGCCCCTTGTCTTCAGCGGAGAGCAGCAAAGAATCGCCGTTGGATGGGCGCAGGCTGCTAAAGGTCAGGGTCGGGGCACCTAGGTTCAGCCCATTAAAGAGAACATTGCTGGTGGCCTGGATGTAGGATCCACTGTTGTGGAAGACAGTAGGAGGGCTGGCAGTCACCAGATTCCCGTTGTAGACCACCCCGCCACTGGCAATCGTGCTGGAGGGCATCTTGACATCCCCGATCTGCTGGATGACCATACCACTGTCCAGGGCCCCTTGGGTAGTTGCCCCGTCAGAGGAGTTGGAGAGAGGGCGAGGGGAAAGGTCGTCTTGGCCCTTGCTAGACTCATCCTCCGTGCTGTGGTTACCGTCAGATTCACTGGCGGGAGGGAGAGGATGGGGTAGGAAGAGGAAGAGACACATTTGCCATTTAAAACTTAATTACTCCAGATCTTTTGATAATGGTTTATTAATACAACCAATCTCACTTTCCTTAAAAGACGCAGTATTTGAGGCCTGCAAAGAACATTATATCCTCCACATCACACCAAACCGCCCGTATTTCCTGCTTTTACCCTAGGCACCACACTGAGCCTCCTGTCCCACTAGCAGTGAATGCAGTGGGTTAAAATTGCCAGAGGTCCCATTTGGTGGAAAAGGTGGCATCAGAGTCCCTTCTGAGGCAATCCTAATCATGTAGTGCTATGGTCAAAGTGGAGTCTTTGACACTTAAAATCTGATACCCCTGCTGTTTAAACATAGAAACACACTTGATCTGATTGAATAAACAAATACAATGATAATTCATTTTTAGATTGAATAGATTTTTATCCAAAAATATTACCAATAATTTTTCCTTCCAGCATTAGACAAGATTGACTATTCATTGGAATAAAGGCTATAGTGACGTGATTAAGAGGTAAAAGATGTTTGACTTTGCCAAAATGAAACATTGCAAACTCTTTCCATCTTATCATTATCACTATAGTTCATAGCACTCAAGCACTCTGCTGAGGAAAAAGACAAATGTGCCAGTTGGCTTTATCAAACCAACAGAAAGGGGGAAAACACCATTTAATTTATAAAAGAAAAAAAACTAAGAACACAAAACTGCAACACTTTTTGGAGGGATTGTTTTGTTTATAAATTAAATGTTATCAGCATTGATGTAGAAATGCAGTAGCCTGGATTTCTTTAAAAAACGTAACATATTTATATAGAACAGTGTTTTTATTTTAATACATGAGGGATTTACACTTAAATCTACACTGTTTAGAAAGAGAAAATAATTAAACATTTGAACAGTTCAATCATTTTTTACAACAATTTGAAGAAGACAAATCTTACCATAAGGAAACATAAAGTAAACTATATAAGGAAAACACGATTTTCTTTTTAAAGACAACACTAAGGCAATTACGTTTGGCCTTTTACTCCCATAAATCAATGTGAAAACAAACCTCAACCAGACTGGCTACACGAACTGCCGGGGAGGAGCGGTACGTCACTGATATGAAAAGGCCTTTAGAAGTCTGTAGCGTCACGATTTTAAGGGCTCTTCTTAAAGCACTTTAGGGTTTGGAGGTGATGAAATGTGTAGCAAACGTTTTTACCCCATGGTGTGAACACTAGAGTATAACCCTGGTAGCTGAGTTAATTCCAGCGATACTCTTCCCGTACAAAGCCCTCTGCGCCGTTTGGCGCAATAAACTCACAAATGTGACAAATGTCTCGGCACAAATGGCCAAGTCTACAGTTGCGAAGGTAGATGAAGACTTTATTTCAGATATAGCAATAAATCTCGCAGAAAGTCCCAAGTCTAAATAATACCATAATTCAATGCCGTGTATAGGATAGGCTACTTGTTATGGTTAAAGCACGTGGCCATTAAAACACTCGTTTTATAACAAATAAATTAGAAATGATTAGTTAAAATCACTGCGTTATAAATAGGAAAGGTTAAAAATAAAACCTTGACTACTGGAGGGATATAAATCAAATAAAACGCAATTTAACCTTGGCAGCAAGCTGTAAATTTTCTCAGTGACTGAGACAGCTGCACCCCAATCACTTTGAGAAAACCAAAGCGACCATGTCTTACAAAGAACCCCATTGACTCTGCGGAGCTTTCGTTTCACCAGCCAGACGTACTCCTTTATAGAATACATGTGGACTATGACCATCCTGATCTTTTGCTCCCGAGGAGCGCTTCAATTTTATTGTACTATTGATCGCAGTCGATGCTTTTATGTCAAACATAAGAACCATTCTCAGTGGCCTTGTAGTTAGAAGGAATCTTACCCCCCCCCCCCCTTTATGTGAGACTTACAAAAACGTCCTTCAAGTGAAAATGCCTTTGAGCAATTTATGACATCATCTTTCGGGGAGGAGATAAAAACCTCCTGTTGAAGAGGTCACCTCCACCAGGTGCGCACGAGCGTTATTCACGGGGAAAGATAAACAAAAACTGTAGAATGGTCTGCTCCGCAGGGGGTGAGCAAATCTTTTAATGAAACGCCGAGCGGAGGGTTTCCCTATCCCTCCCGGTTAAGAGGAAAAGTAAATAACCCGAGTGATTTATGTGGTAACCCAAAGGATGGGATTCAATGGATTTTAAATCTACTCCCAAAGTAAACACGCACTCAATCTAAAACAACAGGCCTACGAAATGACAATGTGGACTGATAATTTAGGAAGCGTTAAGATCCTAAATGTAAATAGCGAGCTTTTCTCATTTAGATATCCTAATTAGAAGTCAGGAAAAATAATTTATTCCATCT
Source organism: Hiodon tergisus (assembly GCA_025775045.1). Taxonomy (NCBI): domain Eukaryota; kingdom Metazoa; phylum Chordata; class Actinopteri; order Hiodontiformes; family Hiodontidae; genus Hiodon; species Hiodon tergisus. The sequence goes on from JAOVYW010000022.1 coordinate 5,613,583, forward strand.
CCTAGGTAATTTACAAAGGTAACAGTTGGTTAGAGAAAATAATTATTTAGTTAAAGTAAATTATCTTGATATAATTATAATAAAATCGTTGTTCTACAAAAAAATAAAAACAGTATTGCAAAGCAAAACGTAGTTATATATTCAAAATACATTATTATTTTTAAATAAAATATAAATATTTTCCATACATACTAATTTTTGGTCATGATGATAAACCAAACGCTTACCCATGGCGTAAACGTTACAAATGAAACCCGATCTTAAAGAGGACAGCCTCATATTTCAAAACATTAGCAGCGCGTACTGGGCACACTTTTCTGTTGGATTTCCCTCGGTTAATCATTAACGCTGTCAATTCTCAAATGAGCGCACCCTTTGGGCGCCAGAATCGGTGTGTTCCGTCACTGAAGCGGGACATCAGTTGTGACTAGCCATAATACCAGGTGGGACCTATACGGTCACGGGCTCGGCGAAAAAGATGCCCCACTGACTGTAACACACATAAGTATAATTTACATACTGCGGTGTCTTTATGTTTTATTTAGCCCTTGCAAAATACTGCCTGTGTATGACATCGCTGCAAACACAAAATTGGTGAAAGTTTTCTCCTCACCTTTTTGACTGCGCTTCTGAAGGGTTCCTATCCCTCTGTCTCCTGTTTTTAAACCAGTTGCTAACTTGAGTCAATGAAAGCCCAGTGATTTTGGCGAGATTTCTTTTCTCTGCCGGAGAGGGGTACCTATTCTGTTTATATAGATCCTTCAGCGCGTTTCGGGACCTCTCTTTGAAGCAGTACACCGTTTCTTCCCCGTCCCAGATAGTTCTGGGAAGAGGATATTTCCTGCGCAAGCGATATTTATCCACTGCGCCCAGGGGTCTCCCCCGAGCCTTCTCAGCCTCAGTGTATCGTGCCTTGTACCACAAGTCTTGTAGCGAAGAGTGGTTGGACGGACTGAAGCTGTGGTTCTCCAGGATACTGTACAGCTCCTGATACCGACTCTGGTGGAATGCCACCAGCGCTTGGGCTTTTAGGATGCTTTCGTTGCCACGTAGCAAGTCACTTTGCGGTAAGGACCATAAAAATCTGGCCAGGCGATCCACATTGCCTCCCTGCTGCAGAGCCTCGCAGACACACGCCACTTGTTCTGGTGAAAAGGCCAGTGAAGAGGTGGCGCTCACGAGAAGTTCACTGTGGATCGCATCTGCTGTTGAAGTACCATGCTCCATAGACAACTCTGTAGTGTCCAGCGCTAGCAGCTTGATGCTGTCCCGTTTGTCAGCCGTAACATTTTCCTTCTTGATCTCATTTGTAATTATGACCTCGCCTGAGGAAGAAGACATTTTTAAAAGCTTCCTGGTAAGTCACTCCTCCTAGTTTCGGCAGTCTTTAGCCGATCAGGTTTCTGTTCGCCATGCAAACGCGATCAGATATCTGGAGGCGGCTGTAAACGGATAGGTCTCTCTTCTCCTCTGGTTCCAACGTGAATTTTGCTCGGCAAACTGTAGCAGGAAGGGGGCAATGGGGTCTGCCTGCAGGAGAGCGGTCTTATTGGCCACAATGGGCTCTACAGGGGAGGAGCGAGTGCGATCCACAGGCGAATGCTTTTACTGAGACTGTCAGTCAAATATGCCGCACAATGGCTTACCTGCCCAAGGTGAACGCGCCGGTGATGCAGAAAACTGTATATATCCACTGTCCGCAATATTTCGTTAAGCTATTACGGAACGCCGTAAGAAGTGCCCCAGTTGTCCTATGTACACAAGGAGAGATACCTGTTTAATGCATAGACCAACTGCTAACACTGCAAAGTTACTCCCAACAGCAGCATGCGCATAAGAAGAAAGCATGCCAAATAAACAAACAAAAACAAAACATTACAACAGCAGCAACAACAAAATAATAATAATAGTTATTTAAAAAGTAGCAGTTGAAGTAGTATTATTGTTGTTGTTTTATCCTTTTAGAAATTATAATAATAAATGTTATTTTTATAATCACAGTTATTGTTCCTTTAGTAGTAGTAGTAGTACCAGTAGTAGCAGTTATCCTGATACAGGTGTTATCCTGGATAGTTTTTATGGTTAATCTCCCTCTGTGAATCGTTTCTTCACTCTAGCTTAATTGTCACTCGGTGTTCGATTAAAAAAAAAAAAAAAAGATAAACTGAACAACGGTGACCTACAAGTTGCTATTTAAGCGAACGATTTCAAATTTAAGCGGCATTCCAACACAATAAACAATTAGTATATATATAGTATATAACATATATCGATACATTTTTATGTTGTTTTTCCCACAATTGGGACTGGAGTTCGAAATCATTTAACTCGCAATCAAATGCAGACGTAGAAAATTTAATGGAACAGCTTGTAATGCCCGTTCGAGAATAGTGAAACGAAGGGCCGGAACGATCTATCTTTTGAGTTTTGTAACCCGGAATATTTAAGACGAGAGACAGCTAGTCACTTCTCGCTTTCATGAGTACAGCTAATAAGTTTATCAAAAATAATTTCTCACTTTGCAGAAAATATGGACGACCAGGGGTGTCCGCGATGCAAAACGACTAAATATAGGAATCCGTCGTTGAAACTGATGGTGAATGTGTGTGGCCATACGCTGTAAGTCTGCTCAACTTTTGATTAAGAGAACAAGCGTTCTAGCCAGCTAGGTGGATATACTAACAGGTATTTTGTGATGGTGCTAGCCGTAATAAGCCGCCGAATATTTCTTATAGTGATTGACCTAATTAATGTTAATTCTTCTCTCTCACATCACTAGATATGATGTAGACAGAAACACAGTGACTACGCAACAAAATCGTAATTCATAAATCGGTCTTCACTCAGCATCATTTGTTACTTTTTTGCTGAGATGTACTTTTTTTGCTTTGTTACTTTATTTTTTTTAACCATGAAATCCCGTTATCGGCCTCAACAGTAACTAGGGTCTGTTTGATGGTTATACTTGAGACATAATCGGTTGAATAAACTCCTGGGATAGCGAGCTAGTGGACTAAAATTGTGGTCAGTGACACACTGGTTGTGGAACACGAAATAAGAATTGGAAGGGGAAAAGAGATGTATTATTTTAAATTACCGATTTTCTCCAAGATAAATAGCTATTACCGGAAGGCAAAACTTAAAATGTTGGGACATGCAAGAAGTCCATAATGTTTGACAGTTTGTTCAAATTTTATTTTCACTGTTTAAAGAGTATTTTTTGATCATTTAAGTAGCGTTGTCAGAGCAGTTACAATCTTGATGCCTTCTTCAGCAGGTTGGTCACGGATGCTGTGTTGCTTTGTTTCAGGATAGGTTGGTCATAGATGCTGTGTTGCTTTGTTTCAGGATAGGTTGGTCATAGATGCTGTGTTGCTTTGTTTCAGGATAGGTTGGTCATAGATGCTGTGTTGCTTTGTTTCAGGACAGGTTGGACATAACTCATATCTATCGTTGTTAGGATCAGTCAGTTATTTTTAAAGTGATGCACAGGTGCACTCAGTTTGTGACCTCCCCACCTGTTTGTACTTGCATGTGTCCTCTATCTAGCTGTCAGTCTGTCTGTCTTTTTATGCATACCCTATCTACCTGCCTGTATGTATGCCCTATCTAGCTGTCTGTCTGTTTCTGTATGTGTACCCTATGTAGCTGTCTGTCTGTTTATGTATCCTACATGCCTGTCTCTCTGCCCATGAGTCTATGAGTCTACCTTACTGACAGCTGTCGAGTCTTTTGAAGCGGTGCCATTCAGGCCGGGCATGCGGTGTGGCTGACATCTAAAATTAAACCCTGGGCACATTTAGTTTGACATCGCTAGCGGCCCGCTTATTTATTACTTACGCACAGCTCTGCAGTCAGATGTCCTTTGGCATTTTGACCCGCACTGGCACCGGCCAGAGGCTCTTTTATGGAGGACAGGTCGACCCAGAGTTCTTTGCATTACCCAAAGTTGTTTTTTTCCCCTCCCACCGCCACTAGCTAACATCCCACCTGGTGTGACCATCCTTTGCAATTAAAACTGAATCAGCTGTCTTATGCATACTGACGTGCAGTTTTATTAGAAAATTGGCAGGTAGATTTTTCCATGCACCTTGGAGAACTTTCCAGAGTTCTTCTACAGACTTTGGCTGTCTCGGTTGCTTCTGTCTGTCCAGGTAATCCCAGAGAGCCTCGATGATGTTGAGATCAGGGCTCTGTGGAGGCCATACCATCTGTTGCAGACCTCCTTGTTCTTCGGTTAGAAAATTTAATGTTTGGTAGGTCTACTGATACACTAATGCAGAAGACAAAAAATAAACATCTAAGACTGCATTTATGTAAAAAAGCTAGTGTGCCTAAGACTTTTTCTCCGGCAGATTGCTCTCTGCTGCTTACCAGAAATCTTGCCAAACCGGACAGTTTCAGATAGCTGTTGTGTCTTTGAATTTGTCTGTCTGGCCTCTAAATCCAGCAGTCCTGGCAGACTTGAGGTTCCCTCTATGTTATCACATGAACCAGTCAGCGGGTGGGAGCTACCCTCTGCTCCCGCAGGCCTAGGGGCAACCCATTGGAACGTCAGTTTGTGTGGAAGGGGGAATGAGGATCCTCATCAGGGTTTGGCACACATACACGTTGTACACTGTTTCAGTTGCTTCCTCTTCCAATTAACAAGCTGTTCCAAACATCGCATTGGTGGGAGGCCAGTGGCAGGTGAGCCGTTAAAGGGACATGCGACCTTGTCCTAGAGTTGGTTCAGTGGATTGGCTCTCCATTTCTCTCTCTCACGCACACGCACACACACACACACACACAAAACAGAGCAGGCAGTGGTGTGTGTGTGTGTGTGGGGGGGGGGGTTTGTGGTGACTGAAAGCGGTGGCAGTACTGTGTTGCTGTCCTGCAGGGGTTCCTGTTTGCTGAGAAAGGCCAAGGCCTGCTTTTGTCTCCCTGCTGACAGCTGGAGATGTGGAGATTAGAACCGGCCTACAGGTGATGGAGGGCAGACCTGTCCTGGAGATAAGGACATCACCTGTGAGCCACACCCCTGGGAACAGCCCAGTACCCCAGGGGGAAAGGAAGGGGGTGTGGGGGGGCTGATCAGACAAATGCACAGGGATTAGTGACGAGCCTAGCCGAGCCAAGGGCTGTGATTGTGCTGAACCTAGACTTTGGGGAGCCAGTAAAGTTGACTGCTTAGCCACGTTTCCTTGCTTGTTGTTCTGGGTTTGAGGGGAAGGAAGATTTGTGGAGTTTGGGTGCCCGTACACTCTCCCTATGCAGCTGGACGTGCAGTTGTGCGCTCCTGTGCAAGGGTAGGCTGGCAGAGTTGCCCCCCCCCCCACCCCCCAGTCCAGCCGTCAGAGATGAATAGGGCCTTTGTGGGCCCATAGATGCACACAGCCCCCCGTCCATATGCTCTGGCCCATGTGTCTCCTTTTGCCTGAGGGCAAAGGGGAACATCTGCCCCCCAGTGCTGGAGCACATTAGCGTCTGCTCTCTGACCGGCCTGGCCACTGCAATGTCTGGCATGGCACAAGCAGGAGGGGAAATAAAGGCGGACTCCTCTCCATGCGTGTAAACTCTCATGTGTTTGAACATGTGAAAATCTGTTGTGCGGGACTTTCATTTCTGGTTTTACCAGTCAGGTTTCAGTTGAGGCGCCATGTCTCAATTGGCCACGGTACTTCACTCGCTTGTAACGCAAACTAGAGTGCTGGAGTTGGCGCACAGCCATTTCCAGTGAACTGGGTTTTGGATTTTGTTTTTGGACCAAAACATTTCTTACCAAGGTAAAGTAAAAATGGGCGTTACGTTCAGCATTGCAATGTGCCAGGCTGATCCCCGGTGAAAAAAACGAAATGCCGAAAATGGGTTTGGGATCGAGTAACTTACTGACGGTGTAATGAAATATTGCAAGGGGAACATACGCCTGGCGACTGACTTTAAATGAAAAGGTGCTTACTTTTCTTGGGTCCGTGGCAATGGGGTGGGTGTCTTTCCCCCTCTTCGACATTAGTTGGGGACCGGTATATGAAATTTGCTTCGCTCCATGCCAGTTCCGGCTGTCCCTCGTCCAGGCCCCATTGTGCTGGCAGTAGCTGGAACAGGCCACCTGACTTTGGGTCCAGCTGTTACCATGGAGGCCTGCCGAGATCCCTCTAAAAGCACCCAGGTTCCAGCCGTTTTTGCACCCATGCAGCCCAATTGGCCTGCTCAGACACTTCCTGCCTTTGGTAGTCAGAGTGCAGAAAGACCTACAGATGAGTTATTGAGACCTGAAAATGATTTTTCATTCAATCTGATGTGCCTTTATTCCCCCTTAAAGAGACTAAAACTAGATTATTTTTCAGAAGAGGCCCCTAGCAACAGACCAAATCATTTCAGAAGTTAAGAACTCAACCTCTTCTGTTTATTTGGCCCATGTCTTTCTGCTTTGACAACTGAAAGTCTGTCTGTCTGCGTCAATCACTAGTATTGATACTATCAAGGCAAGCCTCCGTTGAGTAGTCTCTTTTGGTTGATGACAATAAATAACTGTAATAGCAGTAAATAATAAAAAAGTTATCGATCAAATTAATTCCTAATAGCAGGTTCTCTCTGCCAGAGTGACTGACATAGCTGGCAGTTTTACATTTCATCCATTTATACAGGGCATGTGCAGACGCCACTCGGGTTAAGTACTAGTGCCGAGAGTCCCTGACTTGGGCGAGGCACGATGTGAACCTGCGGGCTGTTCCGCTGAAGCGCGGCTCTGGCTCGGCGCACCGCCCACCCACCCACCCACCCACTCGCGTGCGCCGTCTGGTCCCAGGTGCGAGAGCTGCGTGGAGATGCTGTTCGTGCGCGGCTCGGGGAACTGCGTCCAGTGCGACACGCCGCTGAGACGAAACAACTTCCGGGTGCAGCTCTTCGAGGACCCCACCGTGGACAAGGAGGTGGACATCCGCAAGAAGGTGCTCAAGATGTGAGTGGGTGGGCGGTGCTCTCACTCTCGTCAGAGAGAGGCCTTTTGTCCTGGTAATAACCCTGTTTGTTTTGTAGACAAACGCCCCTTCCCTAAGCTCTTCAGCTGTAGTAAACCCTGCAGACTTAAAACAACAGGCAAAGCCTTTTCCCTGCCACGCCACTCTCAGCTTCCTGTGTAGAGGGGGGTTCTCTCCGGTATAACAAATACATGTGTGGTTATGTAGTTTGTTGAATTTAATTTATTGTGTAAAAATGCGTGCATATACCTAATTGAGGTGTATTCCAAGGACAAAGCAGACTGGGGTATATGCATTGTGAATGGTGACCATTTCTGTTCTTGACTTAGCAGCTGGGGAAATATTTGTGCAGCTGCTATGAGCCAGTACAGTTTTATAACAGAAGCACCCATCAATAAAAGAGTTTAATCAGAACAAAAGTAGCAATCATTTGGGTCTCGGGCTCACTGCGCTGTCGCCTTTGTGTGCGGCTGTGAGCGTGCGTAGTGCACACACAAGCACAGCCTGGGATCCCAGTGCTGTCATGTTTGCGCCGCTGGGCCCTTTTTCTGGCTCCACGTTTGTTCTGCCAGTGGTCTGCAGTGCATCTCTGTAATCAGACAACAAGCTCCAGATTTCCATATACTGTGCTCACTCAGTGTAAACACAGAGAGGCCGGCTGGAATTCCCGATCTGCTTTTTGTAAGCTGGACCAACCTCATGAAAGGCTGAATTAACCGAAGGGTTTACTGTAAAAAAAAAAAAAAAAAAAAGAGTCAGCGATAGCAACAGCTTACATTTCTCTGTGGATGAAAGGCTCTGGGTACTCGTAACACTCCCGGACAGCCAGGGCTTCACTACAGCGTCTAATTGGGGCTTTGGGTCAGACGTCCACAATAAGTGATGCTTGTGTTGTCCTGTGCAGCTATAACAAGCGAGACTCGGACTTTCCCAGCCTGACGGAGTACAACGATTACCTGGAGCAAGTGGAGGACATTGGTGAGACACATCCCTCTGCCGTTTGGCTGTTTTTATTTATTTTTTTACATTTTTATTTTTTAGTCGGCATACTGAAATTTACAAGTTTTATGGCAAACATTATGGTGTATATTATTATAGTAGAAAGGATTAGTTTTTAGACCTTCAAGTGAGCGGAATGTAGTAAAAGGATGAGAGCGCTGGTAACCTGTGCTCTGCTGTTGGTTTAGCAACCTTTAGCAGTCTCCATTTTCCCTTCCTCTCCTTCCCTATTGTGTTGCTCTTATTAGTACATTCTTCAGTCATTCTTCAGTCATTTCTTTCTTCTCTGTCGTGTGAACACCTCATTCGGTTTCTTTCTGTCAGGTGAACACATTGCTGCGTCTCTCTCTGTGAGTGTGACTGAAACCTGGAATGTACCTGTCTGTTCATTGGGCGTAGCGAATGTGCTGGAGCGAAAGACAGATGGAGTGCATTTGACGTGGATTGGGTTCGTCTGCTTATCCCCTTCGCAGTCTTCAACCTGACCAACAACCTGGAGGTGGAGAAGACCCGGCGGCTGATGGAGCAGTACCAGCGGGAGAACCGGGACATCATACAGAAGAACAAGGCCAAACTGGTGAGCGCTCGACGCGGCCCTCACCCCGCCCCCGC
>JAOVYW010000022.1:5622255-5632535 GCA_025775045.1 Hiodon tergisus
TATGCAGATTATACAATTATGCATATAATTGAGGAAAATGTAGTCGAACAACAGCCACATAACATTGTGCGCATATATTATATTTAAATCCAACATTCTTATCTCACTGAATGTGTATAATGAAAAGATTTTGTGGCACAGAGTACAGAGAATACTGAAATGATAGAGCGTCATCATCGCCTAGCGACTCTCCTAGCAACAAGAAACATCTGCTTTCTGAGGACCAATAAGGTTGCAGAAAGAACTGTGTTGATGCTTGTTGCAGAAAAAGGGTATTTTTTTAAGACCTACGAGTGCTGCGTGCTCCTAAGAGATTATTAAAACAGCATTATAGCGGCGGGGTGTAGAAGGGAACTTTCAGTAAGCAAGTAAGATACTTGAAAGCAGGGAGATTAATGTCTGAAAAAAGAAGACTAAATCACTGGGTGTAAGAATTGTACATGAATACCACCATTCATCGGCGTTTATCTGACTGAGTCTTGGACCTCGAAGTGAACTACAGCTCCCATTATCAAAAGGTATATCTGCTTCTTAAGTCTGTTTATTCTTAAACTGATTTTACTTTGGTTATCGTGTTGTAAAATCAAATTCACCCATTTTATATCTTTTATTGTGTCTATAATTTTATAAGTTTTTGATGTAATTAAGACTGAGAAGACTATGTGTATTTAAATTCAGATTGCTGTAATTTGTCAAAGTTTAGTGCACCTGACTGTAAAATAAGCAGAACTAGTGTTCTAGTGCACTCTTCCGTCTGGAAAGCCTGCCCTTCAGCTTGCTTTTAGCTGCCACATAAAACTCCAGTGTACAGACCTAAGGACGAGAGAGATTGAGAGAGCCTTATTTTCCTCTCACCCTAAGCTTATCTACAAACGCGTTCTTTACAGCTGGCTGAATTAGCAGCATAAAGCTAATAATGTTTGACATCAATTAAGATGCAGCGCGCAAGTTAAGTACTCCCACTGCGCAGCATATTTTGCCCTGATTGTTATTGGTTATAAACAATCACAGTCCATTTTCGAGTGTGAATCACATCTTGCGTGCCATGCATTAAAAAATAAAATAAATAGGATATCTAGCTAATTCGCTGAGCGATTGGAACAAAGATGTTGACTTTAGTACTTGATCATCATCCGATGGAGCAAAATGACGCCCGTCCCACGGAGGTGTGACATTGTATTTTCCCTCTAATCTGGTCTTGCGACAGGAAGGAGGGCGTCATGTACTCCAGTGGGTTGCGTGTGTGTGAATGTCTCACCTAATATCACACCTCACACACACACAAACAGTTGGCGGACTAGGAAAAAAAATTCCCTTCAATGTGGCTTTATTTAGCTGGTTTTCGGTGGTTTTCGGTGGTCTATTAATAGTATAAATGACAAAAACCAATAAATAATTGGTTGACATGATTTATAGTAGTAATGGGGGTCTCGATCGTTTCTCTCCCCTCCGATGTAGTGAGGTGTGACGGCGATGTGTGGCACACAGGACACAGCTCAGAGGACCGGGACTCCAGCCAAAGCACACGTCTGTGGCTGATCCCATCAGGTACCACAGACCCAGTCCTCTCACAGCCGCTCATTCACCTCATTCTTAAACCTCCCACACCAGAGCTGCTAAATCAGAGAGTTTGTGTCGCCAAGACAACGCATTATCTTACCCGTACCCCCGCACATGTGTGTCCTGTCAGCCAATTCCCTCCCAAAGTGACTGAATCTATCAACAACGTCGAAAGTCGCCTACTTCAAGAGGAAGTATGCGGAAGAGGAAGATTTGCATAGAGGCTTTCATGGGTATTTTCAGCAAGTAAGAGCCGCCTCCTTTGTGTTTGGCCTGACAAGCTGTTCTGAGCGAGGAGTAGCATTGTGACATGTTGCTCTCATGTGCAATCCCCAGCACCTGATACTGCCAGAGGACAGGAGCTGCATTCTCAAACTGTCCCTGGAGAAACTGAGGTTCCTGGAGGATCCTGAGGCCTACCTGCGACGCTCAGTTCTCATCAACAACCTGCTGCGGAAAATCAACCATGAGGAGAGGGAGGGTGACGGCAGCGGGCAGCCCAGCCACAAGCAGCTTTATTCAGATGCAAAGAGGCTGAAAGTGGTGGTGGCTGACTGCTGCTCCCAGACCTTCGGTTACGAAGAGATACGGCGCTACCACATGGTGCCCTGCGGGTCTGATGGTTGCCTCTATGGACTGGCCGGCTACCGCAACGACCCACCTGACCGCAGTGCTCAAGTCCTGGTTTACCAGCTGGATGACAATGGCTGACCGTGATTTTCCAGTGAAAAGAACCAGACTCACTCACTCATACACCTACGCATGAGTCAGAAATAACTGCAATGTGGGCTGTTTCATTGAGCGTTTGTGTGGGGCTCTCTTCGCGGCTTGAGATGGGAAACTGTGGCCATTCTTTTTTAGCTTTGCAAGGCAGTTTAATGAGCTCAACAAATAGCCACAATACAATTCAAGGAATTGTTTTAAAGGATAGCTTGGTATCTCAGTTTGATTGCCATTTTATACCCAGGTGAAAACAAAACTCTCTGCAGTTATTTCATAGTTATTGCTAATGCAAATGCAAGCGCATTCAATAGTTTCAGGGATATATTTATTTTTGTCTATATAGCTATTTTAATCATGCATCTATTTTACTGAAATAGCAGGTTGAAAACTAATGATCAAGTTTATCGTAGCTTAAAAAAAATTTGGTGGAAAAATAAGTGACATACTTTTCATACTTATTATGCTGTATATATTGGACAACTTGCTGGGGAGTTTTGGTACAAACCTACAAGATTTTCAACAGCATATTTTATCTCAACTCTTTAGCAATATGTGAGAAAGGAAACAACAATTTGTACATGGAGAGGAGACTTTTTGGACGCATGTAGTACCTCAAGGTAGATAAAACTGAAGTACAAATTCGTTTTACTTGTTGGGTCACGGGGTGTCCAGGAGCATGCACAACAGGCCGTGTTTAAAATTGAAGGGGACCGATGAGAAGTTCTTCAAACAGCATGCTGTCAGTTTACAGACAACATTAAGACGTTTTCTTGTCATTGTTTTTTGTAGAGTGCGATTATAGGGAGCACCAAAGGTATTTTAATTTAATGCCTCAGTGGAGGACGATAAACATTAATTGATTTTCGCGTTCGGTCAACTTTACGAATTACTGTCTGCTGCCCTCTAACGGTAACACTGAGCAAAGGTCTGGTTTAAAAGCAGTCGGCTGACAAGCACTAGCAGTTAACCGCCGACCATTACTTGACATTTAGCTGGCTTTTTGACTGCATTTACAACTGTAATGTTTTGGGGGTTTTTTTTAACTGTTGAATAATTTATAAGTCATATGCTTTCGTATTCTGGAACTGCCTCGAAGTTTGTTTTAGAAAGTGCTACTCAAAATAGTCAAGCATTTGTAGCTCCTCTATCTAAACTTGACCATGGAGAGAAAGCTACATTTGCCAGCTTTGACGAGATTTGTAACTTTTTCGAAAACCGATTCCCTTAATTCAGATAAACACTCAACACATATAATTTATATTTAAATTTGACCAATTTATGTAATCATCATGGCAACTATGTTGCATTCGCCGAAAGGTTGTTGAGAATATTTTAGATTTTATAAATACAAAATCAGCCTTCTGGTACTAACCAGTAAATTATTTTTTACTGTAAACCAGTAAAAAAGTCCCTAAACGACACGCGGCATTGTATAGCATCCAAACCCTCTTGAAACTTAAGTCCATGTTTTCTCAGTAACGTTGCGTTATTTTTTGCAATACTTTTTGGTCTTGTCAGTGTTCGTAGGTTGTGCCACTTAACAGTGAAACAGAGGCCATGCTACCTAACTGAACATGATTGTTGCATTTAAAGATTTTATTTGGATTATGGCTATTTAATGATGCACGGTGTTTACATTTACTTTAATATGTAAGAGAATGAAACTAATCTTCTTTAAAAAAAAGTACAGCAAAGAAGAGTGAATGGGTAATTATAAAATATAAAGATTTTTGAAATGAACAACACATATTTTAATGTATAAAATTATTTTTAAACAGGCATATTCTTAATTTAAACATGTTATTTTGCCAAACGTTAATAAAAAGCCTGGCTTATTTTTAATGAGTGCTATCAATTTAAATAAAAACGTTCTTACTGCCCTAATATTTAGGGAATCACCACTGCACTGACACGTCATAGTTACCAAATATTAACACTGCTTTTGTGAGAAAATAGTGCGCATACTGGTATATTTCACTAAACTGCCACAAAACTTGGCGTAGAATATATTATACTGTAGTTCATAACCTGCTATCATTATCCATTCCCAAAAAAACAAAACTATTTATTTAATGACGTCATACTCATGACCATTAGTTCTAAGGATGTTAGTCGGGGTTTGTCGTTTCAAACATGTTGTACAGCTATCGGTACAAATAGGCTCGGTTTTGAGGACCCTGGAGGTGCACTAAAGAGACCATGACATCGTCATCATCGACTTCTCGCACCGGGTTTTAAAAATTAAGCTGAAGTATAGAAAAGTATAAATGGGCTTGTGAAATGCGTCTCTAACGCGCACGAGACACAACCAAACCGAGATGCACGAACGCTGGACCAAATACAGGTGGCGGCTTCTAAGTAATGCAATATCCAACTGAGTAGACCATAATAAATATTTAGCAGAACGGTCTATCAACCTTACAAATATGGCCAGTTGTGTTCTCATTGGACTTGTTCTCTTTTCTCCAGAGACAAAATCTTAACGGTAAATATACATTTATTTAATTGCCACGTATAAGAAGTCATGGCTTGTGCAAAATTTCAGTTATTGTGCAGCTATTTAATATTGTGTCCGGGTGCTTTTGTACTTTAGCCGAGATTTATTTTTCGTGAATTAAACAAAATGTCTATATACTGTCTATGGCGCAGTTAAATATTGCGACCATATGATGGGTCCCCTTTCTTGCTATATTTGATATAACCTCCCTCAATTTAAGACTTAATTACTAACAAATAAATACTGGGTTCCTCCACATACGATATTTTAGCTTACCGGTTGATAAAGTGATTCAATACCACTTGATAACAGTACGCTAAGCACACGATTAATTAATTGCGGCCCAAATTACGCGCGCGTTCTTCACGCTGTGAAAGCACACAGAGCAAGCGCAGTAAAACGAAATTCCTGGCGGGCTTCCCGTGCGTCACCCATACGTGCGCGTCTTTGTGAGTTTACCTCATAGAGCTGTCAGTGACCGGATACTACAGTAAAGGAGATAGCGGAGTTCAGCGGAACAGAGCGTTATTCTCACTCAACTGATGAAGGATTTATGCTCAATCGGTTCTGTCGAGGATTCCGGAATTTTACAGACTACATTGACATCTCGACCGGAAAGGCAGAGAGTGATTTATTTACTGTTCTTCTTTTAACGCAGGTTTCTTTTATTTTGGTAGAAACTTCGCAGTTAACTAATCCTACCACTAAGCTAGTTGGCTAACTAGTCATTCGATCCTTCGTTTCTTGCTTGACAAGTGTCGCTTCGGGTGAAACATTACGCCCAGATGTGTTTTTGATTAATCGTGGTTTTAAGAAATATGGCAAGCGATTTGAAAACAAGAATTGTGCACTTCTGTCAGTATCTCCAAGACCCACAGCATGTGGCGAGATTTCAGCAGATTTGCGGTGTGCGGGGGACATTTTCACGGAATTTGTGCGGGAGACAAGCGGAGCAACGGCACAACGGTGCCTGCATGAACCACCACTATTTCGGTGAAAGTGAAAATGACAGCGTTAATGGGGGTGGTGACGGGGAAAGAGGTGACGGCCGTTGGCTACGAAAAAAGACCACGACGGGAAACAGTTTAAAACAGGACGTTTGTAAGAACGGCCTACGGAACGGCGCAGTTCTGACACCTGGAGCAGGAGAGTCGGTGGGTTGCGGCCCGAACAGCTGTTGCTTCGGTGAAGCCGTGGTTGATGGAGAGGCAAAGGAGACCTCTTCTGAAAATTGCCCCAATGACGCCTGTGGAGTGGACTACCTGCGAGAGAAAAACGCGGGTGAGGTAAACGAGACTCTAAGTCATCGACACACCGTCAAAGCACGGCGCAAGAATTCCCTAACGGGTGATATTGGGCAGGAGTTTTTAATCGAAAACAAGTTTCTGTTTTACATCTTTACTCTCGGAACCGAACTCGGCAATGAACTCTTCTACATCACATTCTTCCCGTTTCTTATCTGGAACATCGACCCGTATGTGAGTCGACGGTTGATCTTGATCTGGGTCTGGGTCATGTACCTTGGCCAATGCACCAAAGATGTCATCCGCTGGTCAAGGCCGGCGTCGCCGCCGGTGGTCAAAGTGGAGATGTTCTACAACTCGGAGTATAGCATGCCCTCCACCCACGCTATGTCGGGGACTGCTATACCCTTCTCGCTGTTCCTGCTGACTTACGGCCGGTGGGAGGTAACGTCATAAAATTCATAATACCATGTAACCTCAAAGTTAGCCTTCACACTGTTGACAAGACAAAGTAGCGCTATGTATTGTTTGTTATATCGTAGGGGGTGGTGATGGCAATGTTATTTTGATAATAGTTTCCTGTGGGGATGCACTTGCTGGAGTTAAAGCACCGTTTTTAAATCATGGTGTAGCCATACGTTTCTTACTTTTCACTGGTCCAGGCACCCAAAACATTAATTAAACCATGATATTAAACACTCAGTAGTGGTTGGCAAGCACTGCCCTTTGGTGAATCCCACAGTGAAGTCATGTTAGCGGGTTTCTCAGTGCAGACTAATGCAGTATCGCCAGCAGGAATGTTTCAGTATATCTCTCAGTCCTGGAAAACTTATACAGATTCAGCGCTTTACGGCTCAGTGGCTAACAGCCATTCCTACTCTGTGTGAAAGCACAAAATAACCACTGACTTCCCAACACACATGGGTTATATTGTGCAGTTGCTGTGTTTTGGTGTCAACATGTTGGATAGTCAAAGTTGCTAACATTAACACTTGTAGTTGTCTAATAAAACCCAAATGGTTAAAACAGAAAAGCTTACTGTGAAATTAAGATTTTTAATTGTGTGTTTATACTAGCAGAGGTCGAGTCAGTTCTGGTCCTCCGTTACGTCCATCCTGAATGTGTGTGTGTGGGGGCGCTTAGAAAGGCACAGTTCCCCTCTCCGCTCGACAATGGCGTCGACCATGTCCAGCAGCGGCTTGGTAACTGCAGAGCAGCAAGAATCCCTCCTGGCCACTCTTGGCCTATAGCGGTATGGCGCTTTTCTCTATCTCCCTGCTTGCATTGGGAGACTGAGAGTGCACCCGAGCTCCTGTGCGGCCTGAGATAAGCCGCTCTCTGCTGGGGTATTAGTCACATGCTAAACCCTGACGCCTCAGTTCTAACAGTGCGTAGCTTTAATCCCCTTTTAACATAGTAATTTTGTTTATTGAGAGTGGAATCCTTGGTCAGGACAGGACTGAATGTGAGAATACAATTACACAGTGTGCCTAATTGCCTCAGGCTGTGTGATGGGAGCCCGTTTGGAGGGAACTGCACTGATTAATGGCCTGTGTTGTGCTGTGGTTCCAGTTAACCCAGCTGGCAGTGGATCAATCAGAGAAGAAAATCTGGGAACCCCTCAGATGTGTGACTAGGGTGGTGGTTTTGGTGCTTGCGGTTCGACCGCCCCGAGGTGGTTGTGTTGGTGCTTGGGTTCGACCGCCCTGAGGTGTTGGTGTCAGTTCTTGCTGTCTGCTTCAGTATGTGAGAGAAGCTTTGGGATCTGCTGACCTTGTTCGTTGAATGGCGTAAAGACAGTATTCTCCTGAATGATCAGTTTCAGTTTTTAAAAGCGGACAGCAGTTTGTGCAGGCAATAGTCAAACGTAAGAGCTATGAAATCCAATTATAGATATAACGGAACTCGTTGATCCAGTTCAGATATCATTCTTTTTTTTTTCTTGAAATAAATATGTATTTTATTTTTATGTATTGATATATCATGTATATAGGGGTTTGTTGAAGTCTCAGTGAAGGGACATTGGCAGCACTAGCTCTTTAGAAGGATATGGCTGTGCCATTCGCCGTGTTTGTGTATTTAGAGTTTGGAGGTACGTCAAATGTGATTGCCTTTTAAATGCAAAGCTATGGTTATAGTAGCCAACATATAACTAAGGCAAATTGAAGGTGTTATCTCGGTGGAGTCGTAAAGGTTTGCACACAATTGCGGTAATTTCTGATTAATATATTAAGTGTGCCTGCGTGTGTCTGCTTTCGCTTTCACCCTAGGGGTACCGTTTAGTTTCTTGCTGGGGTCTTTAAGGCATGTCGGCCTGGGTCGTGCGACCGGAACCTCTCTCTATTGTTGGATGAGAGCAGCTCTGCCGATCCAGCTGTGCTGTTGGCGCCGCAGACGGGTTTACACGTGCTGCAGTGATGTGGCGTGGCGTGGCATCAAAGCCTGCGTATGCTGCGACGTCTGATGTTGGTGCAAACAGTTGTGTTCTCGGGTCCCTTCCTCTTTTTTTGTTTGCCGTCAGCGTTCTTGAAAAAGGGTGGAGTACTGGAACATATGGAGCCTTTCTGAGCCTGGTCTCAACAAGCTTACGTAGCTTCTCATTCTCACGCTCAAGTACATACGCACTTATCTTCTCCGTCTCGTGGCTAAAAAGTCCTGTTCTATAGGTGCTAAACAATTATAGCACCTAGTCATGGTTGATGAGGCAATGTGCTGTAGTGGGTGATAGGGCAAAATGTCTACAGGTATTTAGTATCGGGTAGTTTTTAAAGGTCGGCGATGAAATGGCTGATGTAGGTATTGGTCCTCCCATGTGTGCTCATTCCCACACACCCGCACACACGTTTGCCCTGTGTTCCTGAGATGTGTTCAGTGAGGTCAGTACTACCCCCCGTCACCCCCTCCTCGGTTACTGTACAAAGTGAGTCGATAATTTGTTTTGTTTTGTTTTGTTTTGTTTTCTCCCCTCTGCGGGTGTGAGCGTTGGTACTCCTCCAAAAGGTCAGTGTGACCTGACCCATGTACCAGTGGTTTATAAACCGTGCCGTGCAGGCAGTAAAGCCCAACCTATTATAGACCAGGAATGGACCCTGCTTATCTGGGGCTGGCAGACTGGGTGTTTAGGGGGATTTGAGCCGTATTGGCTGGAGGTGTCCCAGCTGTCGCTGAGCCTCAGAGAGGAGCATGACGGCAGGGGGTGCCACACGCCTGGTGTGGCTCCCACATTGATCCAACAGCAAGGAGACAAGCAGCCTTTCTCTTTCCCACCAACTGCCGGTCTGTGGCCGTCAGCTGCCAGCCAGGAGGTGTGCACGTGGCCAGGAGGTGTGCACGTGGCCAGGAGGTGTGCACGTGGCCAGGAGGTGTGCACGTGGCCAGGAGGTGTGCACGTGGCCAGGCGGTGTTTTTGCGTCTTTGCTCCGTCTGTGCCTGGGTTTAATCCTCAGTCTGTACAAAAGGAGGAAACTCTGAGAACCTGAAGTCAAACCCAACTTCCTGCCTGAGGCTGCTGGCTACACTCAGGGCATGCGCCGCGGTCGCTGTGGCAATGCCCAGGGTATGGTTTTGTGATCGATGGAGCAATGGGAACGTGACACTGGCCAAGCGGCGGGGTGGGTTGTGTGGACGAATAGGAAGTGTAAGCTCAATGCAGAAAACAGAAAGAGAGCCCAGTGAGAAGAGATACAAAAGACTTTCAGGCAGGGTGCAAACATCAGCAGTCCTGTTTCTGCCTCCCCCAAACTCTCCCCCTTGTTGCCCTAGGACAGACTGACTACACTGTACATTTCAGGGTGTGTGTCTGTGTGTCTTTTCAGGGTGTGTGTAAGGGGGTGTAAATATGCAGGCATGTTGGAATGTGAATTTTTGCCTGTCTGTGGGCAAGCAGATCTGCAGTCCTGTCTTATTACTGATTAGGTTTAAATGTAATGTTTTCCTAGTCTGAAATTCTGACTTTGGAAACTTGAGATGTTGGGACCGTTTTGTTCAGTTAACCCTGATGATTGACACAAGCTAACTGTGTTTGTCTCTCTTCCTGCCCACAGTACTCATTTGTGTCAGGCCTGCTGCTGGCCTTCACCTGGTGTGGTCTGGTCTGCGTCAGTCGCATCTACATGGGGATGCACTCCATACTGGTGAGTCCGCTTCATATCCGGGTCGGTGTGAGCTCAGGCTGCAGCCCACGGGACACGAGGCATGTATCTCATACGAGGGGCGGGGAAACGTGCCCCGTTTCTCATACGAGGGGCGGGGAAACG
>JAOVYW010000022.1:5632635-5657404 GCA_025775045.1 Hiodon tergisus
TGCCCCGTCTCTCATACGAGGGGCGGGGAAACGTGCCCCGTCTCTCATACGAGGGGCGGGGAAACGTGCCCCGTCTCTCATACGAGGGGCGGGGAAACGTGCCCCGTCTCCCATACGAGGGGCGGGGAAACGTGTCCACTGACGTACCCTGTCTCTTATACGAGAGGCGGGGAAATCGTTTCCCTGAGCGCTGCCGTGTTTCTGGGTTTTTTTTACTATGGGTAAACTTGGCACTGAGCTGTTAATGTTAATGCCAGATTACAGTTAAATCCTAAAAAGGGAGGGGGGAAGAAAAAACAGGAAACCTTTTTACAAATCGAAGCTTACCTAAACTTCCTCTGATCCACAGTTCCTCTAACCCCAACTGTAATCCAGAGTTCCTCTGATCCTCAGTTGTATTTAGTGGCACTTGTGGCCCCGGTGAGATAAGCGCGAGTCGTACAGCAGGGTCGTGTTTCTGCCGCAGAAGGGTAACCTGGTAAAGCGCTCGCACGCGCACGTGCCATCGGGGCGACCAACCAGGAAGTGCGGCCGTGGCTTAGCGTTGTTGCTTCCCCGTGCTGCATCGTTGTCAGAGAACCTTTGAACCGGAGTGACGGATAGCAAAGTCCTTACCCTAGCAACTTAAACCTGCTGAGTCTGGGCAGGGGGGGTGGGTTGTTTGTGTCTCAGTGCTGGGGGGGGCTTGCTGGAACTTGTGTCTTGGGTGTAACCGGGACTGTACAGAGCCTTTAGAGAAAGAATAAGCCCAGGCCATCTGCTTTTGTCTACTTTGTCTGTAGTCCTGTCGAGGAGTCCCACCCAAATTCGAACTGCTTTAAAAAAAACCTAGACTGCAGAAAGAACCTGCTTCGTCAGTGATACGATCAAGGTAGCCGGCTCTTTGTATTTCATCTGCACAATAGGAACAGGTTTAAGGCTTTGAAAAGCTGGGGTGAGAATCAGTGGCTCCTTTAAGCTGGCAGATCAAAGCAAAGGTACAGGTGCTAAAGTGCCTTCTCCTCTCTGCCCCCACCCCTCACCATCCCCCTCCATGTCCCCAGTCTCCCCCATTGGAGGATTATCCCACTATCTATTCCCAGGCAATCTGATCCACAGCAACTTGCATGACTTGCAGTTTTATACTTTACTCTGCCTGAAGCTGTTTTATACTTTACGCTGCCTGAAGCTGTTTTATACTTTACTCTGCCTGAAGCTGTTTTATACTTTACACTGAAATAAGCTGTTTTATGCTTTCCACTGACAGAAGCTGTTTTATGCTTTACACTGACAGAAGCTGTTTTATACTTTGCATTAATTTTGACTGTAGCAGTTTTATACTTTCGATCGAGATTGACGGAAGCGGAGTGTCAGCAGTGTACGTAAAGTAGTCCATAACAGCCATGTGAGGGACGGCATGTATCAATCAGGCCCCAGTCACACACCCACTCTCTGGACTAAGGCCATTAGCCATTGGGAAATCGATGAACAAGTGTGTGTGGGTGTTAGGGCTGCCCCTGACTAAAGATTTTCCTAGTCGTCATTTTAAGCCATTAGTCGACTAGTCGTCGCACGTTTATGATATTGATTTAATTACTTAAATATATATTTTGGGGGCATCAGAAAATGGTTTGAGTTCTAGGTCTGAGATAGAATGTTAAAAGTAACATTACTAACAGTGTTCTACATTACAGAGAAATACTAAACCATAATAATGAGCCTTTCAAATATAAAGTTTACAAGCAACTGAAGCGAGACGCAGTAACACCGGCAAAAACGGTAATGATTCTGATTGTGTCCGAAAAACCAGCAAGGAGACGGTCTGAACTTTTTGTTAATTTATTAATATACAAAGTGTAACATCAGTGACATCACACAACTTATGAATTTGTAACACCAACACAATTACAATATAAATAAAACACAGCCTTTTGTTTTGTTTTTTAAACTAGATTTTTATTTTTTTTCTGCGACCAACCGACCAATCAAAACTTGGTCGATCAAGACTTTCCTCATCGACTAACGTTTGGTCGACTGTTAGGGGGCAGCCCTAGTGGGAGTGTATGTGTATTCAATCTCCTTTCATGTACCAGGAGCGGTCATAAGTGAGAGGGGCTCCTGTTTATAGCACCTGTGAGATCAACAGCAGCCCACATTTCCCAAGCCAAACAGATACCAGTTTGTGTGCATGTGTGTGTGCGCCTGCCTGCCACGTGCTTGTATTTTTGCAAGTACAAAGTCCGGCCGCAAGCAGCACGTCTGCGATGTGGGGTAAGAGGTTTGGCTTGTGAGATTGGGAATTTTAGGAACTGCAAAGCGAAGAGGAGTTTGTGTGCGGAGTCCGTGTCCTAAACCATCAGTACAAACTCTCACCCAATAGTGAAGTTTTCTGGGATTCTGACAGACACAGGCTCTTTGCTTCATTCGAGAGCGCAGTGTGGAGAAAAGTAAAGGGCTAGTTAGAAAAACTTTCTACTTTAAACCTGCATGTTCAAACAGGACCTAGAACCACATGTCTCACCGGGGTTCTTCAATGCAATAAAAACAGAACACACTAGCTGTTTAAAGTACCACGTCTTTGTTATATATCCTCCTTAGGTCTTTTTGTCTTGGACCTGTGCCAGGTCATGTGAAGCATATCCGGGTTGGCGGGTAGGAATCAGGCTTCTCTGAAGTAAAATTAACCTCATGTTTATTCATGAACAAGATGCTTGTTCTTTTTATCCATTGGCCCTCTTTGTATTTAATTAGTGTATATATTATATATGGTGGTACAGATGGTATGGCCTCCAGAGCCCTGATCTCATCATCATCGAGGCTGTCTGAGATTACCTAGACAGACAGAAGCAAGCGAGAGAGCCAGTCTGTAGGAGGACTGTGTATAATTTTCCAAGATGCTTGGAACAGTCTACCCGCCAATTGTCTTAGATTGTTTTATAAAACACTATATCTAAGAGAATTGATGCAGTTTTAAAGGCAAAGGGTGGTCACACCAATTGTTTGTTTGTTTATTTATTTATTTATTTATTACTGCCCTTTATAGTATTTATTTTATATTTAGAAATTTTCATAGTTTTTGAAAACGTCTTCGCTTTACAGAATTTCTTTAGAGTACTGTATATGGAGGAATCTGTCAAATGCAGTTCTGGTTTCTTTACTAATCAGGACAGTAGGAAAAGTTTAAGCAAATTCATTACAGTGTGTAGCAAAAGTGGGCAGGGCCAGAGGTTTCAAATCAGCTTCAATGCCTGCATGTGATCAAATCACACCACAAAAGAACACTTCTAAAATAGCTAGCCTTCCTCTTCAAAAATGTTATTTGAAATCCCAGTTTTTTGAGCACTTGGGCTCTCTGAGTTAAAGATGGTTAGGGTATTTAGCCTGAATAAAGGTGACTTGCAAACAACCCAATGTGCAGGACCAATCACTGGTGTTTCTGTAGCCCTAGTGTTTTGTTTCTTTGTGTTTGAAGACTGAGAATGACCATTCTGCTCTCTTACAGGACGTCTTAGTTGGCTTCTTCTACAGTATCCTGATCCTGGTTGTGTTCCAGCCAGCACTGGATGTTATCGACAACTTCCACCTGACGTGCGGATATGCGCCCCTCCTCATCACCTCACTGCACCTTGGCCTGGGAATTTTCTCCTTCACCCTGGACAACTGGAGCACGTCTCGCGGTGACACAGCGCAGATCCTGGGCACAGGGGCAGGTATTGCCTTGGCCTCACACCTCAACCACCGGTTAGGCCTGCTGCCAGACCTGCCCGCGGCCCTGCTGCCCATCTACCCGCCTCCCCTGAGTGTGACCCTGGTGGCCAGGTCGCTCCTGCGCCTCTTGGTGGGCGTGCCGGTGCTGCTGGCCACGCGTGCTCTGATGAAGGCCCTCACCATCCCTCTGGTATGTCGGATCTTTGGCATCCCCTCTGGTGACGTGCGCAAGGCCCGGCAGCACATGCAGGTGGAGCTGCCCTACCGCTACATTGTCTACGGGACAGTCGGTTTCAACTGCCTGTTCCTGGTACCCTTCCTCTTCAGCCACCTGAACCTGTCCTGAGGACTGCCCCTTTTCATCACCAAACGGTGGACTGAACTGAACAAAGCCAATCACTTAATCGCAAGCTCCAGCTGCCTTGTCATTCTGGTTCTATTGTATTGTCTGTCCGTTGACTTTGTTCTGTCGTTCTAACGATTCGGATTTACAGTTTGTTTGTCTTGATGTTGGCCTGGTTTCGTCCTGCATGGATGCCGTTTTTGACTTTGCAGGACTTTGGGATTGGGAACTACAGTGTGGCCCTGTCCCTCTCCCCAGATGACTGCGGTTACTTTGTTATGATCATTTCATTGGAAGGCATAGCCACACATTGTCTGTTAGTCTGTACCTCAGAAAGATATAAACTGCCTGTTTTTTGTTTAACTTAAATCAGTACTGGCCAGAAAGACCTTGATGTCGACTAAAAGAAGCTGGCGTAGAAACCTGAGATTCTCAGTGAGGTTGTTTTGTTTTAATTTTGAACGTCAGTTCAGAGAGCCTCACACATTGTCTGTTGTTAGCCTGTCCCCAGTGTTTTCCCAGGCTCTCTGTGTGCTGGCAGTACTGCTGTGAGTGCTGAATAGGGCCGTATCTGACACCGGCATCTTTGTTTTCACCCAAAGACCGACGTTCTATCTGTCCACCCTTTCTGTCGCCCCACCCCGTTTCAGCCCGGAGAATTTCAACTTCCTGTAGAGCTGGCCTGGGGGTGGCAGGGGCCAGGATTAGTGCGGGGTAGTAGTGGAGGGGTTTATAGATTATAGGTGCCACCCTGGTACAGCCCCCTCACCCGCAGCAGGACATCAGAGTGAGCTGACCTCTCTCGAACTCCAAACAACGAAGCTCTCCAGTGCTTTAGTATGGTACAGAAATCCTACGCGCTGATTTATTTTAATGTCTAATACCTGTGAATGAAAAAGAGCACTGCTAACAGATAAAGGAAAACCACTTACTCACCGTCGGCGGAAATATTTCATTGCCCTCTGCAGTGAAACAGTTCTGTGTAGTTTTATTTTATTTCGTCGTGCGTGCGAGCGTGTCTGTTTGAGTCTTTTGTAGAAAAACGTAAACGGAACAATGTTTGTTTCTCCTTGTGAGGTCTGAGCTGGTCATTGAGGGCTCAGAATCACATCTCCACACGCTCTCTGCTGAGGGCCGGAGCTCTGTGCCCTGAGAAACCCAGACACGCTTCTCAACAGAAGAGAATTCCAATGAACCACTGACAGCAGCCGTTTTTCGTTCCTCAAGATACAGATCTTGTGCTCCAAATTGTAGTCCCGTTATTTGACTGTTAAACAGTGGTCTGAAATCTTGATGATTGTAGTTTTGAAAAGCACTGCTGTGGGGTACATTTCAGGGTTTGTTGTGTTAAAAGTGAAACTAGGCCTGGGATTACGACGCTCAGACAGAATGTCTACTCGAATATATTAGTCAGTTATTTCAGCTTCTGCTCATTTTTTCCACCGGGGAAAAAAAAACATGGAATATATTTTGATTTTGATTTCCCCATGTTATTTTTTCCTATTTTACAATAACCGTGAAGTTTTGGTCTCCCACAGGACTTTAGGAGGAGTGTGCACGTGTGTGTGTGTATATGTGCATGTGTGTGTGTATATGTGTGTGCATCTGGTCTATTTGTCTGCATGTGTGCATTACACCTCTGTTAGCCTTGTGTCTGCACTTAAAGTCTTGGCTTTAGTCTTCTTTGTACCATTGTAATACAATGGCTTTCTAGGCGGATAATCACTTGTGCTATGTTCTCAATAATAAATTCTGACCAAATAAGGAGAAATATGATCTCCTTTGTGTTCCCTGCTTTTGTTAGACTTGATTGATTCAGACACCACGGTGCCTTTACTGTAACTTTGTAAGCTCAAACGAGCATGAGGACATTAAAATCAGCTGATCGGTCCATGTTCTCTCCCAGCTATGTGGTTGATGTTTATTTCATTTGATTTGCTCTTGGTAACTAAAGCCTTTCTCCCCCTCTGGTTGAGTGCTTTCCTTACGAAAAAGCAGCACTAAAGTTAAACAATTGTAACTCCTCCCATCTGTCATTCTTCAATTATTGTTCTTGTTTCTGTCTTTTAGAGTGCCTGCCTTCTGTTTCTCATTTCAAATTGAAACTGTTGTTCCTGATCCAATGTTCCAACCTGCATAAATAAACAGTTTTCCTGAAAGATTACCTCTGGGTGGAGGTACAGTCCCACTAATGTAAAACAGTAATAAGTGTATTTCTAAACGACTGACCATGTTTGTGCTGGAACGGGCAGCTCTCTGAGGAGGCTGTAACGGATGAGAAGAACCTGCTTTTCTCTGCTTTCAGGACGGCTCCTCATTTTTGCACTAACTGCCTGGGTCAGCGAGCTGTGCTTCCCAGGTTCTTTTCTAGGGCGGCGACATTGCTATCTGAGCGGGCATATCCAGGTTCTCCCACTTGAGCTATTTTTATATTGTGTACAAACTGACTGTATATGACATTGTTAGAGTTGTATTGGAGGACCATTTGTTAGTGTTTGGCTTGCCTGTGTTAACGACAGACTGTCAAATATGTACTGCTTCAGTTAAAAATTTTCTCCAATGTTTTTGAACAAATGTAACGCAAGCATCCTCACCCAAAATCTCCTGGATTGCACATAAATGAAACAAGTCAATATGCTTACGTTATCTCTCGTCGCCCCACTTATTTTCCTTCCAAAACCACGAGCAGCCGAGACCTTTCTCAGTCTGCTGAGGTTTGTTCACAATAAGCCCTGCCAAGTGGGATCTCTGCTTTTCACACAGAGTGGTGACTCATATATGAGTCATCAGCTGCAAATGTGTTGATCTGCACAATGCTTCAGATCTGTCTCTCTCCAAGCTGGGTTTAAACCAGAGCTCATTTATTCCTTATGTGCATAAGATCACGCATAAAAACGGATGGAGAAAATTTGACTAACGCCCTCACCCTGCACTGAGCAGTGCCCACTCTATTCGTCTTTTGTAATTTATAAATGGCAAATAAAATAAAATTTTATCATTGGTGTTGAGCGTTGTTTTTTGACTGAGAAATCCTACGATTTATAGCCTGCTGCCTTCTTTTCCTTACATGCTTTTCCTTGCATGCTGTCACTGGAGGCCGCCAGCCTTTACAGAGAGGTGGACCAGATTAGGCTATCTGGAACAGCCATGCTGCATCCCTTGACTGTGGTTGAACTATTCATGTGCTGTGTGAGGCTGTCTGAGGGTTGTTTGTGCCTCAGTAAGAGTTTTCTTTTTGTCTGGATCTCGGTTGTATGTTCCTCATCTGGGAGCAATCTGTCTCAGTGAGAGTTTTCTGTGTATCTGAGCCTCGGATGTATGTGCCTCAGTGAGAGTTGTCTGTCAATGAGCGAGTGTGTTTATGCCTCAGTCACAGGTGTCTCGGTGTCTGTGCTGCTGCGGTGGGAGTTGTCTCTGGGTCTGTGCCTCAGTGAGAGTTCTGAGTTATAGTTTTACAGTTTTGTGTTCTACCCTAATGCTGATCAATTAAACTGATACCCTCACCTCACCTTGGTTCATACACTCTTTCCCTCCATCTTCAAGGTGTGCTGGTTCTGGTGAAGGGTCACTGTACCAATCTGTCAAGCTGTTGGACAGCACCAGGGAGATACTGGAGTTCAAAATCATATTTCAGCGACCACACTGCCTTGTATCACCATGGCATGTTGACACAAGTCTAGGGACAACCTTCCCCTCCTTCACGGCGTCCCTGACGGGCACACAGTAGCCAGGTCTGGTCCTGCGAGCCTGTGCAAAGGCAGGATGTGGGGGGCAAGTTGTCACCACCCAGCTGGAAGAACAGTGCTAAGAGAGTGACTTCAGTTGGTCTCACAATGACGCCCTTGTTGACTACGACTTTTCTCAGAGCTAGTGGAGAAGCTGTCACAGCTAACAGAAAGGATAATGGTGTGTGTGTGTGTGTGTGTGTGTGTGTGTGCGTGAGTTAGTGTTTCTGCCTGGTGGCAGAGTGAGTGGGTGTGTGCGTCACATGGTGCTAAAGGAACTTCGCAAACTCACTGTGCACAGCACAGATATTATCTTATCGCTGCTGCTTTCAAGTTCACTAATCTCTTTTAATAATGGATTTATATTTTGGAGAACAAAACATTGTTGGTCTAATCATGTAATGCAATCAAAACAGACGTTTAATTTAAGGGCCCTAATGCACCGGAAGTACCAAAAGTCCTTTAAGTATGTCGTCATTCACAATGGGTAGTGCTCTACTGCCGCGTAATGGTGAAAACCTGCAACTATTATTATTAAGATCACTTTCGTGATTGTCTCGCTTTGTGATGTAAATACGTTTGCCCCATGGAATCAATTTCACAATAGTTAAAATAACAATTGAAACACCATTTTCTTAAATTTCAAACTCAAAATGTAAACATAATTTAGCATTAAAAAATGAGCTAATCAAAGCACTAATGGCGAAAAAATCAAATAGTTAAATTTACTTTAAATACAATTAATGGGCTTGAATATCCTCTTCAGTTTAAAAAAGTGCATAAGTCTAATACAATTTGAAAGTAATACTCACCATTGGGACCGGCTTTTTCGGGGCTGTAGGCGAGATCATACAACGCCTAGAGTCAGGGATCAATCGGCCATTCTGCAGCACCAATGGAAACTAGCGGCCATCCGGTGAAACCGTCGGAGTTCTGCCCAGCGGCAGAGGTAATGCTCCTGCCGAAATCATGTCAATACCAGCGTGACTTTCATTTTGTGAAGTTATTTTGAAATATACAAATTCATACCATGGACTTTTTAAATAGCCATGATCATTTTTCTCACTTGCATAAAACACTAACTCCATATGGGAGAGTCAGGCCGCAGACACACGCAGGATTTTGTATTACTGATTAGCGAGTATATTGATGTTATTCATTGCGTTGTTGAGATAGCTTGTGATATAAGAATTCCATTGCACCTTGCTGTATATGAAAGAAAAATTCTGATTTGGCTTCATATGGTATGGGAATGAGTTTAAACAGTTAAATAGTATAGTCAAAGAAGATTTGTAAAGACATTAAAGTAATGGCAATTTTACGATTACATCGAGAATTTAATAGATCGACAAAGAAGTTGCTGGCTGATGACGAAGGCTGTTGAGGCTAAGGTTAAAATTACCACTTGTGGAGACTGTGCAAACGATACTAGATTGTTTATTATCTAGTGGACTACAGTGTTATTTCTGCGATCCCAGTGTTCCCAATACTACGCGTAAACCACACAATCAATCTGCAGAAAGTAGCTCACGACATCTAGTGGGAAAAACTAAAATTAGAACAAACAAAACTGAACTGAATCCGTGAGTCCGTGACAATTTACGGTCTTTGCTCGGATCATACAATGAATCCACAACTCGAATACGTGCATGCACTCCAGACCAAGTTTTCATTTATAAACAATTTGTTTGGGAAACTTAAAAAATGTAAATAAGCCACTTGGTCCTATCCATCCCAGGCCTTATGACGGAAATCGTTCCAGTTTACCCAATGGCTATCACAATATTAAGATTGAGTCTTTTATTAATCCAATTTCTTTTCCTATGACCATTGAAACAATTATTATATAATTATAATAATTTTAAAACTATATATGTTTACATTCCATTGGAATATTACAGATTCTTTGGTGTCGTACATGGGTATTGCTGGTATTTCTGAAACTCTTATCTTACTTCATTTTTTAATAATAATGGTAAAAATCTGGTTTAGAAATTCTTTAATAACTTTTTCTAGTACAGTAAATCTATTGATAGCTACCAATTAGTAATGTGGTCATTCTCCGAGGCATAGAGATTTTAAATCTGCAAAACATACAGATTATCATGCAGATATCATGCTTTCAAAAGCTGACATCAACCATTTTAAATCTGATATATCTAAATATGTCGCATTGCATGCTGATAACGTTCTGTTAGCTTGATAGATTTTTTTATGTTTTTCTTGCCAATGAGAAAGGAGTCAGGTTGTGTTCATATCAAATTCATATATGAAGTACTGATGGTTTTTTGTGGTATATTACGCATCACATCTTAATAAAACAGATTGTAATATTGTAATATTTTTCTCAGATATAACACACTATTTAATAAAGACCTTTCATCTGCACAGAACACCATAATCCCACGTGATTCTTAACCCAACGTTACTTTGGTGTGAGCAGGGGGATCTTGAGATGAGATGAGGTGAATCGTCATGACCCCTCAAAGACTGAACAGAAGCAGATTGTTTCTCCCAGGAGCAATGGGTTCCAGCCCCCAGGGCCCTGAGAAGGGATCGTGGCAGACAATTGCAGACCACCTGTGTGCACAAATTTCCACTTATAGACTTGGGGCTAGGGTTGCAGCAAGGCGGGCTACCTTATCGCTGCATGCCCACCAAAGAAGTGGCAGTTGATGGGAAATGGTAGCGGACCATGATTCCTGCCCTTTCTCTGAGCCAACATCTATGTGGGTTAAACAATACGAGGTGGGACAAAGCCTGTATGTGCCTTGTTGTCTGAACACCACAGACTGCACTGTTCTTCTTGAAACAGTCTGGTCTGTCCTGGAATCCTTCCAGCCTCCCTGAAATGGGTGCCTGCCAACATCAAGAGGCACGCACAGAGACGGCAGACACTCATGCAAGGCAGGCAGACTGACAAACACTGAGGACAACTTCATAATGGGACTGGGCACTCATGTTTACCCTTGGGGCAACTAGGCAGCGGCAGCAAAGGTGTCTGCAAGCCAGAAAACGAATCCCCCAGGCCATAAGCTCTGCAGCTGAGCAGAAGAAGTGCCAGGGTGTGGAAGCACTCAGAAAAGAACAAGAAAGGGGTTGGGAGGTGGGTGAGCAATGGAGACAGAGAACACTCTTAATGGACTTTGTTGACATATTTTCAACTAGTGACAGTGAGTGTACCCATGAAATAAACACGGATCTCACTCCTCTCCAAATCTGTGATGGCCCTGTAACTGGTACCGGTTAAGATATCTGGCTTGTAATTGAAAAGTTAAAGTTGGGCACAACAAACTTCCAGAACGGCGGACGGTTTTAGTCTAACCCCTTGATTATATTGTACATATCCAACTGTGAAAGTGGATGAATGTAGAAATTGTAATAATTTGGATAAAAAGCACTCTATTTTGAACTCATATAGTGTGGACACCATGGAAAATAATTACTTTGAATATGTGTTGTACTTACCTGCAGTATAGCACAATTGCTATTCATGTGTGAATTGTTAAGATTGGAATTGGTCTGGACCATGGAAGGGCTACCCTGTTATCTGTTGGACAACATAGTTGGGCTGAGTTTCCCTACCTGCGAAAGTACTGTAAATAAGTTATTTATTGGACTGTGTTAGTTCAGATTGTACTAGATTACATGGTTTGTGTGTCTCTGGATCGCTTTGGCTAACCTGTTTTTTCATTTTAACAGTTATTTTTAAAAGCTAACTTGCCATTTCTACTAGTTAGTTAGTCTGTCTTTTATTTTAATTGCAGGACTAACCCCACACAGTCTCGAAGGGTAATCACTTCCTGAATGGAACAAAGAAGACAAGGAGTTTTTGTCTATTCTGAGGCTAATGTTACCCATACCTACTTGGTCTGACATAACATCGACACAGGCAGTGCTAGGCCCATCCATCTGTGCCCCCACAGCTGCTCACCGCCACCCAGCTATCCAAAACCTGGAGCAGATATAGAGGACCATCAGGATGTCCCTGTGTAGCCCCACTTTTGATGGTGCTAAAAAAAAATTGGAAGAGGAAGTTTTTTGTCAACTGACTCTAATGGCATTGGTGAGTGTCACCTCTTCAGAATGGAGGTGACTTACCTGGGACAC
The DNA here is from genome assembly GCA_025775045.1 of Hiodon tergisus. Lineage (NCBI taxonomy): Eukaryota > Metazoa > Chordata > Actinopteri > Hiodontiformes > Hiodontidae > Hiodon > Hiodon tergisus. Next base: position 5,644,501 of record JAOVYW010000022.1, read on the forward strand.
CGAGTCTGTGGACCACTGAGCCTGGTCACAGCTCAGCAACTCGGCAATTGAGTTCCTGGGGCTGGCGTATTATGTGGCTTGTGGCAGGCTTCCCTGGCTCTGGTACCCCACTCCTCTTCCTCATTGGGAAAAGAGTGCCCTTCAAGTGGGCAAAAAGAGGTTATTTATGGACACCAACAGACACTGAATGGTCACCTACTACAACAGTATTTGCCAAGGAGCAGAACTACTGTGTGACCAGGCGCAAGCTATTGGCTGTGGTCCATGCCATTCGCCATTTCCAGCACTATTAGTATGGTCTGCCCTTTACATTCAACAAGAAACAGATGGATCTCAAACTCCCCCTGGTCATACAAGCCTGTGGTCCTTGCACTTGCATCCAGCTCTGCTGATGTTGGGCTGTGGGCTCCAGACTCCGGAGAGTTAGGCCTCTGGAGGTTGCGCCCCAACCAACGGCTTGTAGTACATTGGGCAGCTCTGGGAACGTCAAGAGTAGGGGTGTCAAACATGCGACTAATGAATCAAACCTCGCCCCCAAAGTCCCTCTCTCTATTTTTTTAACAATGGACTTTTTCAAAGTTTGATGGGTATGAGTTGCCATGAACATAAAGGAAAAATTTAATAAATAAATACAATTAGTAAATTCCAATCATCAGTTCTGCATTGCCTCTCACACCAAGTAAAAAATATCACTGTTGTTGATTTAATTGCCCTTTACTTAGCACCTTTGCTCTACTATTGATGAAAGCATAATATTTTTTTCTGCTTTGCATTTTATACCAGGAAGCCCTGTGCCATAAAACATTACAAAAATGTAAATGTGTTGGACCAGGTTACAAAGAAATTTAATTCGAGCAAGGAGGAGGAAACACAATACAGTTCAACAGTTTCTAGTAGATGCCCAGAACCCAGATCATTATGTATTTAATTTACATAACTCCTACTGTGTAGCTCTCCATAAGTGCACCTGACACCCCCTACACAAATTCTACAAGCTTGTTTCCTAAAACCAGCGTAACAGTGGAACGGAAAATATGTCTCTGTATAATGACGACGTTTCATATTTATGGAACTGGAACTTAGTAAATAAAAGTTTCCAGGGAGCTTTTAAATTGTAACGCCTATCGAAACATGTGTCCTTAGTGGTTTTTATTAAATCAATTTCAGGTGAGAGTTTTACGTTGCGTTCGGGATGAAATTATTTAATTGTTTTGTTAAATAATGTAGCTATGCTGCAATGATGCCACATTTAGGCTTAGCGTGTTTTAGGTTGTTAGGCTAACTGTCAGTTGGTTAGCGATGCAGCTAGCTAACTATAGTAGCTAGCTTACCACAAATGTCTTCAGTCGGGACGCATGATATAACGCACTAAACTACAAGCATATAACGTTAAAACGTTTCTGGTATATTGTTTCTTGTGTTGTCATTTGCGGCATTATAACGCTATTCAGTCGTTAGAAAAGATTTGTTCCATCACGTGGTGTCAAAAGTGTTTATATTTTACAGTACCCTCCCAATTTCAATATTTGCTTTAGTAAGTGAAGTTACACCATAGTTACACTAACTGGTCGTAATTTACCAAGCTACTAAATGGATCGTAACTGAATAATGCTTGTACAACAGCTATTAGCTTGTTTTCCCCTCTCCCAGGTCATGCTAGCTGTTAGCGACTGTGTGTCGACATGGACAACCTGGGGGATAAATTTGCTGCTCTGTCCGTCGCTCGGCGCCAGAAGCCCACTGAACCAGTGTACCTTCTGGAACTAGATGTTAAGATTGATCCTGGCTCTGGGGATGGACTAGTGGCTGTGTCATGCTCAGACCGGTCGGTCCACCTTCGTAGCCTGCACAGCCTGAGTCTACTGGGCGAATTCAGGGGTCACACGGCTGCAGTATGCGGCGTGCGGTTTGCCCACACCTCTACCAGCTTGCTGTTCACTGGGTCTGCTGACGGGTCGCTGTGCTGCTGGGACACCCGTGTTCCCGGGTCGCAAGCTGTGCAGGACTTCCGGATCACTCCTTCATACTCCTTCTGCAGCTTTGACCTCAGCTGCAATGACATGGTCCTGTGTGCTGGCTCAGAGCAGGTGGGGGACGACAGCTTTCTGGTGTTCTGGGACGCCCGCATGGCAGAGGGCAGCCGCGGAGTGTTGGGGGTTTATTCAGAGTCCCACAGTGATGACGTCACCCAGGTTCGCTTCCATCCCCGGGATCCAGACCGACTGGCGACGGGCTCAACCGATGGTCTGGTCAACGTGTTTGACCTGGCTATGGGTTCTGAAGAGGAAGCCCTGCTGGCTACTTGTAACTCTGACTCCTCGGTCAGCAGTTTGTGCTGGTCGGGGCAGCAGTATGAGCAACTCCTGTGTCTGAGCCATGACGAGGGCCTCCATCTGTGGGACCTGGCCCAGCTGGACTCGGAGCAACCACTGGCGGTTCTGAGCATGCCCGATGCCCGCAGCTCTGCCCTTCTCCCAGGAGATGCTGCACTAGATTACTTTGTGGGTGGGGCATGGCTGGAAGACGGGCTAGAGCTGCTGGTGCTGGGCGGGACCAGTCTTGGGGCGCTTCACCTTTTGAAATGCAGTGACCAGGGCCTGGAACTGCGGAAATCTCTGCAGGGCGGCCACTCCGCCACCGTGCGTTGCTTTTGCTGGGACCCTGCAGGGGCCACTCTGCTTACGGGGGGAGAGGATTCCCAGCTGCTGCAGTGGAGATCTGGAGCCGAAGAGCTATCGATGGGAAAGAGGAATTCTCTGAAGAGTGCCTCTGCCTTGCAGCTCCGAACCCGACCCCATGGAAAGCAGCGTGCCAGGAGAGGGGATCTTTGAGGGGGTGTGAGAGGTGACAAGCGCATCAGAGATGTGTGAACGGTCATCGGCGTCGTCAGCATCATAAATGGGGCCGAAAGCCAACATGTTACCCTGTGTGAGAGGGGAAACTAAAACCACCAAAATTCTTTAGAGCTACTAAACATAAAAAGAACTAGCAGAAACGGTAATAAACAAACTCCTCGCTGCCTAGGGTTCGAGTAAGCTTCAGTGGGGCATTATTTAAAAAAAATCTCTATAGACGATGTGTATGAATATATATATATATAACACATAATACAAAACACACAAGGTGCTTCTTCTGGACCCTGTTCTTTTTATATTTTAGCACCAGCCTTTTAAACCATTATATATTATACTGTTTGATTATACTAAATACTGATTATAATTTTAAAAATCCTTTCCTTCGTCAGATTTTAAAAGACAGGTATAGAGTTTTTGCTGAGTAGACTGGTGTTGGTAATTTTGCATTAGTTATAAAGCAATGTTTGTATTATGTTGTGCTGACCATGTTACTAATATCAGTCATTAAGAATGCAGACACAAGAAGAACTGTGTTCTGATCTATGGTGTAGGGAAGAGGGACAAGACTCCCCCGCCCCAAAGTAGTGTGAGAAATTACCTGTCAATTGGGTAAGTGGGCGATTATCACCTGCACCTGGCCCATGTTGTACATTAGGCCCAGGTGCAGGATGTAAAAAGATTGCAGCCAGTTTCATAAGGGCTGCAAGGGGTAACATGATTAAGGGGTAGTGCAGTGTGAGTGTGGACTGACTGATGGTGCTTGTGTAACCGGTGGTACGCTTAGATTTTCTTTGGAATAAGAGTAGCGTGAAAGCGCAGAAAAACTTTGAGTGTCTGGGTCTGTATGTGTAAGGGGAACTTTCACATACTGTGTGATGATTTTTAATGATGTAATGATTCCACGAGATCAGCATACATTGCCTGTTTTTTGTATGCAAATGCCTTCAAATAAAATACTCTTGTTTTTACCTTGTAAGGACATTTTGTGGATTATGTAAGAAGATGGTTACCACTTATTGCTCAAAATGCTCTTTTCATCAAAAATCTTTAACAGACGGAGAGGGGTCACTTTGCCTCAACCTCCTGTGATTTGGAATACTTTGCCACTAAAGCAGAGCTACTTACCATAAGCCATTTCAGGTGGGTTGGTAAGGCTAACTGTGGCCAATTCTAAAGCGTGGGGTAATTAAATAGCCAGGTTTGATGCCCCTATGAGAGCAAGGTGGTGTCTTGGGTGACCTCCTCAGCAACATGGTATCGCCATTGCTGATATGGCACACAGTTTTCTCCTCACTGTTCCTGCCAGCACACACTCCTACAGTAACCTGGCTTTAATCAACCTATGAAGTGTCTGAGCCAGTCTCACTAAGCCAGCTTCTGAGAAATTAAGGTATTTTCCAATGCCTACACTCTTGTTGGTGAGTTGACTAGTCTGCACAACTTTTCTGTACGTGCTTGCTGTTAATTTCCCCCAAGCTTTTTAGGCCATAGTCGTAGTAACTATGGTATGTTTAATTTCCTAAAATAAGGGGGAAAAAATTACTAAAGGGATTAAGTACAGCTAATGCAGTTCTGCCATAATGTGTAGACTAGCCCTAACCAGTAAAATGTAATCACCTGTTTCATACTGTTGCTCAACTCCAAGAGGTGTAATTAAGCAACACTAATAAATAAAAAATAAAAAGATGTAATTATTTTTATGGCATGAAGTTGATCAACAATTGATCCTGAATAAGCTGTGATTTTTAAAATTGTCCTTCTCAGCTAAATTAAACTACCCCCTGTCAGTTTGGAACAAACTGGAGCAGCAAGACTCTGTTTCACTTGAGAAGAACCACCTAGCGGTACACAATACATGTTTTAAGTCCACTAGAGCACTTCCTGTGAACAAGGTTTTAATTGTATTTCCACTGGGCTGTTGCTGCTTTAAAGTATTCAGCAATGAAATGCTGAATGCTGGTTGTGAGAAATTATGGTTCTTAACAGAAAATTTACGTTGACCCATTAATTACTCGGTATTGGTAAGAAGTTTTAGCGTGGATTTAAGCCTTCCTTATAAAAACAAATTGCATTATTTTTCTAATCCTACAGACGCTATTACATAGACTGACATATATAACACACAATTCAGCTTTGTATTCCAGGAGGTGCATTAAATACATTCTTAAGGATACAGCAACAGTGCCTTGTTGGTGTTGGAACCTACAGCCCTGTGAACAGTGAGGATAATGCTATGCTATAGTAACATTGTACAAGCCCAGATTGAAATGGTTATGTTTACTGTTTAATCAAAGACTTTACAGGAGATATTTTTTTGTTGTATTTGTCCTTAGTTTCACTTCATGAACATGCATAGGAAGCAAAGCCTCAAAAGAGAAGGTGCAAATTTAGAAGCAATTCGATAAATTGTTTGTTTTTCTGTTCACACAAGCGTTTGGGCCCCATATTAGTCAACATGACACACAAAGCCAATTTTTATTGTGTTTCATGAAAGTGAATTCTGATCGTTTACATTAATTTAAAGATTAGAATTGACAAACCAAAATATGTGGTTATTGCTGTTAAACTGTTAAAATTGCTGTATAAATCAGTTCTGAGTTCAGTGCATAATTATCAACACTGTTAGAATTATGTAACATTTAACTCCAGTGTGTGGTATTCGTTCCTGAAAACAAATCCTCATTTAATCCTTCACTCCGAATTAAGCCAGATGCTAAAGTAAATCCTTGGCCTTTGATTTTCACAATTACGTTTTATGATATGGGTTTTGCAAGAATCTAAAACAAGGAAGGGCAATTGAACATGTCCGGTACGTAGTACCACGAAACAGCCTGACTACGGTGAGGGTAGGGCCTCGAACCGGTTTAGCCTCATTCCATACGGGGAATATTCCACCTTCCCCTTCTGCCCAATCTCATTCCTAGGCAAGTAATCCTCAACCAACCGTAGTTATTCATCTCTCTCTAGGAGCGTCTCCGCTCGTGAAATGATAGACGTCACCAGAAACCCAATCTGATCTCCATTTCGCTTCAAACCAACCAATAGCTGTCCGTCGTTGTCTTGAGCCGTACAGCACGGTAGAATGTGGCTGTGTTATGTGTACCATGGACTCAACCCAGTAATATTGACAATAGGGTGAAAAGAGATTGCCCCAAATTAAACATAGTCAAAAGAAAAATAATCAGAGAATACACATTGCGCTACAACAAGCGAGTCTGTTTAAAAAAAATCAGGGAATGCGATTAAGTTTGTTTCGTCTTTTTATACATTCGCATTGGTTATTAATGGGACTTGGAGGATTATTTCGGTAGAAGGTAAAAGGTGCTTGTGGGTTTGGCTGTCTAAAAAGGCCAAGATAGCTTTTCCTGCCGTTGTCGCTGCTGGGAGAAGTTATTTGCACTGGACTAAAAACATTCTAGTGTAAATATTGATAAATAGGATCACTCCTTGCCATCACCTCCGCTCCGAAACACAGAGGATCAAGGTAAAGTACTTTACGGTTATTTCGCCACCCGTCTGCAGCGTTCTGTCTGGTATGTGCACTTAATTTGTGAAATGTGTGGGTAGCTTTGGCGAACCTCCAAATGTATGGATTCAGTAACCATTTGCGAGCGTGCTAGATGCAGCAGTTTCTATGTTAAAACGCAACGTAGTGTCATTGTAAAATTGTATTTTTTAATCACAACTGTATCCACATGTTGTTGCTTTAAATATTCAATTATGGTGGCTTTTTCCAGGAACGTCAAACTCACACAAACGAGTAAATGATTTTGGAAAGACAAGTGAAATTAAAGATACCAAAGGCTCTACATAGGTAGTTAAGCATCATCATAATCATTGCAACTGTTTTCTTGGATTGTAATGTTTAGCTAGGCCTCAAAGAAGCCGTTCTATCATCATTAGCTAGCTAGCTATAGTTCATAACCCTCACGAAAAGACTCGTGGTAAAATGTTTTTTTTATTAACGGAATAAAACACACCAATGAAAGACCAAATTGAAATATTTACAAAATATAGAGCAAGACAACTTCCGATCTGCTCAAGTATGTCACGAATAGGATCCTATCAGGATTAAATTGACAGTCGGCCAACACTGTCGAGTCCCTAGTGTTGGCTATCGTTGTCTTAAGTTACTGGAAAAAGCTGGAGGGAGTTGTGAGAAACCGGCGAGTTGTTGTCTTTTATAATTTTCAGCATTTAGCATTAAATTTCGTACATCTTTCACGACTTATTCGTAAGGTTGAACGCCAGTGTTCTTTCAAATCTACCGTCTTTCGAGTTTCAACCTACTAAATATATATTTTTCTTACTCCGAAGTGACAAGGTTTGCCGAGATACACTAATGCGATTTCCCCCTAATATTTATGATTTATTGGTGCATTTCTATTACTCTATTCTATTACTTTTCTCGTTTGCGGTACATCGTTCACCTGTCCTTCCCATGCCCCTGCGTCGGTGGATGTTCGGGAGCTAGTTGGAGAATTCAGTAAGTTGGAAGCAACTCCAGACCTGTGTATTTTGACTAAATTCTTTTAATTCGCGAAATATAAGTGCTATAAAAGTGTCCAAAGCAGTTAAATATATTGTCATGCCACTGGTCATTACAAATATTACAGAGAGCTGTGGGCGTTGCTACATAGGGAATGTTAGTAGTAGAGCACTGTATTGCATGGCTTGTTTCTCTTGGTGTGCATTATTTAGGATCTCCAAGTCACAACAAGTTCAGCCTGGAAGGGTAGGCAAGTTACTCTGCGAGCCCCTTGTGCTTTGTGAGATGAGCCAAGCGCCACGTTCTGATGAAAGCCCTGGCGGATGACATATGTGTGTGTCATATACTGGCTTTCTTACATTTCATTAGTGCTAGATGCATGCTCCCTGTCTCTCCGCCCATCCACAGGCAGGTACATGAGAGAACAACATGTTGCCAGATGTCTTCTCCTTAAGTCAGTGAAAATGTGCCTTGTGCACACAGTATCTGGGGAAGTAGTTTTCAAAGTGGGATGTTTGTCATTATCTGTGTTTCACCGTACATGAAAGTGGCTCCTGCAAATGCTGCGTCTTTCCATTTCTCGTACAAAGACCCAGGTGTAAGGGTAGGCAAGGATGTGTGTGTATGTGTGTGAGCTTGTGCATGCACAAGGGTTTTTACTGAGGTTTAAAGGCAATTTAAATTACTCCCACACTTGATATTTGTGTCAAGCCCCCAGGTAAGTGGCATCAGTTATAGCTCAAATGCTGGTAAATTAGTCGCTATAGCTTCTGTTCTCCCTGCTGATCACCTTTTTATGTCTGCAGATGTGCTTGAGTTCTGAGTGAAAGAGACCATACCGTTGGCTCCACTTTCATAGCCCTCTCGCCGGTACTGCAAGTCCTCAGGTGCCCGTCAAGCTGATTGTTAGCAACGAGCGGAGAGAAACCCTGGCGATTCACCCCAGCCAGCCGGGTGACTGGCTCAGAAGGCGTCTCTCTCCTGAAAAGATATAGCTAGGTTCTTGGCCGTGGAGTCCTAGTGTGTTTGTACAGTGTTCTCGGTTTAAGGGTTGTCACTGTCTTCAAACAATTAAGAAATATATAGCCTGGTTATCATCCTCAGTTTTTTGTTAAAAAAAAAAAAACCCTGTGATTTATTATTAGGTTTAACTTTACTTGGAAAAAGTTTTGCAAGGCTGTTTTATAACGGAACTCTTCCCTTTCTGTTTCCTTTCCTGCTATAAATAATATGAAATAAAAAGTTGGCCACGAGAGTCAGGTCACCTCAGTTTACTATTCAGTATCACAAGAGCATTACATTTGATAACCTAATTAGCTTTACTCTTTTACCAACTGTTCAACTATGACGTCACGTCCCTACTCACTTTATTATTTAATCTTTTAGTCCTCCCCCAGCTGTGGTGACATAAACGTCAGACCTTGCAGCAGAGAAGCACAACTTGGTAATAATCTTGGATTTGCTAAATCCACACAGCTCTCTTCCTCCCCAAGGAGGATTCTCTGCTCTCTCAACTCTGGGCAGCCATGACATCTGGCTGTGTCAGGCAGGTTCTGCCAACTCAGTCTCTACTTCATCCATCCTTTGTTGGCGTTTGCTGCTTTTTATTTTAATCTTACTGCTTGCAACAGGGCAGTGTCTTTTTAGCACCAGATTACTTGAATTTTCTTTTGCTTGAGGATCCAAATAATGAGTGCAGTTTTTTGTTTATCAGGGTCTGGGATGGTGAATGGAAAAATCCACCAGCCCATTATAATATTTAATTGTTCAGAATGAATTAAAATGGTTATGACGGCTTTAAAAACATCTATAAAAGGTGTTTGCATTGTCATGTGATTATGCATCTCAAGTATTGAAGAGTGGGTGTGTGCATTCTTTCCTCTCCTGCGATGTGAACAAAGGCAGTGTGATGCTACCTTGATAAGTTAAGCAGTGCGAAGAAGCCCGTGAGTGTGCTCCTTAGTACCACAGTAACACCCTAATACTGTACAATTTAAAATATTCAATTCAGACTTTTTATTCTAAAGCTCCCAACTCTCTCCCTTGCGCTTTAATATTCAACAGGCTAAAATATCTAATAGAACAGGAAGGCTTTGTGATGAGAAGTTTAAAAGTTCACCAGTTAAGAAATATGATGTGAATCTCAAATCATTTTATTTATTTCTCTGGGTGTGCTTTTAGAAGATGCGTTTACAGTAGGCCTACGAATACCGCAAAGTGTTCCCTAGAATCTTAAGTAGTCACCCCAAGAGAAAAAGGCAGTTTGGTAGATTGTGGATATTGACACGACTAGGGGTGTTGTTAGGTAGGAGGCTAAAGATGGGTGCCTAAACTCAAGTCCCTTATTGCTTTTATTAAACAGATTAACATTGTTGGATATTTAGATCTTCTCAAAGACGAGAGAGAGTTTAAAAATTAAAATTTAGATTGCACAAACTTGCCTGAATATGATATATGAAAATACCCCACAGCATTTGTACAGTACTGGTAAACTTCATATTGTTAGATGGCCATGTATTGCGGCTTTTTCTAAAAACTTAAAACGATTACTAGCCTTGTGTAGCGGTGGTGATGTGTCTATTATGTATTGTGTATCTAATATTGGAGGTTAATCTTATTAAATAGCTAACATTAGCCACACACAAAAAACTGAAATAAATCTTCAAATAAAAGACCTGCATTTGTCAGTTTTTTTGTTTTTTAGCTAGCTGGCTTCTTCATGTTACAGCGGGACTGATTCCAAAAAAGATATTGAAAATTGAACTAGTCAACGTGGTTTGGTAAAGTAGCCGGCCACAGTGATGTTATAGGTGTAAAAGAGCAGTCGGCTCTAGTGAGCTATTTAGCTGGCAGCCTGCGTTTATGGGACACTGATATACAAGTAGCATAGAATTGTTGATTAAAAAAACGAATCAATCACTCAATTAGACAAATCTTCAAAATAGCTCCTGGTGTTTAGTGTTGACACTTAGTGGTGCATCTCTGGGTTGTAGCTACCAAAAAGTACCCGCCACAGTGGGGCGTTAGCTTTTGAAGTTTACCTGCCACAGACTAACTACTGGGTTCTAGTTATGGTCCCGTCTTGTCCTGGTTGTACCCTCCCTCACCCCCTGTAATCCACTGGCATTCCGTCCTGGGTATACCCTGCCTCATGCCCTGTATCTACTGTGTTAGACCCTTAATGTTATGAATGATGTCAGGATTGTTCACCATGAAGTAGCCTGCAGAGTGCTTTTTGTGATCCAAACTGGCCTACCAGTGAGAGACTATGTCCATGTTCCACTAACATCACTGAAAGTTTTTTATTATTTTATTTTATTTTTTATTAAATGTTCACTCAAATGACTGAAAGTGGGAATAGTTTGCATAAATATTTTGGGGGAATGCTTGTTGGTAAGAAGTGCATATGTCTATCTCACATCAGATCTGTGTTCTCTGGTTGGCCAGGTAGCTCGTGAAGTCGCCCCAGGGTGTGATGACAGGTCCTGCCTCTATTTCATGTTTTTGACTGACGGCAGGTCATTTGCCAACATTAAATTTTTGCTTTGAACCCAAAAGCATTCCATTGTGTTTCTGTGTGTGAACTCGATGGTCCTGATTGGTCTCTTTTAATGTCAGTAGACATTGGATGAGTCCTATTGCGTGCTCCATGCTTCGGAGTACAGCTTCTGTAGAACAGGTCTCATCGTATCATTGGCTGTGTTGGTGACGTCCTCGTGTATGGCCGAGGCAGGGCTCTCCACTGCTGTCGATGTCCTTTGGCTGCTTATGCAAGATGGGTGGACTGGAGAGAAGTGTCTGCAGGCCCCGGGCCAGTCTTTGCCTGTCTCTGCTCTGCACCGGTATGCAGGCGCTGGCCAACAGACCTGTAATGCTCTGCTTATGTTGTAGACAGAAACACGGATGAAGGCCTTTATTCCTCTACTGACCAGCACAGTGTTTTTGTTTCTCTCTCCTCGTGGAATTTGTCATGGTTCTTACCATTGGCCTTAGAGCCAAGGGTAAAAGTACAGCATGCTCGCTTGACAATTTTGTCATTTAGTTGTCACCTGGCTGTTGACATAAGTCAGACCTTTCAGTTGTGACTGTTTGGCAGGCTAACTCTGCAGAACTGCAGAACAGCAGAACTTGGCCATTTTGTTGGATTTCTGATCTGTTGCAACATCACTGCTTCCTGTTTCTATTGCCACTTTGTGTATACACACAATTGCATGTACTTCCTTTTTTTAAATTGCCGTCATGTCGATACATTTTCTTGGCAGTCCTTGCTCAGTGCTCTGCTGCCTCTCGTCTGCACAGTGGGATGACATGAGGCTATAGGCATTTTTCCCAAGCTGCGTGGTTGGCGGGTTCTACTTCACTGGTCAGGAGTGCTCTTTCTGGGTCTGGCAGACCGATGTTTAGATCCTTAGGGTAGGCCCATACACGTTTCCCCCCCTCTCCTCAGGGAACTGTGTTCAACCGTGATGGCACAGTCGTGGTTAAGCTTTCTGTCCCGCTAGTGGTTGTACTAGCACGATCTTTGTGCGTGTGATTTTTAAAGTGGAGTAACCTCTCTTCCTCTCTCCTGGCAGGGCTATGTCCTCAGCGGCCTCCACACCTCCGTCAGTGGACAAAGTGGACGGATTTTCCCGAAAGTCTGTCAGGAAGGCCAAGCAGAAGAGGTCTCAGAGTTCCTCGCAGTTCCGGTCTCAGGGCAAACCCATTGAGCTCACCCCTCTTCCACTCCTGAAAGGTAAGGTTGCCGGGACAACCACCGCCCCTCATCTGTGTTTCAGGAGCGGTCCGCAGGAAAGCCGCACTGTCACAGGGTCAGGAGTCAGGGGAACTGGTCACTGCAGTGTGGGCTGGGCTTGTCCACTCTGTCTCTGCAAATGCGTTTGTTTATCTGTTTCATATGTATAAAAAGTAGAAAAGATGGACGCTTTGAGGAATGTTTACATCCAGCAAGGGAAATATGTAGATAAAGCTGCTGCTGTTCACGTGACTCTACAGTATGCCAGGTTGGAATGTTTGACTAACACGTATACAGGTGATTGTTTCAGGTGTAGGTGTGTGTATGTGGTCCATTAGCTCTTTAGTATTATGGAATGTGTGTGGAAATGCTGATGGGCGATGTTGTTGGTGGGTGGTAGGGGAACCTTACTACTAACTTACCTCTGCGCCTCTGGATGACAAACTTTCATTGTCTCAAGACTGAGTTTGGAAGGAATAAATCTCAGTTGGGGATATTTAGTTTAAACTTCAGATTCGTATTGGAGTAGCTTGTGCTTTGTTCTGTGTGCAGCTTTTAGTTTCAGCCCAGATCTTGATTCGGTGATTTAATCTAGTCTTTCTCCACATATGTTGAGGTTGATAGCTATTTAAAGAGAGAAGGGGAAAAAACCTCCTGAATGGAGCTAATCCATGCCCAGGATTGAGAGCCTCAGTGTGCCTCTGGAGGATTTGGTGAGCCCGCGCGTAGGCCCCACAAGCCGGCGCGTAGCCGGCGCGTAGGCCCCACAAGCCGGCGCGTAGCCGGCGCGTAGGCCCCACAAGCCGGCGCGTAGCCGGCGCGTAG
>JAOVYW010000022.1:5664244-5678431 GCA_025775045.1 Hiodon tergisus
CTCTCAAGGTTTCTTCCTGCAAGCCTAGGGAGTTTTTCCTTGCCACTGTTGCCACAGGCATGCTTTTGGGGGGTCAGTATCTTTCTTTATGTAAAGAAAGTATCTTTCTTTGTGACATGGCAACATGTGAAAAGCGCTGTATAAAAATAAAATTGATTGATTGATTGATTGATTGACATAATATATCCTGAAATGACCGCACTACAAAAATGCATGAGAACAAGTCATTTTATTGTGTGTTTACATTTAAAGAGAAGGTGATCTGCAGTGCTGGACTGAAGGACTCCCTAAAATGTACACAGGTAATTGTGTAATAGTAATAATAATAATAATAATAATAATAATAATAATACATTTTATGTATTGAGTAATTAAATTATAATGAGAAAGGAGTTATTATTTAAAATAATAATAAATTGAAATAATATGCATAGCTAACGGCTGGCTCAATGACATGTGGAAAACAACTTTTTGATAACTTGTTATTAACAAACCAGACTCAAGGTACAGCAGTACACTATCATTTTAACACAGTGTCACATAGATTTTGTGATGCAAGTTCATGGAATGTTGATCTCTGTGCATGTAACCACCCTTTCTGGAATTTTCCTACCAAAACAGTAGGAGTGCTGTCCATGTAGCAAATTTGGACATTAACTCAATCCTTTACCATTGATTTGCATGGCGTCACGTTAACAGTCTTGAGTGCAATAAACTTAGAGCATGTAAACCCCTAGAGGGATAGGGTCATTTTGCCTTTGCAAATAGTAAAAAAAAAAAAAAAAAGTAAACTCTCCCATTTTCACTGCTGTTAAGAATTTCAGTGTCTTAATAAGGAAAACTGATATTGAGATACATTTGCTTATCTTTTTTATAATTTACATCTTATCTCCCCCATCAATCTACATTAAACATACAGTTCAAGTATGCATCAGCCAGACTACATTATTTTTAAATAATTCGAATTGGTCTGTATTGTATATGGCCAAGGCAGTCCCCCTGCCCTTAAAATGAAGTGCCAAATGAAGTGTCTGTGCTTTTAATTACTGTGCACCAGTACGCAAACACATGTATGCATGTTGTTGTTTTGAATTTAATAAAAGGTATCTGATACATTTACATGCATTACACCGCTGGGAGTACATAAGTGGTTGTGTATACAGAGAACCCTTAAACATACGTCCATTTGTAAGTCCATTGACTGCACTTGTTTTATTTAGTTGACAGTGTGCGCACACAGATTGTTTGGTTATAACTGTGCATGCGACTGAGTGGTGCACACAAATTGGGTATTTTTGTCTGTTTATGCAGACAACAGACAGTAATGCTCACTCTTGCTGTTACTCAAGTACCATCTCTAGAGGTTGGGAAAACTTGGGTCATAATGAAAACAATACCAACTGAGGACAGTTCACTGTCTCTGTCAGTATGGCCAAAAATGATGGCCTGCAACCTGATATTTTCCACTGACTGACCTGCCAGAGTTTGGCAGCAACCTTTTCTTTCATGGCTTATCTCAGAGAAAAAAGTGCAATGCAGCATTGCCTAAAAGTTGTAAGTTTTTTCACCTTCACAATGATTGTATCATTTTAGCAAAAAACACACAAAGGTGATGTTAAAAAATTATACCACTTCAAAGACTGCCATCACTTGTCGATTTTGTCTTGTTTTAAATTTACTTTTGAAATGAACTTTTTTTCATTTAACAGACATACTTTTCTAGAAAATTTTCTCCTTAACTGCACATACACTACCGCTCAAAGGTTTGGAGTCACTTAGAAATGTCCTTGTTTTCGAAAGAAAAGCAACATTTTTGTCCATTGAAATAACATCAAATTGATCAGAAATACAGTGTAGATATTGTTAATGTTGTAAACGACAATTGTAGCTCGAAACGACTGATTTTTAATTGAATATCTACATAGGCGTACAGAGGCCCATTGTCAGCAACCATCAGTCCTGCATTCCAATGGAATGTTGTGTTCGCTAATCCAAGTTCATCATTTTAAAGGGCTAATTTATCATTAGAAAACCCTTTTGCAATTATATTAGCACAGCTAACTAACTAGCTGAAACCTGTTGTGCTGATTAAAGAAGCAATAAAATCTGGAGCATCAGCAATTGTGAGTTTGATTACAGGCTCAAAATGGCCAGAAACAAAGAACTTTCTTCTGAAACTCATCAGTCTATTCTTGTTCTGTGAAATGAAGGCTATTCCATGCCAGAAATTGCCAAGAAACTGAAGATCTCTTACAACACTGTGTACTACCCCCTTTAAAGAACACCACAAACGGACTCTAACAATAATAGAAAGAGGAGTGGGAAGCCCCGGTGCACAACTGAGGACAAATACATTGACTAGTGTCTAGTTTGAGGAACAGACACCTCACAGGTCCTCAACTGGCAGCTTCATTAAATAGTACCCGCAAAACACCAGTCTCAACTTGTCTCGTCTGTCCATAAAACTCCTCTGTCCATAACACTTTTTTCCAATCTTCCTCTGTCCAGTGTCAGTGTCTTTTGCCAATCTAAATCTTTTCTTTTTATCGGCCAGTCTGAGATATGGATCTTTGCAACTCTGCCCAGAAGTCCAGCATTCCGGAGTCGCCTCTTTACTGTTGACATTGAGACTGATTAATTAGGTCCCGCCATGTCATATATGACCATAGCTAGGTGGTTATCTAGTCAAAAAAATACCTAATTTGCTAGCTAGCCGATGACCCAGAACACCTAACGGGCATTCAGTTTTCCTTCTGGGTTGCCAATACTTGTCTTATCTTCTTGCAAGCTACATTCAAGTCGACAAATGGTCACAAACAATCAATCAATCGATTTCAAATTATCCTGAGCCTGGAGCCCCGGAAAGCAAGCCTAATGGTGGAAAGGAAAAACTCCCTGAGCTGGTAGGAAGAAACCTTGAGAGAAGTCCGGCTTAAAGGGAGAGTACATTCTTTTCTGGCTGGAGTTATGAGTTATAAACTGTTCTGGTGGAGCAAGAGAAAATCCTGAGATATCGTAACATCCAATAAGTGGTGGATGTGGACATATAGTCAGTAACCTATGCTGCGTGTTGTGCTAGAGACTCGTATTGTCTTGTAGCTGGGATTCCTCACACGATTGCTCAAATTAGAAATAGAGAGAGAGAGAGAGTGTTAGAACACATTGTGAGAGATAAGGCAAGCAGCCAGCGGCCACGACCTGAAGCTGGGGAGAAGGAGGGATGGACAGCAGAAGTGAGGAGGACCACGCCCTCTACTGAGAGTTTGAGTTTTCCCTGAACTAGGGTTTCAGAAGAAAGTTTTTTGTTTATGGCCATTTTTAGCCTGTAATCGAACCCACAATTGCTCAACTAGTCTAAAGTTTTATTGCGTCTTTAATCAGCACAACGGTTTTCAGCTGTGGTAACATAATTGCAAAAGGGTTTTCTAAGGATAAATTAGCCTTTTAAAATGATAAACTTGGATTTGCAAACACAATGTGCCATTGGAACACAGGACTGATGGTTGCTGATAATGGGCCTCTGAACGCCTATGTAGACATTCCATTAAAAAATCAGCCATTTCCAGCTATAATAGTCATTTACAACATTTACAATGTCTACACTGTATTTCTGATCAATTTGATGATATTTTAATGGACAAAAAAAACAATGATATTTCTAAATTAATCCAAACTTTTGAACAGTAGTGTGTATATATAAATATTTTAAATATAATTTTTGTCCATCCGGCCATAGTCATCCAGAGTCCGGACCTGGAGACGTTATTTTTTCGTGGGCTCATTCCCATACAAGGATGTGGTAGACTGCCTACTAATAAACAGGGCATAAGCCCACAGTTTCCACCGCAACCGCCGTGTCTTTTGTGTTTGTCCTTGTCACTAAAATGTTGTGTATTCAAGGAGTCTGACAGCCATGAGATGGACATTTTAGCTCTGTTGTGCTTTTTCCCAATAAATTGAGACTTTAACGTTTACACCAAAGAAATACGTCAGCACCAGTATCTTTACCCAAGATAGAACATCTTGTGTGCTGATGCCTGATAATCCTCCGACTCACCAGAATACCATCGAAGACTATGACGATAACATTAAAATGTTTTTTTGCCTCCAAATACCACCTCCATCCTTCTCAGGGGGAACCAGAAATAAATAGTATAGGGCTTCTGGTATAACAAAATTGCCACAGCTATTGAAACCACGTAAACCAGCGACACCCAAAAAAAACACTCTCCTCCCACACACACGAAACAATCCAGAATATAATGGTGACGTGTCATCCAGTGATTGGACAATGGACTAATGATGACTGACAGCATGCCAGGACTGGGGGAAGAACCACTCACACAGCAAGATCTGACCCACCTTGGACAAAGAGAGGGGGGGAAAAAGAACAACCAACACCACTAACACACATAGGTAGGAATGTAACACTAGAATATATTATATATTGTAAATGCACAAAATAAAGTTACCCTTTTCTTTTATGACACTCGCTGATTCCCTAGTCATAGACCCAAACCCGACTTTACTAAGTAAGAGAGGAGATGGGATCTCGTGGCAAGCAAAAATGTGCAAGGAAAAGATGCCTGGAAGACAATCCATCTGTGAACTGGCTGCTGCCATTGTTGCAGTTTGGCTGGTTTTCCACGTCCTCCGAGACCACCTGGCTCCATCCAGCTCTGCAGCTCCCTTAGCGACATTATACTGATGTATAATACACTCCCATGGCTCACTTCCACATGCACCAAACTGAGATGTACACAAACAACTGGGTGTCCAACTCACAGTATTAAATTAATGGGCCAAATCATCAACCTAGTATCATGCATTTCCAGGTTACTGTAACTAACATTATAAACCTGCTAAAAAAAATAAATAATTCAAACTGGCTACAACACTGTTTTGCCTGGCACCATCCTACCACGGATGTTCACTTCCTGTCAACATTCACCTGGTTTCCTCTTTTAAGCCTCACACCTGTATCACATGGTCAGGTACTGACACCTGTATCACTAAGCTGCAGTACCTGCCCCCTGACATTTACGTAAGTACTGATCTGTGTATTTTGCTGCCTGAAACTGTTGAATCATTTATCAACAAGCTCTCTTCCCTGGTACCCTGTGCATTCCTCACAAAGTACTGCTAAATTTAGAGCGCTTTGCAATACTGAAATCCACTATATACAAGAAGCTTCTTTCAAAAAGCTTTTAGAACTGAAAAGCTTTGCAATGCCTTTTTTTATTAACAAGAAAGCACTCCCTTCAAAAAGCAGCCAATTGCCAGAAGTTTTTCTTCTTGCTAATACGTGTGGAAATTTACAAAGTAAAAAATTTTTTTGTAAATCACCTTTCAGGGAGCATTTATATGTGTTAATCTTAATGTGTTATTTTAAATTAAGCAGTTAAGTCACCATAATTTGTTTGTATTTTATCTATGTGTACAGTTCATTCTAAACCATTCTTAAACAACATCACTCAGAGGAAGTGACTTTGAAAAAGGATAAAATTTGTGCAATGTATTCAAGTATCCCTGGACTAGAAGTGATTGGTTCACAAAACAGGCTGGGTCAACTGCAGAGGATCAATAGGGAACATGTTATTTAAACAGACTAATATGACAGTTAATGTCAGTGGGAGCCTTTCACAGCTGCTGACATGGGAACCTACTCTGGGATACCTTTTATCACTCTTAGTGCAAAGCTGAGAACCAGACTTGCCAATGGGTTAGGAGTTTAAATCAATGAATACACACAGGTCATGTAGAGTTCATACTCCTGACCTGCATCGGAGCACACTGGTGAATCTTCCAAGATGGATTTCCAAAAATCATCTTCACACACAGCTCTGTGGATGGCTCTAATGAAGGAGCTCTCTAAATAATCATATGATTGAAACTCTGTGTGAACAACGTAATCTGCATATTGAATTGAAGTCAAGATGTAGAGGTAACTCGTAATGTTAACAGTTTGGTTACTGTCAAGCAGGTGCGGGGGACCAGAGCAGGGATGAACCAAAGCTCACCGCCCCATGCGGACTGAGTCCCATGCCGACACGGTTTTTAAGGCAAATCTTGGGAATCTTCCAAATAAACATAAGTTTTAATGTCACATGGACATCGGTATAAAAGAACACAATAACAAAACAACAATGAACAAGGGACAAAACCTTAGTGACAGGGTTATAAAGCAAACAGAAACCAAATTGAGAGGTGCAGAGCGAATGATGACAAAGAATTAACAAAAGAGTGCACATGGGTTAGTGGAATGGTATCTCAGGTAAAAAAAACATGACAGAGTAACAGAAGAGGTGAAGGTGAACTGTGACAGTTACCCTCAGGGAATTTGGTGTGACCCCAACTGCTCTCTTCTCTTTTCTATCTTTTGACAGAGCATAAGAGTATGAAGGAGGGCGGCACACAGCCTGGGGACCCGTCCTCGGGCAGCCCTGGGTACAGACTCAGACATAGAGTTTTCTTTCAGTTTTGTTAAAATTGACAAGGCATCACAAGGCATTAACCAGCCCTCAGTCTCCCTTTGTCTGATCACGGGTATGCCCTGGCCGGCTACAGTGGCTTAGGCTATAATCTGATGCAGCTGTCCTTTGTCAGGGACAATGAGGTGAACTACTGAGTGTGTCCGACAGCAGTATTGATGGGATGGGTGGCCCCATAACATCTAGCACTTCATCTCCTATCATCAGTGTTGTGACACTGTACTGACACCCACCCAAATGGTTTTAACTGTTCTTCCCCCATGTGCTGTCAGTGGGAAGCCAAGGATCTGATGAGAGCGTTTGCTAGCTGCTGGCTGCCAGTTAGTGTGAAACAAGACAGACATTTCTGTAAGGATGTCTCTGTAAGAACTATCTCAGTGTGAGATGGGGTGCAGGCACTGTAATCATTAATTGGATTAGTGTTGATTAGAGCTGATGAGTCGAGTAATTAAAATGTGCACCTATCCTTCTGCTTCCTTGATGTATGATTGGATCAACCTGTCTGTTGATGCTTCGATTTGGCCCCCGCAGCACAGGTAGATGAGTAGCACAGGTCGATGAACAACCCAAGATCTAAAATAATTCAGTAAAGAACTGAAATGCTCTTGTAAATAAATCACATTGAAATTCTTGAGCATGCAAAAAGTATTGTTTAAAAACAGAAAAAGTTAATTTGTATTTTAATATTTCCTTCCTGTGTTGACTTTATTTTTTGTGATTGTTGGAATGTAAAATACAATATAACCATGCAGTTATACAACAACCAAACTGAATTAAATTAATTCACAGTGAATTCACAGGTATTCATACTGATGCAACAGCTTAACATAATAAAAACAAATATAGAACTTACAATTTACAAACATAACATGAAAGTTAGGCTAACATTTTAGATTGGAGTTTTTTTTTTCTGAGAGACCATAAGAACCAGGAAAGTGCTATTTTTATGTGTTTAAAAAGTGTTTCAAAAAAGGTGTGCAGGTTGTGCATTTGACCTTGAAGTCGGTTTGACTTTCTTTTATGAATACAGTATTTCTATCTGGTGTTAAAATGCTACTATTGCTAATATTTAAAAAATGCTGTTCTCAGAACTCAGTGGAAACAACTGATACAGACAAATCTTTATAAACAATTTCACATTTAGTAACTAGCATCTCAGTCCATGCAGTACATGAGAAACTAATAAGGACCATTTTAATGTTGTACTTTTGTCATATTTAGAGGTCAGATAAAGTGGGCACGAGTGCCAATAAGTGATTTGTTATGAGCCGGCACAACCATGCATGCATCCATTTGTATACTCTCAGGCAGAGCAATGTCATCATCAAGCTGTGTTGATGTTGTCTTGTCTTTATTCCACAATGCAGGAGCATTGGGCTTTCAAAATTGAGTCTCCACCTTCAGCCTCGGAGGGCCTTCATTTATGTAAACTTTTATTAATCTTTTATGAAACTCTTGTTTCCTCACCCCTCAAAATATTTTTTCTGGAACAGAATGGTGCTGTGGTTATCAGTTATAGTTAGGCCTATTGACAAATTTCGAATCTCTCAGTTATAAAGTTTTTGCGTTTATAACTACCTTTACACCAAACATGGCTAGAATAGAATGTTGCATACCAAAACTACGTCACCAAATTTGTGTTGGGGGAAAAATCGAATGCAATTGAACAGTCTAGACTGTATCTAAAAAAGTAATGAATAGCCCTTATTATTTGAAAGAGAAGATCAAGAAAACAATTTTTAAAAAACCAAAACTGGATACATTAAATCATTAAGTGATTTAAATGCTGCAATACACTACGCAATTTATTGAAATCGCTTTCTTCACTATTTTTACATCCTAGTTGTCAAGGTTCCCTGTGACATCACATATGTTGTCATATGACTTCACACTCTATGTTTGGATACTTGTCATGGAAAAATCCATGGTGTATCACGGCCTTAACAACCTGGATTCTTCAGGGCATGCAATCTACAAGGTGTTCCAAAGGGATTTTGCTTTATACTGACATAATGCCATTGCTCCATTTCTGCAGATTGGAACAGATTGCAAACACCCCTCGTCCATCTAATTCCTAAGGTGCTCTAATAGGTTCAAGTTTTTACACAAAGGGTTCAACTAGCTTATAGAACAAATTACAACAAGTAACAAAATTAAATTAGTATTATATAAATTGATTGGGTAAGCGCATTTTATTCACCTGTCCTCCATTCCTCAGAATTGTATATTGTTGTTAAGTCCAAAGTTTGTTCCTGTGATGCAGACGGTGGGAAAGTTATCTTTGTTTTAAAGCACTGGAACCAAACCCCTCCAGTTCCAGTTTCTCAGCTATAACACCGTGTGACCTTTTCAATCCACTGACATAGGCTCTTGAGAACAGCAAAGATCAAAGTGGGGTGAAGACAGACACTTATTTTGGCTTCCCCCGATATTGCTATTCACAGAAAAGACGCCTTTTATCATCTTTGTGGTAGAAAACCACGTGAGATCACATGAGCTTCAAAGATGTGTATGAGATGCAGTAGCAATGCAGCACAATTTTTCTGTTGGCTGTAGGTGAAGATTGTCTTAGACCACTAAATGTTGGTGTTACAGCGAACTTGAAGAATTGGATGTAAGAGAATCATGTTTGTATTCATTGTTTTGCTACAGTCTTCTAACATGCAGGCGTGGATCTTCCGTGGTTGCACGGGGGGCATCCGTCCCCCTTGTGATCTGATTGGGCACCCTGTGTGCCTCCCTCAATTTTTATTGGCTCTTAGTGACGTCAATCGTTGTTCGCTTTTGGGTGGCCCCTTAATTTAAATGTTGTTCCCCCCTATGCCCCCCACTTGAAAATAATCTAGATCTGCCCCTGGTAACATGACATAATGATATTCATAAAACGTGGCAATCATGTTGAAGAGGTCATAAAACTGTAAAGTAAACTGACTCCTGGCTGAAGTGGGCTTTTTGCACGTCTTTATTCTTTTAAAATGTTTTGGTTTTATGTCTCCCTTGCTGAGAGGCTGATTGATGTGAGGTTGCTGTGTTTCCATATCATCGTGGAAATGTTCTAAGGTTGTAATGTTCTATGTTCTTTCAGCTGGAGAAAGATCAACAGCACTAAAGTGGATAGATGGGAACAGGTCCTAATGGAAGCCACAGACATTGCTGTTAAAGCTCTGGGGCTCAGAGGCAGTTCTCAGCAGAAGGCCTGGGGGTATCACGGCCCTCCTTAGCGAGCGATTCAGACACCAGGCTAAGGCAGGTGGTGTTGCGGGTGGAGGCATGGAATGAGAGGAGCCCACCCAGCTGGTGGCGGGGGCACAGGTGGGCGCGTAGGTGCATCCGCACCTTGCTGTGTAGTGAGGCATAAATAAAGGGGTTATAGCAGGCGGAGCTCATGGCTACCAGGTGGAAAGTGACCTGCAACACATTAACGTACCGCTTGCCCACGATGCGGAAGTCGGCATCTAGGTCGAGCAGAAGGTTGAGTACCTGCAGTGGCAGCCAGCAGAGGGCAAAGGCCAGCACGGAGGCTACCAGCAAGGAGAAGGTCTTGCGCCTTTTGCGGTTCCAGCGATGCTGGCTTTGAACTGGAGCGCCAGGGAGGAGGCGTTGCCGCAGGCGAGCAGTGATGGCGCAGTACGAGATGCTAACAGAGAGCAGAGGGATCATGTAGGAGGCTAGCAGCATGAGGCAGGAGTAGATGAGCCGTAGACGCCCATTGTCAGGCCAGAACTCCTCACACACCACAAGCTCTAACCCGCTGGGCCGCAGATCCACGTAGCGGATGTGCAGGGAGAGAGGTGTGGCCAGCACCAGAGACAAGGCCCAAACAACCAGTGCCACCACGGTGCACACCCGCAGAGAGATCCGACGCCGGACCGGATGGGCCACCACCACGTAGCGGTCCAAAGCAATGGCGGTGAGCGAGAGCACAGATGCGTAGACTGTGGCCGCCTGCAGTAAAGGGACCAGGTGACAGAGCAGGCGGCCAAAAGCCCAACCCTGTGCATCAAAGGCATAAGACGCAGTCAGTGGCACACAGCTCAGACACATCAGCAGGTCTCCAGCTGCTAGATTTCCAATGAAGAAGTTGGTGGCATTGTGCAGCTTCTTGTCGACCAGGATACAGGCCAGCAAGAAAGCATTGCCAATGCAGGCAACAGCCACTAGAATGCAGTAGAGGGGAACAAAGAGAGGCTTGAATTGTAGGAGCAGCTGCAGGCCGGAAAACATATCCAGCGGGTTGGTTTGGTTTAGTGGAGCATTACCCAGCGTGCTGTTGGCCCCACTCAGAACATTTTCCAGCCGGAGGTCCATTTTCAGCAAAAACAACAATAAGTCCTGGGGACACACACAAAAGGGGCCACATTTATCGTTCTGTTCTGACACTACATTTGTTAATAAACATCTGCTACAGTACTAGATTCAACCTAATGAATAAAACAATGCTATGTACTTAACCGAGGCAGTACTGTGATAATCTGGAGCCCAATTTTAATGGCTAGAGCCATGTAATGTTAATCAACACAAAGCTGGTCACTGTCACAGCTGGGGACTGATTCTTGCAATTATGATAGGGCGGACAATTAGAAAAAAAAATTCAGCTAGTTTTAGGAAGTCCAGAGAAGATTAAGTAAGTCTGCCCTTACTTCAGAATCGGTTTTGCGCTGGCTACTATAGTTTAGTATACATCTCTGTTTAAGTGCCTTATTTTAAGGGTACTTTTCTCCTAGCCCTCTTGCTCTTTTGTATAGGACCCAATAGCACCGGTAGGGAGGAAGCGTTCCATTCGAACTCCATTTTTTTGCGTCATCCATTTCAGAATCTCCGTAAAAATTATATGCTTATGAGGCAGGAATTCGCCTCAGTTTACATTTAAATTATAAACTTTGTGTGCTTGCATATTCTATTAATCGGTCTTCATTTTTTTAGCTTCTAATCTATACAATCTGTTCTACCTTATATGTAAATTTCAGAAAGGCGCAATTTACTACCATACATATAAGCAAGAAAAACTGAAGTCTAAGCCATGCTAGGAACGTTCAAAGAATCCCATTCATTTCAATGTAATTTTTTGTAGTACACTTTTTGTACCCTAGTATTTTTCAACCTTAAATATATTAAAAATATGTATTTTACAAATGCCACATATAATAGCTTATTGGAAAGAAGACAAAATAATCTTTAATTTAAGATTAGTTTGATCTGGGCGCCACCTTTTCCTCAAAAAAATGTAAGTGTTTACATTGAATTTAAACAATCATCTCCAATATCCTTTTACCCACATCTTGGCTATGTCAAGGCAACGGTCTACTGCGTGATGAGTGTATTCTTTTTAAGCTCTCTGCAGAAGATAGTTATTAAGAAAATAAAAGAAAGAGAGGCTATTTTTCACTGGAGCAACTGGGTGAGTTAGAATACTGCTGCTTAGAATACGCTCTGTGAACATTCCATTCAATTCGTTGGCTGTTGCCTCACGCTACAATTCCAGCGATTCCAGAGTTATTTGGCAGTTTGTCGGCTGAGCCCAAAATCGATACCACTCCATTGCATACCATAATTATCAGGCAATCAAACCTGCATGTTTTCCTCAGTAGGAAATGTGAGATTAATAATAGAAGAATATCTATAAAGCTGAAACAGTCTGCATTTCAATGAAAGTAATCACATTTACAAAATAAAAGACACTGTGGTTCTGGGTTCGAATAAAAGGCTTTAATGTCCACAGACATTAAAATATAAGAAGGCACTGGTTCTGCTCTCAGCGGAAGAAAGTGGCCCTGTACGGCCAGTGTAAAAGAGAATCTGAAATGAAGAATCTGAAAATTGCTTGGATCATACCACTGCCACTGTGAAGCTCTTCAACAAAGACAGTGATTGATTGTGCTACTTGGCCCTGAAGTGGATTGCTGGTAATGTCATGCTCAGCAGGAGGGGCGCATCTGACAGCAAGTGATTCAGGTGACTAAGTCCAGCTGTGCGGCTCCAATTCTTGAAAATCATACAAAAAAATAGCAAAAGTAATTAATAGTCGCTCTTAACAAAATTTTGGGAATGGAAATTTTCAGTGAACTCATAATTAATCACCATGAACAAGCATAAGAAGCCCACAATCCTACTACCCAATCTCACGTGGCATTCCACCTCCATCCCATCTTAACCTCTTAATTTCTGTATTTATGATTCCTGCACAGTGGCTTCACAATCTTGTCCAAGTGGTTAGGTCCAAAAATTTATTAACTTCCAATGTTTGTTTCTCTGTATTGGTTTTACAGTTATTTAAAAATATGCAGAAATGTATTATGCCATAGTCAGAGTATCAGTATTTGCCATATAATAGTACCATTATTTATTGCAGTCAAGATAAAAGCAAATACATTTGTGGTAGATCAAGGAGATTAAATCTATATTAGAATTCATAAGGGTTCAGTCTCACAGGACACTAACTCTCATGTCTCACTGACACAGATAATTTAATTTAATTTATTAGTAAATATTCCCGAGTTAGAAGTTTTTTTTTAAATGATGAATTAGGAATGACTATTAATTTTTAATAAAAACTGCTTTCTCTGCACCTAGAAAAAAAAAATTGAGCCGTAGTTATTAACTGGAAATAACTGGATTATTAATAATTTATAATTATTTATTTTGGAATATGCAATTGTGGTAATATATCTAGGCTCATCGCTACAACTCCTGCCACCATTCAACGGGGTTGAGCGGGGGTCTGCCAATCCTAGTCACTTTTTGGGCCTCCCATCTCTTTAAACTCTGCAATTTACACAGCACTGATTGGAAAGGCACGACTCCTTCAATTGTTAGCCTGCAGGCGTCCCGGAGGTCAGTAGGGGACACTCATTTACAATGGGCCAAGAGAAGCCCTACCGATTTTACCCACCCCAGCCCAGGCAGCTCTGCCAATTGTGGATTCAAACTCCAGCTCATAGGGCTCAGTCTGTGTCCTTTTTCTAGGACACTGTATCCGCATACATGTTGTCCCACTGTATCACATGAATACAGGCATTTATGACATCCACAACATGACTTTCAGATTCTCATGTCAGTAGAATAATATATATTCATAGTAACACCAGCAGAACTAATGATGTCATAAATTTGTTCGATAAAGATAACAATGACATAACAATGCAGATCCTTTGATCCTTAGCGTATATTTATTAAATGTCTTTCTCATTATTTACTCAGGATATTCTTCCTCTAAGAAGGAAAAATATACTAAATCATTTGAAGATACCATTCAACACCACAATAACAAACTGATATGAACAGATTCAACTTGTAATGGCTTTAATCACAAGCTGAGCAACAACAATGGTACACCAAATAAAAATATGAAGGGAGGACCCTGAAGCATAGCACAACCAACGGAATGCAAAAAATGTTTTTGTTCATTTATTGAATTAGATTAAATTAAATTATTCATTTATTCATTAATTATAGGAGCTGTCGGTTGATTACATTTTGGTTGGCTAATTATTTTTTGTTCCCTTTTATTAATAAAGTGAAAATACCACAGACATATCTACACAATATCAACCTTATACTACATGCTGCGCCTTAATGTCATTTATGCTACAGGTCATTCTAATCTTAATTTCCCTGTTGTATCAGAATGTCCCTACACAGTTATTGTTTTGTTTCTGGCCAAGCAATAACTATTACCTGGATATCGCAATCACACACA
>JAOVYW010000022.1:5685161-5696500 GCA_025775045.1 Hiodon tergisus
ATTAAAAACCACAGCTCGTGGACAGGAATTAAAAACCACAGCTCGTGGACAGGAATTAAAAACCACAGCTCGTGGACAGGAATTAAAAACCACAGCTCGTGGACTGGGCGTTGGGGACCGGACTCACGGAGGGAGAGAGGTCCTGGTCGTACTTCTTCAGCTGGTTGATGAACTCCAGGTGCTTGTTCTCCTCCTCCAGCTGGGCCACGCTCTGCTCGCTCTTCTGCAGCTTCTGCTGGGTACCGGCCAACTCGTCCCGCAGCCACTGGTTCTCCTGGCACAGCCGCCGCACCTGCGCACGCAGCTTCTGCTTCTCCGACTCCACCGCGCTCAGGTGGCTGGACAGCGCCATCATCACCTGGGGGAGGGACATAGGAGAATGTACACCGCAGATAACCCAGAAAAGACCAGGAATCGCCCAGAAAAAATAGCATTCTGGCCGCAAAGTTACGCAAGCTTTGCTGGTCCCTAGTGACAATTTCACATTACACCGACCCCTGAGCGACACCAAGCTGGAGCCTAACCTGCGCTTCACTCAGGCCCAACTCCAGCATCTCCAGGGACCTGCGGAGCATGAGGGACTTCTCCTCCACCAGGCTGGCTTCGCCGTCCTGTTTGAGGCAGCGTAGCGTCTGTAGCAGCCCCTCCAGGATGGAGTGGTGCTCTTGCTTCAGTGTATCCAGCCCCTGGATCACCTCCTTGGTTCTGGAGATGATTTCGTCCTGTGACAGCTTCTCACTCGGGTCCTCTTTCACACCCACCATCATTGACGGGGTTTCAAACATCCTGCAAGAAAGGAGACAGGGTACGTTACCTAGCCATCAGGACCCTGAGAGACAAGCTCTACTCCATTCTCTTCCTGTCATGTTGATATGTCCTGACTGCCATGGGCTACCATTGGAGAAGAGGGAGAGAGGGGGAGAGGGGGAGAGGGGGAGAGAGAGGGAGAGGGAGAGAGAGAAGCCCAGCGGTGGTACACTCTATGAGGGAAGTCTCCCTTAGAAAACAAATCTGCCGTAGTCATGTAGTCATGGAACGATTCACATCTAAGAGGAGGAAGACCCATACTTTAAAGAAAGAATCAGTATGCAGCAGCAGAGTTCTTCTTTTACTGCCATTGCCAAGCAGGAAAAAGCGCTGCAGTCGTCTATCTCAGTCTGTCGCAGTGAACCAGAGTTAGACGAGGTTGGAACAGTGATTACACTGAGACGTAACTCATTACACATTTGACTCTCTACACATGGCCCACTGCACCCAAAGCGAAGTCCACCTGTCACCAGGGACACAGGGCCCTCAGTATCCAAACACAGGCCTGCTTTCAAGAAGCGCAGTGTCCCTCAGCTGAAAAGTGTGGACCCTGAATTTCAATTACAGTCCCACCCCTCCCCTCCCCTCCCCTGTCCACACCGCCACTGTGGGTGACCTGAAAGTAAACAGCACATGACTTGGATCACAGTCGGGCTTCTCAGCAATATGAGACGTGGGCTGGGTCACACAGGCAGGATAGACTGCGGATGTACCGGACGGCAGTGTCACAGACCCACATTTCCATCGAAACCAGAGATGTGAAAGGAGTGGGCGTGGATATTATAACAGTATTTAAAAACCGTAAATTCACAATACACAGATACGCGCAGACCTAGGCTTCACACTAGCAGGCGGAGGGTGAGGTGTTTCGCTTAAGTCAATAAGTTTCACCAGCCACAATGTTAGCGGGTATCGCACTCTAACGAATGTATGCTGGTAAAACGTTAGAAAAACTGGACAGCAAATATCCGAGAGAGAGGAACGCATTAAATCAGGATGTATTAAACAGGATTCGGTTTCCTGCCATTTCTATTGAAAATCCGTCTCAATGACCCCCGTTCTCCTTTAGCATTATAAACTACAACTAATGGTTAGCCAGCTAAATTGCTGCGGAAAGTGCGAAAGAGATTTGCAGCAGGCGAAATTGTGTTTAAAAGCATGCTCGTACTGTCCGAGTATAACTAGTTCTCGTCCTTCACTTCTGTCGCGAACTGTCGGCTGAAAAATTCGGTTTTTCTTGTCACTAGCATCACTTTGGCAAGCACGCCCATTCGATAATCCGTTAACGTTATTTAGTCACCAACACACTAAACCGAATAGCTTGCTGATGTATTAATACGTTAATGACTTAATAAATCTGCTAAGAATAGTCTGATAAATTTACCTCAAACTGGAAGCAATGACGGCTCTTCAGCAGTTGACACCCCGGTGTATTACATATTCCCCGAACTGTTGTTAAACAACAAAAACGTACACCTGATAACTGTCATTTAATCATTTAACCTGGGGTTGACAACGCATCTCCTCGACACTAGACACTTTTCCGTTCCGCGGAATATCTCCACTTTACAAAAATGGCGTTTTTCTTGTGCCCCACAATCCTCTTGCTCCTTGATCATGATGTCACTAGTCTCAGATTTAAAGTGGTAGCCAACGGGAACAACGTTGAGTAATTAATCGGTGTATTGTGACACTAAAATCATTGTTCTCCTTTTTAACAGTGTGGAGTGGTTAGTAGTGTATTTTTATAAAACTACTGGCAAACACCAGCCGACGTGCTAAGGTATTAAATATACAGTAATGGTGGAAAACACGATCGTTATTGCTTTATATGTTCGTAATTTATCATTTATCCGCAGGGCAGATTAAGCAGAAGAAAAATGCATGTTTCCCCCGCTTATGCTTTAAGCAGGGCACGTGGACACCACCGACCTCGTTTGCCCCCCTAGTCGCCTAGGTCCCTGACGATTGATTTTTTTTTTTTTTTTGGGGTCATATTTTCCACCCCCTAATCTCTACAGTGCCGCGTCCCTCTCCGGCATCGCAAGACTACTCGGTCAGTCCTGCGCTCATTCTGTCTACAATCCTTTAACGTGACTAAAAGGGGGCAAACTTGTATTGGACTGACATGTCTTTTTCACTGGATATGACGAAGAGTTGTGTTGGAAACATGCCGATTGGTAATTGCTCTCTCTTAACAGGTTAGGCTGCATGCAGCCGACGAAAAGGGTTGTGAAATATTTAAGAAAGTTAGACACGGTAGATTCAGTCGGAAGAGTGGACAGCGCAAAGAAAATACGAATATGCTACGTTTCCGCGCACGGATGGTAGTATCCTGCGATAACTGCTGTAACACTGCCCTCTTGTGGTCATTAAACAGACAATTGGTTCATGATCGACATTCCCTTTAAATCTTAAGAATATATCTGGAATTGAACAATGCCTATAATCTAACGGAAAATTTCGTGTTTTGTATGGTTCTAACCATGTTCAACAAGTATTGAACTCAACGCCAATGCAGCCGGTTTTTTTTCATTAAAAAATATTTAATGTATTCTGAGGAAAGCCTAATTATGTCCCACTGAGGAGAAACAAGAGAAACTTCTTTTTTTTTTTTATCTCATTTTTTAAACCAATGGACAATGCGATCTTACATTTTGGTGGTACCGTCCTGTCAAGGCATTAGTCTAAACCGAAAGTGATACGAAAAAAATATTTAACTCAAATTATTGCGGATGATTTGGTTATATTGACACCTGTACTGTGTTCTTTGCTCTATGTGAAACGCAGCCAGGATCCCCATCCTCAACCTCATTGTGCACCAGTGTGTAGTTATGTTTATTAAACCACACGCAGGCGTCTGCTATTAAGAGACTTCCAAAAGAGTGCGAGCAGAGCTTGCTAGAGATTCGGTTTTGAGTGGAAAGTCGTATATTTGTAGCGCCCTTTTATTTAAAAGTTTCAACGTTAGAACCCCCCCCGCAATATGCCAAATACAGAGCCTCTCTAGCCACAATTGGACCGGGCACGGCCCGGTGCAATTGTGGCTAGAGAGGCTTTGTATTTGGCACACTCAGGTTTTCAAACTATACACTGCAAATATGGACACTGTACAATGAGCAATGATTGAACCAAAAATGGAATCGCTGGCGGCGGTAGCTTTCGTTTAAGTTTCTATTAGATATTTGTTCCAACTGGAAATTTAACCTTAACTAACATGTCCGGACGGAGCCAAATATCACTGTACGCGTCAGAGAGCCTTATTCGCGTCTGGCATTCACCTCGTCGGCCCCTCTCGCTGAACGCAGAATGGTATTCCCACATACCCGGTGCGTGAGTGGGTGGAGGTTGACAGTGCAGCGGAGGTCCAACAGCCGGGTGTTGCTGTGCGTACAAGTCTACACTGCGCGCTGTATAACCGAGAATAACTGAGGTTTCTGATAATTTCGAAAGCCACCGGAGACTGGCGTGTGCAGCTGATGGACACTAGCTTTCTTTAGCAATGTGCGCTAACGTCTTTGGCGTTT
Organism: Hiodon tergisus; assembly: GCA_025775045.1. NCBI lineage: Eukaryota > Metazoa > Chordata > Actinopteri > Hiodontiformes > Hiodontidae > Hiodon > Hiodon tergisus. The sequence goes on from JAOVYW010000022.1 coordinate 5,689,496, forward strand.
TAAAGAGGTGAGACGTTTTCTATGTATCTCAGAGGGTCCTCGAACATACAAGTTCTCAAGTAATAGGATAAGGGCAACCGTTTGTCAAATGTTGTAAATGTTATTGAAAATAATCCTGCAGTTACAGAAACGGCGCTGCGAGCGTCTGGAGAGGGTGACGGAAGCATGAATTAATGCGGCAACAGTACATCGCAGAATTGTTCTGAGATGTAAACGGAAAAATACTTTACTGATTTAAAGTTTATATTTCAAATTCTGCTTAATTCGAGTTTTCTGTGGTAATCATACCAGAATTACTTCATACCCGTACCTGTGTCCGTGGAACAGCCTAATTGATTTTGATTCAAGGGAGTACCATTATGATGCATCATATTCCAGATATTCTCCCTAGTTGCCGAACCGTAGTTTTGCTACATTATTGTTGGAGCATTCGGCTAAACAAAGATCCGTTGACTGCCACGGAGACTGCCACTACAATAGAGTGTAGTTTCAGTGTGACTTTTATTTATTTTTTCGGCTTTCGATAGAAATTGGTTGTTAAACCTGGTGATCATGTGACCACTTCTGATCCAATAGTTTCTGAGGTTCCCAATTAAAAATCCAAAAAAGCGACCTTTTCTAGGTGGACATCCTGCATTTCTCTTGCTCTGGTACACCACAGGCCCGGGCACAAGGCGTTTGCCCATTTATGTGTGTGTTGTCATTCTGGATGTGAAGGATTATGAGGCCAGTACCATTAAGTAGTGAGGTATTCAGGTTATTAGGTTAAATTCATGCCCAGCAGTAAATGTATGTCTTTTTAGTAAAAGAAGCATAACATGAACTTTTGGATTGAGGAATCCCTGTAGCAGTTTAGCACAAGCTAGAATTTAACCTCATTTAGCCAATTTACATGTGGTACTTTATATAAACGGCATTTAATACAGTACTTTATAATCTTTACATACAGGGACAGCTGTCAGCTCTGCACTGTTTGGTCAAAGCTGACCTCGTGTCCTGAAGTCTTGATTAATCGAGCTGTGTTTTGCAGCTTGTTTAGAAAACCCTTTCATGGTGGGAAGAGGATAGATGTAGGCAATCAGCACCCCTCTATGACCCGCCTACAGGAGGTGCAGCGAGAGTTGGCCACCCTGGGCCAACAGACCTGCTCCTTCAGTGGGCTGCAGAGCGACCGGGAGTACCGGCGCCTGGAGCGGGAGCTGACCCGCCTACAGCTGGAGGTGGACCGGGTGGACACTGAGGCCCGGGCAGAGCTGCAGCAGGCCCGCAAGCTGGTGGCCCAGGAGGTGGAGGGGCTGCTGCGCCACCTGGAGGAGAACGCCACGCACCCCTCCCGGCTGGCCATCGAGGAGCTGAGCCAGGAGGCCCGGCGGCTGGTGGAGCGGGGCGTGGTGGAGCCCCAGCGGGCCGGCGCCGGCGAGATCAGCGACGAGCTGGTGGACGGCATCCAGGAGCTGGTGTTGCGGCTGACGCAGGTGAAGACGGGGGGGCGGGTGCCGCTGCGAAAGGCCCGGTACCGCGCGCTGACCCGCGTGTGCGCCGTGCAGGACGTGGTGGAGGGCCGCACCCATCAGCCCACCCTCCCGCTGTCGGACGAGACGCATGTGGCCGTGCAGACCATCAACCAGGTGATGGTGCAGGTAAGCATGGCACGCAGCCAGCTGGTGGCGCTGCTGATGGGTCTGAGTGGCCGGGACAGCTGTGCACATCTGTCCCGCGTCCTCACCGAGCTGCTGGTGGAGCTGGACGCCCTGGACGTGTCCGGCAACGCCGCCGTTCGCAACTACCGCAAGCAGGTGGTGGAGGAGATCAACGGGCTTCTGAAACACCTGGACCTGGAGGGCGAGGGAGACGACACGCGCAGGTAACGACCGGATCCAATCCCGTTGCAAAACAGCACCGCAACAAGGAGAAATTCATTTTGTCACTAAATTTTAATAATCTGAACAGACTTGGAGTGCGTGTGAGTAAGCTATTTTGCTATTTTTGCTATGTTTTTGCTATTTTGATGGTTAGGTAACAATAAAATCATTCTAAGCCTGTTGAATTCTTGCCTAAAAGATAGTTTGTGGAGTCCTAGCTTAGACGTTTGAATTGATTTATTGTGCTTTAAATTGACTTAAATGAGTTGTTAAAAGTCAATGCTGTGAAGCGTCCGAGAGCAGCAGATTTGGTTCAAACATAGGTTAGCCTCCTGTGTAAGCCGTCTGTGGTTACAGGTATGATCTGGCCAAAAATGACTCCATCCGTGAGATCGAGGAGGTGCGAGGCCGACTGACTCAGTTGCAGGGGGAGATGCTGCGGCAGCACGAGGCGGGGGAACTGTGGCTCTGGCCCGGCGCGGAGCTGCAGAGCCTACTGGCACACCTGGACCAGGTGGACACCTCCAGGAACCCCTGCATTCGCGAGGCCCGCCGCCGCGCCGTTTTGGAAGTGCAGGCTGTCATTACCTTCCTGGACCTATGGGAGGCGCTGGCGAGGCGGCAGCCCGGCCCCAGCGAGCACCCCTCGCACCAGGCGGTGTGGCAGGTCCTGGCCAGCCTGTCAGACCTGCAGGCCCAGGTTCTGGGCTTCGATGGCAAGCGGGCCGACAAGAGCTACGTGTTGTTGGAGGAGCTGCTGACCAAGCAGCTGCTGACCCTGGATGCTGTGGACCACCAGGGCGACGAGACCACCAAGGCCGCCCGAAAGCAGGCTGTCAGAATGGCCCAGAACATCCTCAGCTACCTGGACATGAAGACGGACGAGTGGGAGTACTGATCCAGTCAAAAAACAATCGGTCGCTTGTACAGAGAATCACGTCTTCACAAAGAATCACAAAGATCTTCGTTTAATGCAAAAATTAATTAATGTCGTTAACTAATGCTATTTTGAGAAGGCAGCATCCTGGAAACTTAGGCTTTGAGTTGTAACATCCGTATCACTGTGGAAACTGCATGGTTGGTTGAGGAACAGGTTGTGTTTCGGGCCAGAAGGGAAAGTGAGGAAAAACTCACAAATCCCTTTCCCTTTGATATACATTTCCACAAACACTCCTCATCCATTCCCCTGCGCTATTGGAGTCTCCGGGGCCTGCAGGATGGTTGCAAGGGAGATGGTGTGAGATACAAGCATCTGTCTCCCTTCCTGCATGACAGAGTGGAGATGGGGGTTTGTAGGAGGGCACACAGTGGTACTGTGGTGAAACTAATGTTCCCTGTGAGGGCATTGATTATTAACACTGTATTGAGTATGAACATTGTGTGTCAAGTGTAAGATGCAGTACAAGACTGAAGTGTCTAGCTGTTGGCAGGGTTGACCAACTAGAGAATCGCAAACTTCTCTTATGCTTTGGTTACCACACACCCAGTCTATCTGGAAGCAGGACTCTGTTGACGGCACTTGAGACGTGGGTACACAGGGTATTCATCTTGTAGGAGAGGTGCATCACACAATACGGTCTGTCAGCTGATCCTGCTTCTCTGGTCGCGGGATCCATATTGTGTTTGGTCAAGGGGGCCAGTGTCTTGGAGAGAACTAATCTGTCAGTCAGTGCCTCCTGCTTTCAATCAAACGCCAAATAGTTTTCCAAAACATTTCTATAATAGAAAATTTAATTAATAAATATTTTGGTCAGAATGTCGCAACAAAGCTATTTTTATAGCCGCAGTGCCAGCTGTGCCGTTTTGTTTCAAGACGTGCAAATGTTCAACGTTGTGCTGGTTCCCAAGACGTGATTTTGTGCTGGTTCCGTTCTTCTTACTGGGTGTCTTAGGAATGTAAAGAATATTGCATGAGAGGCTCACGTCTGATTATAACATTTCAAATGAAATTGTTTTATTCTCTAAAGAATAAAAATGTATCTGGAAAAGGGAGTTTGATAGGCTTTGTGTACGCTTACAGGCTGGATTGTTGTATTTTTGATTAAAGTGATAGATAAATGTGTCTACGCAAGTGCCTCGCTTGTTAGTTGGTTTTGTAAGGAACGTTTGACCTCAGTTCAGCAAAATAACCACTTTTTTTTCTTTTTTCTTTTGTGTGGTAGCTTTTATTTTGGTTATTTACTGAAATAAAAACACAAATGTCAGCAAAAAAAAGCTCAAATTCATTCAAATTACGTTGACAAAATGGCAAGAGAATTCAGGCAGATGCAACTTATATATATATAATATATAAAATATATTCAATGATTTTGGTAGCTTAGTTTTAGGATTCTACAAGAATGATTAAGAGATTAAATGTCATCTGAATTTGGACGACTGCTGTCAAAAACAAAACAAGGTTTTTAATGAAGTTCTGGTTTTATTGAACTCTTTAAAGATGATGGCCAGGCTGAGTTTGATTGTAACCCAGTTAGAGATATCACGTTCAGTCTGCTTTAGGAAGTGACTAAGTCTACTAATGTGACTGTCTTAACATAAAAAGATTGAGTGTGAGTGTGACTTTTTAAAGAAATGTAAACATTTCAGTGTATGTAAGAAATTAACAGAAAGAGAAATATAATCTAATTGTAAAAATCAGTTTTTAAATGTAAAGAGAGGGCCTACCCAGGAGCCGCCTTCTAAAATGGTGTTGTTTTGTTTTGTTTTGGTATTTATTGCCGATATTTTGTAGCATATAGCCTCGGTCTTAAATAGTGGTTGTTGTAATGGATGAGAACACCTTTTTAACTACTTTTACCAATTCTTCAGAAGAAAAGAGTCATTCTTAAGGACAATGACAGTTCATGCGTTTAGCTCCAGTTGCTCCTAAATGGCACAGTCGTCGTGATTCATTTGCACTTCCCAGCACGACTCTAGACTTGATCCACTAGTTGATTTGTTGCTTTGCACTAATGCGTAATCTCATAGGATAGCCTCATTGTTCATTGGAGCAACCAAGTTGTAATGTGGAAAACAAGGGTGGATTTTTGAAGATTTGACATGGGGATGTGGAGAGGCACCAGAGGCACTTCTGGACCTGAAAGGACTATGGACTCATCTCGCCCCTTTATACTTCTTCTGAGACGATAGGAAAAACATGGAGACTCTACTCCAGGAGGTGCATGACCGGAGAGGAACACATTTTCTCAGAAACTCTCATGCACTGTGTTACTTAAAATGTAAATAAAAAAATGTTTTAAAATATGATTTTTGGTCAGTTGTTTTTAAACATCTGCGGTAATCCTGCAGAGGAGCGGACTCTTCACCAGGATAGACATCCCCCCCCACCAGTATATCAGGGAGCTGCTCCTCAAACTCAGAGGCTAGACCACCACTTTAACCTGTTAAATGGTGTTGGGCCACTTATTTTTAATAAGTGGGGCGTGTGGCCGCAGCAATGTCAGAGGTAGGTGAACCACATTCTTTGAGGAGACGATAAAGTATCGATGAAGTGTCTTAACTAACCTCCCGAAAATTCAGCATCAAATTCTATGTAGTGCTAATTGTGGAAGTAGCCTATTGTAGAAGTCCAATCTGAGATAGGAACCTGTCTTCAGTCTGTACAAGGCTGAAGTTGAGCTCCAATTCATCAGTTTTTTAATCAGCTCTAGTTTCTTACTCGGCCAGAATCATAAATGTTTAAATGATTTTATAGGTATAAATTGGGTCACTCATTTCAGACAACGTGGATATGTATGATAAATTAGCCAGTAAAAATACCATCTGTTTGATGCAGCAGTTTCTTATTCCGACTGTATTTTGCTGTAAATATTGTATTACAAAACGACTTTAACGTGTTAAATGTGTTGGGCCACTTATTTTTTTCTACAAGAATCTACAGAGGGCCAAGCCCTTCTCGAGTTTCAGCTGTGTGTTGGCTGGCTCAGTGTGAATTTATGTGATTAAACTGTGGTGCCATGTTTTATGTCTGGACAGAATTCTGTGATTTAGTCAGATTATATTTTTAGTTTTACCTGCATAAATACAGCCGTTCTCTCTTTCCAACGTGTGTAGCTTGTCTTCTGTTATAAAATAACTGGTAAGCACACTTTGTTCCAGTAGTTATTCATTAAGGAGGAGACACTTCAGTGGTAATAGTATGTATGTATGTACAGTAATATTATTGTAGTAGTATGAGGACCCATGTGGGTCAGGCTGCCTTAATATCCTTTTGGCAGTATGCACAGCCCTCTCTGCGCTGCCGTAGGATTGTGGGTAATGTAGTGTAGACTGGAGTGTGTACGGTCATGTCTCCTAGTTCTACCTGAACTAGTCAAACTTTACTGAGACACGTTGCGTGCCGTTGTCTGAGACTGTCAGTATTTCCCATCACACAAACATGCTTTTTCAATGACTTAACGCCTCACATTTAGCGGTTGTAGATTATTTGTCCTGATAATTCTGTATATCAGTACCACGCGTAGCCTATATTTAACGTACTGGGGGTTTATTTTGCTGGGCATTTAAACTGAAGTATTGCATTGTTCTTAGGCTGACACCAGGTCGATTGTGACATGAACGGATGATTTGTGGTGGCAAAACGGACAATTACGATTTAATAAAAAAGATGGGTTCAAAAGAACAAATCACTACCATCAAGTGACTTCTCACCCTTATCTATCCTTTGCACACGAATTATTGGTCAGTGATAATGTGTGCGTAAAACATTATGACACGTGGATTTCCTGGGCTAATGGGCACATAAATCATTGGTGTTTTACAAGTAAAGTTTAAATGTCATGGACCGATTGCTTGTCATATCACACCAGGTAAATGTCCATAAATACTTTGTTTAATATTTTTATTTTTTTCCATCCGCTAGTGTCCTTTTTTGTGTTGTGAGAGAAAGTTAGTTTTTCTGTATTCCTGCATTAATGTGACCTACAATGAGATCAGGGCTTCATCTCAATCCTGAAAGTAGAACTGATTGAACAAATAACACATCATGAATTACATGAACTGTTAGCTGTTAGGTCCTGTCCTGTGCGCGCTGCCTGTGCACGACTCTGAAGAGTAAAGGAGTAGCCCGCTGCCTGTGCACGACTCTGAAGAGTAAAGGAGTAGCCCGCTGCCTGTGCACGACTCTGAAGAGTAAAGGAGTAGC
>JAOVYW010000022.1:5696735-5713620 GCA_025775045.1 Hiodon tergisus
ATACAGCACAGAGCAGCCAGCCCTGGAGGGGCAGGGATACAGCACAGAGCAGCCAGCCCTGGAGGGGCAGGGATACAGCACAGAGCAGCCAGCCCTGGAGGGGCAGGGATACACTACTCCTTGTCTTCGTGGCCCTTTAGTTCCTTTGAACACACAACTACCTACAAACCTTACGAAGACCAGTGCTTTTAATCAGAACTTCAAAGACAGTTAGTAGCACCAGAGTTTATTTTAAAAATCAATAACAACTAAGAATGTGAACAAATGTCAGAATGACATGCTTAAACGTTCAGTAATTTTTCTGCTATGGTGGGGCCTTGCCCCCCTAGTGGGCAGTACTGAGACCAGTGACCCAGTCTTCTGCACTCAGCAGGGGCTGTGTGAAATAATCCCCAACAGAACAGACCCGATTCGCGTGTTTGGAAAAGACCGCAAGAAACCAGCCCTAGGGAAGTGGGATGACCAACGCACATGTATGTGAACTGACAGACACGCGCAAAAATCTGTGCCAGGACACGACAGTGAAAAACACCGTCCACCAGGTCTTAGCGTGACCTCATACCCACACAAACATCCTGGTAACAAGCCTCCAAACGCACACGGTGCTGACTAATCTGGGGGTGGGGAGAGGGGGGCTACTTCCCACAGTTACTTACACACAGCAGCTGCCCCTACCAACCAGAGGGGGAGAGAGAACGAGTGATATAATACAGAAAATAAGTGAAACGGACGAGGGTTTCCGGGTATTCAGCCAGCCAGAACACATCACCTTGCAGACAACCCCAACAGTCTGTGTACCAGCTGGTCAGGCGAACTGTGGGCCACGAACCAGCACCGGTCCGGCGAAACGCACGCAGCACACGTCTCACTGGTTACCCAACCAGAAGTGCAGGGAGCTTTCTGCTTATGTAACTGGGAAAGCAAGCCCACGCAACCAGAGACTAACGGCACCAATCTGGGTTCATGACTAAAGCACGATCACTCACACGTTATAAATAATGCAAGAATTCAGATGGGAAAGCACCGGAAGCCAACCGAAAGTGGCGTGGGTGGTTCTCTCGCCCCCCGGTCTCTCACGATCGCTCGTTTCCCTTAAGGGTTCCCCGAGGTGACAGACGGGACCTGCAGGGGGACAGGGGGCACCCTCTCACAACCTCCCAATCTGCCAATCACCCGTTTCCCAACTCAAAGACTAGACAAGCCATCAGTCTTGTTGGGTGAGGGAGACACAGCCCTGTATGAGAGCATTTTAATTATCATCATTATTTATAATATACATACTATATTTTAGTTTAATATACATACTATATATTTTTTTCTTGAATTTTGGTTATTACTTCTTAGTTTGATGTGTAGTTTGTAAATTGAATATTAGTATGGATAGCATCGGCAATGGTGAAGTCCGTAGTCATGTTAAGAGTTTGAATAATGGCAAATCAATGACACGCAAATGAGACGTTTACGTTATAAGTTTAGCGAACAAATTGTTTCATTTCCAACCATAGCAAAGATTTTACAACCATAATAGATACTTTTAAGAACTATAGTCGTGGCCAGTTGCGCATGCTAAGGTCAAAACCGAAAGCCCTTTGTCCTGATATTTCCCTCTCCCTCAATTATTTATCCAATTAACCGTTTCACAGAATGGGATATCAAAGATAGCCATGTGGCTAAAGACAGTTTACAATGGTTAGCTTGTAGTTTGGTTAGAATAGTACATCCATACACACGCACGCACATCCACACACACAGACAAGCGCACACATCCACACGCAACGGAGATCAGATTGAATCAATCAAGTTGTATTTGATATTTTTAAAATTTAAATTCAATAGAGCTGAACAGACAAGAGAAAACTAAAACCTCCAAGCCAAATGGCTCCACAGACCCATGTTTCACCCAGACGCCAGTGACCTTTGACCCTCGCTCCTGTGATTTCAGCAGAAGTATACGTGTAAGCCGGATGTAGTGTAGACGTCCAAACAAGCCGGTGATGAACACTCCTAACCTTACTAAGAGAGAAAATATCACCAGCCAAAGCCAGCAGAAAGGCCTGTCTTCTGGGGGAAACCAGAGTAGCACACGCCAGTCGCTCAGTCACTCTGGGACTCACCTTCTGGAGACTGGTAGGGTTGAGCTGTGTCTTATCAATGATTTTTATCGCCACCTGAAGAGAGAAGAGAAGTTTAGTACTGATGAGCTGCTGAGATCAGAGGAGCCCTGACGGGGAGCGTGAACAGCCACGCCCTCTCACCTCTCGGCCCGTAAGGATGTGCCGGGCCAGTTTGACCTTGGCGAAGTTGCCCTTGCCGATGGTCTTCAGCAGCCGGTAGTTACCGATGTGCGGCTGCTCGTCAGTGCAGGAGGCGATGGAGTTGCGACAGCGCGCACCCGATCGGCTCGGACGCGCGGTCACCTCGGCGTGGCCATCCCCGTGAGACGTGTGCTGTGGACGAAAGGGACAGAAGACGTCACCGGTGGAAGTTAGCGGCAAAGCGGCCAAACCGCAGAACAGCGGCAAAGCGGCCAAAGCGCACGTTAGCGCCAAACCGCAAATTAGCGTCACAGCGCCAAACCGCAAATTAGCGTCACAGCGCCAAACCGCAAATTAGCGTCACAGCGCCCACTCCGGCGTCTGGCTTCAGTGCGTCGTCTCAGCACCTGGTCCCAGCTGAAGCGTTGGCTTTACAGGGTGAACACCCACTCTACACACAGCTGAAGATGAGGCCAGGTTCATCACCCACTCAAGTCTGACAGAATCAGTTCAGTGTCAGGGTGCCGAGGTGATGCAGATCATCTCCTCTCATTGACGACAACATTGAGTCCAGCCATCAGATTGTCAACAATTCTCCCATCTTAGCCACTCGGACAGGTTTTATGCTTTTTGACAATTAAAAATGTATGTAGCAGAATTGAAGGAACGATTTCCTTAAAGAGACAAATCTGAAGGGAATCGAACCATCTGCCAGTGAAAGATGGGGCGGACAGCGCAAAAGAGTAGGAAGTTATAATATCAAGGGAAGACATCACAGTGAAGAACTGTTCACAATATTCACACAAGCTTGAATCCTACAACCAGGAACATCCCATAAACCCACAACTCAAAGCTGAAACTGAGGAATAAAATTAGCGCTTCACAAATTCAGTTTTTTTTTAAAACAGACTCCGATTTCTGAATGCGCATCCCGTTACCACACCAACATTTCGCGAAAGAGTAGCCACCTGACAAAAGGGCTTAATTTCACTAAAAATCGTATACGATAAGATTTCTACATACTATATTAACTATAATCTCGCCACACGGATGAACCCGCGAATTGACGAGGGTAGACAGGGCGTTTTAATTAAGTTAATTCTGTGCGTGGGAGTGTGGAATTAACATCTGCGTGTCGCAGTATTACAAAACATGCAATTTGTGATTAAATTCTGTTCGCCCGGTTCTCAATCGCTTTGTGGAGTGATTCATACTGTGAATTCGTGTCGGACAGAGAGCAGCCGTCACAGACTGCGGCTTGGCTTACAGATCTCACAGATAATAACTGGTCGTCTACTGCTCGTCGTCTCAGTGTGGATGTGTCAGTTTTGAAACCAATAACGTTACCGTAGACAAACTTGAAGTAACGCAGGCGCTATGCGTCAGTCTCATCCTGCATTAAGGACATTCTAACTGCAAAAATGACCCAAAAAAGCCATATATTGACATTTCTAAAGCGTATGGGAAAATGGACAACGACATTAATAGTTACTGGGGAAAAAAACAGGTCTACCAAATTCGTAGTAACACAAAAAATTAACTTAAATGTCGTTGGAGTATCTCCTCCTAAAACAGACCGCTGTCTAATTTCATTACAAAATACTTACATTTTCAGTGTCTCGTTCATTGACCGTAGGTAGTGGCGTTCTTGTAGACATTTTCTCGAAGTGTTCCTGATTTTGTTAGCTACCTGATTTTCCAGTCTAGATTTTTGCAATCTTGAAACGTAGGCAGTTTTCCGTTTGAATACGATGAAAACCGTGGATTCCATTAACAAGTGTAATGGTAGTCCATGGAAAACTTTGACAAAACCTATTTGACGTAACCTTGTCAAAAGCTAAAACCCATTCCAGATCACAGCTTAATTAACGAGCTAGCTGAGTAGGATACCGGACGGCATCACTCCCCACAACGCACCGGCAGAACAATCGGCAGGACTTTTTAAGGTTTACCGCAGAGAAGGAAAAATCATCGCACATTTAGCTGCCCGAAAATAAAGCATAGTGCGTCCTTGAAAGCCCCCAGGCTATTTGCAGTTAAAGACAACTGCACACACAAACACTACATACATAGGCCCCCGACAACTGCCCTGCATTCACACAAGGAAAACGGGGAGGGAATTCGGGTTAAACTGGTCTCAAATGTTAGTTGCCAGTTAGTCACAGAGCTCTGCAGCTTTAAATGCAGTCAGAACTCAGCTTCCGATAAGCGCTGCCTCGGTTTTCAAGAGAGACGATCCTAGTCTAGAAGACCCGCTGCAGGTTCGATTCCTTCCATCTCCAAAAATAATGTTTGCTTGTTAACTAGATCCAAGATGGCGGCCCAGTGGCAAAAAAGTACCGAGCCAAGCCCTGGAGGAAGTGAGGAAACTGGCCGCTTCCCGAGTTCATTGGCGCTACATTCGGAGCAGCGCTTTTTGTTGTTGCTAGGGTGATTACTGTTGGGGGGGAATTGTACCTTCCCAAGAAAGTGAGACAAATCATTCCAATAATAGCATCGTTTTTTTTTCCAGCACCGCCTACTTCCGCTTCCCAACCTAATAGCGATGGAAAGTAAAACATATATATAAGTGTGCGGTATTCCGCCCTGTGATGTGTGTGGGGTTTCTATTTGTTTCTTTATTAAATTTGTTCATTTTTCAAACAGGTGATACAGTATTATAATTCCTGCCATAGGCAATACACTTTTCGGTGGTTAGCCTAGCAGAAGCAGACCCAAACCCAGAGAATATTGATTTTTTTTTAAATCATGAATTTCTGCCTTCACAACTTTTACACGTGCAAACAAATCCCAACTATAGACTAAATGAATTGCCCCCTGTAGTGGAAGCACCCCTCTCCACTGAAGTGTTTCCGGCTGAGTAGAGTACAGTGGGTCGCTATGGTGAAGGTCTTATCTGGGCGAAAACCACAGGCGACTAATTTAAACCCACACGTTTTCATTCTGTGGCCACATTACCGGAGATCTGGGGTTCACACCATTAAAATGTCACAAATATGTATCATTTTTTAAAAACGCATTGGACTTTTTCTGGGTCAGTCGTTTTCTAGGTCAGTTACGTATCACACGAAATGTGTACGAGCCAGAACTCTCACTGAGGGAGACGACGGTGAACCTCTATAAGCCCTGCTTAGGACCATCAGAGCGAATTCAATGAGCTCAAATAATTTTAATACTAAATTATCCACCCAAAGGCACAATAGGTTTTGTTTTTTTTGTTCAGACGGAAACATTGTTTCCCCACACGGAGTCCCAGAGTTCCTGCCTGAATCACTGTTTGAGTCATGTTGAGTCCCTGAGTTTCCCATTGTAACAGTGTTTCCCCATATTCCAGCCTGATACATTGTCTACCCACACAGAATCCCTGCTTTCCCGTATTAAGAAAAGTTTCCACATACAGAATCGCTGCTTTAATGTAGACACACCCCCCTCATCGAGAGCCACACGTTTTATGTGCTTAAACAGAAATACCATACATATCACATGGGGTTAAATCAGCTACAAAAGTTGGATTTTCATCCCTTTTTCTCCCCAACTCACTTCTCTGGGGGGGAAGAAAACCTGTGTAAAAAATATTAGTAGAAACTTCAATGCATCCAAAATTGGATAAAAACACGATTGTCGTTTCATTTTTCAGTAAATCAATTTAGATTTTAACAACCTCAAACCGCACCGCAAGAATGGTCGGATATTTTCCAACTACGAGTAGAAGTAAAAGTTTTAGCGCCATCTACTGCTTAAAATATTGTATTTATTTTGTACGTTGAGCAATTTTGACGTATTTGTGGGAACAATTGCCTACTGCAGGGCTCAATTGGCTCCCAGTCCACCAAAAATCTTTAAGGATCCAGGAATGGCTCGTGATCCACACACCAGGCACCACTGATGCAACCGGTAAACAGCCAGCTCACCCAATCTGCAGCTGTAGAACTGAGCAGCACACAGGACAGGAACCAGCAATTAGCTGTGCACCAGTTTTACAGACTTTGGCCAAACTAGTTTGTTCTTTTAAATATTTTTTTAAAATCCAAAACACACAGTTCGTTTACAATGTGGAATGATTTGAATGTGGATTAAATACAGGACAATATATTTTGATATATAGCAAAACATTCTTTAATGTGTGGAAAAAAGAAATGGGAGGAAAATATTTTCAGTCAGTGGACCATAAACCAATCCAGAACTAAGAGTATAAACTTCAACGGGAATACAAGGAACACAGTGTTAAAGCACGATTCAAAACCAGCAAGCGTAGCGTCGGTCAGAGCAGCAGGAAGTCAGCCGCCTCCTGATACATCTACGTGACGGGCAGAATAAGGCGGCTATCAAATTGCATCGATGTCAATGTCTTCCTCCTCCTTGTTGTGGGACTTGTCCTGCTTCACCGTCTCCACCTTCAGCTCCCGGGCGGAGGACGAGTACACCACCTGGGGAAGGGGAAAGGTCAGGGATGGGTCAGACGCTGCTAATCATTTCCCCTCCCCTAATAAAGCGGCCCTCGTTTTCTGAATTAAAGCGACTTGAACCTCAAGCCCCTTAGTGTCGGTTTGCCAGACTAACACGTGGGGGACACAACTCAGAGCCAATGGAACATACCTCCACAGGCCCGTCATCTTCATCATCCTCCTCCTCATCACTGCCCTCGCTCTCCTCCTCTGCCTCTTTCAGCCACTTGATGAAGGGAGCGGCCTTGGTATGGATCTCCTTGGCCAGCTCCTTGGAGACGTATTTCTTGGATACCTGTGCGGAAAAGGCAGCATCAATCAGAAGAAGCCGTCGGGTGCCACACAGACAAAAGGAACCAAGTTTAAATAGTGCCCTCAAAGAGGAACGGGAGGCCAGAAAGACACCAACTGGCCATTAAACCATGTGGCATGCGAGTGGATCTGCTCAAGGAGGGTGAGCGGCCGGGTACCTTCTCGGCCCAGGCCAGGATGACGTCCTCCTCCAGGAGGTCGGTGTCATACAGCTCCTTCAGAACGATGGGGACCCGCGGCAGCAGCTGGGCCTGGTGGAGTTTCACCAGGCACTCAAAACCCCCCAGCAGGTACTTCTGGGCCTTCTTATTGTTGAAGCAAAACTTGGAGAAAGAAAAACAGACAGACACCTTTAAACTCAAAAGCCCTGCGCAACGACATCTCCACGTTGCCCGCGTGCTCGGCGGCGGGAGTGTGGACGCTCACCCGCAGGAAGTGGCGTTTGTACTTCCGGATCTGGTCGCGGATGTTCTCATCAAAGAGCAGCTCGCTGAGGATCAGAGGGCCCATGGCCTTCACATCCAGCCGCTCCGCCTCCGCCAGGATCTCCTTGTCCGCCGTGTCGATTGTCCCATCCTCTTTCCTTTGCTGCGACACGTAAGGCGTTAATTAAAAATGCACCGTCGTCCCTCCTTTGCTACGACACGCACACGCCCCAAGCCAACCATTCCAATAGCGGCGTCACGCCCACCTTGACAAAGCTGTAGAAGATGTTGACCCTCTCCTCCAGGGGCTTCTCCAGGTCCTCTGTGAGGGTCAGGTTTTTGGCATGTTCACTGATCTCCTCCATCCGGCGTCGTTGAGCTTCCTCAGTTGTCTCCTCAGCCCAGTCCTCGTCATCGTCGTCTCGGTCCTGCGCCAACCCAGAAGTCCAGTCAGTCTCGCCGAGTGGCTACCGACCCACCTCACCCCGGTCCGCGGGACACTCACCACAGCCTCTGGTGCGTCGATGTCGTTGTGGTTCCCAGAATCCCCCTGGCCAGAACCGTTATCTTTGTCCTTCTTCCGATTCTTCTTCTCCTTCTCTTTTTTGACAGACCCGTTTTCATTCTCTGCGTTTCGAAAGAGCAGGCGGGCATGTTAACTACACATGAGAATCAGCCACAGTAACGAGTACAGAGCCAAGCAAGAGATCCGAACGCCAAGACGGATGTACCGTAGGTCGAGATACAAAAGCCACAGCCAATGAGTAGCTGGCGACCAGGAGGGAGCCAGCCTCACTCACCTGGTGGGTTTTTGAGGATAAAGGTGCAGAGCTTGTGTCGTGTGTCGAGCATGCCTCTGTACCCACAGGCCTTGCAGGAGTTACCGATGGTTTGCTTCTTAGGATTGACATGCTGGAACAACACAAAAACAGACCACCTGATCAGAGGTGATGAACCCTCAGGACACACACAAATCTTTATTTTATACAGCAGCATCTTCCATAAGCAAACCTCAAAGTGCTTCACAGTTAATTATGTAATGACAATTGGTCAGGGGAACGCTAATTTTAAAAGATGGTTTTTAAGCTAGATTTAAAAACAGAATTGCAGATTTCCACAGGTAAAGAGTTCGAAACCCCCAGGTGCCTAGCAGGGAAAAGAATCATCAGCTGTATGTAGTTTGGTTAGGGGAACAGCCCGAAGGGCAACCTGGGAGGACGGAAAAGCAGGACCAGGAGTGTAGTTAGTAACAGATTCCCCAAGTGGCTTTTAAAGTCAAAAGCAGAACTTTATAGCCAATTCACGTTGCGATACACACTTCAGACAATTTTAAACATCAAAGTGTTAAGCGAGTATCTATTAACCATATATTCGTTATAATGAATTGTGATTTGACAACATACATTTTTGCTTTTTTATTATTTTTTATAATTATTGCTGTGATAACTTAAATATTTACTAAATTAAATTTACTCAATGTTACTATGCATCAATTTATTTCTGTAAGCTACAATCCCAACGGTTTATCCTAGTACCACGATACTCGACGGCACATGGTCTCAGGCCTCAGTTACCAGGGGGAACATGGTTGACATGTGAGGGTGCGAGACTCCTCACGTCGCCGCTAACAGCGGGAACCAAGTTCCACACCGCAGCCATCGGCAGGCCAGAGAGACGGGCACTCAGGGGCGACTGCCAACACGTGCCCTAGTCGCCAAGGAAACTAGCCTTCTTGACAGGGCCCAGGCATGGGAGCACAGCTACCGTACCAGAGACGCTAACGTTACTCACAAACAACCCCCGCATCAGCGCACCTCCATACCTCTGCCTGTTGATTCATCTTGAGGAGTCACAAAAAGCTGAATAAAACTGTTACCAACGACATTAATATGCATGTCTGGTTTCCTCTACGACTAAGCGACAATACCGTTTCACATTTCAACAAGGCTGGCAGACGTGGGGCTTTACCAGGCCAGGTGCAGCACAAATCCTTTTAATATTACAGGAGCAGTGTGCGTCGCACTGGTTAAACGGCTTACAACTTGTGACGTTAAGACAAATTAAAAGACCAGAACCCCACACACACACACAAAAAGATGAACTGGCAACAGTCCAGCCTCCGGCTGAAGCCAGTCTGCATCTGGAATAAAACGATGCTGGGAGAGGAAGGTGAAGGTTTTAATCCGTCTGGGCTACTGGTCAACAGAACTCACAGAAGGGTTATTCACCAACCGGCGTTTCCCAGGACGCCCGCAGCCGAGGCCTTCTCGCGGACAAAGGAAGGTTTTGTTTGTCGCCGAACTACTTACCAGGTCAGTCTCCGGGTTGTCACATTCGGGACACAGTACAAACTTTCGGATGAACCCGTCCAGCATGTCCTGTAGCTTGTTCGCCTCGTGAGATCCGTTGACAATGTAGCGGTCGTTCTTGGCATCGAACTGGGTCTGGGCCCCCAGCTCACAGCCAAAAAACTTGGTGGGATCTGCAGGACACAGGACAGCTGTAAAAGATCTACGAGCCAGCAAAACACACAGGAGAATTTCCTGCGGGCGCAACGCTGAAACACTCACAGGTGGGAGGCCTATTCAATGCCTTTGCGACGTCCACCATGTTGACTATAACAGTCTTAATTCCATTTCCTTTGCCCTCCACCTGTTGAGACAGGAAAACAGCACAGCCGTTAGAGCACTCACCGACAAATGGATGCGCTCCTCACTGGACACAATCAGCTCGTGTCCATTCTGATTGGCTGACGACAAAAGCGTGGCAATAGCACAGCCAGGCATTACCGAGTAGATTCACACGTGACAGAAATTAATAATCCCGTCACACAGCACTCACAGAAGAACCCCTTCCTTCAAACCGTACACCACTAATTGCAAGAACTACATGCCGTGTTTCAGACGGGCAGAGGGCAAAACTGCACAAAAACATGAAGCACTCTTTTACCGCCATTAAGCACGTTTTGGCAGATTTTAACCCACCTTCGCAATCAGACGGGGCATCTTGTAGCGATAAAACTGGTCCAACACAGTGCGGTTGACGTTGACAGACATTTTGGCTGGCAGTCAACTTTATCAGTAAGACAAGATGATCCTGGATTGCAATTTTTTGGTATCTTCAGTCTGGAGAAGAGTGGATGACATAAACGGCTGTAAGCGTACTCGGTCTCTGACATGAAAAAGATCTTGCCACCAAGGCTGCGAGTTCTTCGCTGGTCGGCAAAGTTTCCCCCACACAGGTTCCAACGGCTGCGCAACAGCTCTGAAACGAGAAGGGGGGGGGGGGGGGGCTGATTAAACATTGTAACACAAGGCCAGTTCATCTTCCAAGTCCAACAGCGCCGCATACTTGACATTTAAAACGAAACGGGTATCTGATCGTACACAATATAATCTAAATGGCTGCGGGTTGGCTACGAATCATGAAACTAGTTGCAGCACCCGATAATAGCCACGTTGTCCAGAATTTAATAGCTTAATAGTATTAACATTTCGCCGTGACGCACTTCGACACATATGGTCTCCGATCGATTGAACGAACCGAGCTACTAAATATCTAGGGCCAGGTCTACGTGGTTACCAAATAGTGGCGGCGATTGCCCTTTGACACATGGTTAATAGTCACGTAGAGTAGAAACGTATGCGAATGACAAAACATTATTGTGGTAAGTTTCAAGGTCCGGCTAAGGTGGCGACCAAATAATGTGCCATAGCCTCATTGCTCAGCAGTTACCTGGAGGATCCAAAGAGGAAAAAAAACTAACATAGTATGTCACCGCATAAACATTTAAGGTCATTGATAATGTCACCGCGCTGGTTATTTTAACCTTTAAAGGGTGGAGGTAACCAACAGTAGGACAGTCAAGACCGAAGTGGTGCAGAGTGCGTCATAATTTACCACAGGGAACCGTGCGCGCAGGGGGAGA
Source organism: Hiodon tergisus (assembly GCA_025775045.1). Lineage (NCBI taxonomy): Eukaryota > Metazoa > Chordata > Actinopteri > Hiodontiformes > Hiodontidae > Hiodon > Hiodon tergisus. The sequence continues at coordinate 5,708,101 of JAOVYW010000022.1, forward strand.
CGCCATTTTGATTCAGATAATGTTCACATTCAAGTCAAAACGAACTCGAAAGCTTAGGAAATAACATATACAAACAAAACTACACTAACATAAATGACAAGCAGAATTAATATACCTTTCCCGTCCGTCGCTCCTGTCGTCCGGGTACTCACCGTTTTCGTAAAATAAAGACATAAACACACCGCTGGTCGCCCTCAGACGAAAAGAAGCGCTGTATTGAGACCTAGAGCTGGTTAGTTTTTACTGGATCGCAGAACTGCAAGACTGCGCTCCTATAAAGCTGTCAGACCTTTAAACTGAAGAGTAATATTTTTTTCTGGGAAATCTGAGACGCCCTCAGAAATAGGGTATCTGTAAAAGAAGGAAATACACCACTGGTTAGCATCAATATCCGACGGGTCCTTCATAGCACGCTAACTTGCTAGTAACAGTATCAGGAATTGCTCAAACGTGGCTTATGGAATAGTCAATGTCATTTATTTAACTTTTGCGATAACTGTTATTACTCCATTAACATATTGTTGCCTTATTAATTAAAGTTAACCCAGTCATTTATTATTTTGTAAGTACTTTGCCAACTATATACACTCACCTCTAAAAAAATCTCCTAGCCCTCACGAAACGCCAAACCCAAAATGAATTCCTAGTAAGCATCGTGACTTGTCCATCTTCAGGACTCGCCCAATGTTCCCGCCTTAAGTTAAAACCCATTGGCTACATGTAATCAAGTTATGACGATACCCGTTTGCAATGGCTGAATTTTATAGCAATCATTAGGACAAGTAGCCGTGTTACACGTAGTTGGACGGAGATTAATGTTGTCGCGATATTTGTGATTTAACCTCTGCCGTAGTGTAGCTACAGCTTCGTGATGTAATCAAAAGTTATAATACTTCTGACGGATGAATGAAATTGAACGCCTACATCTCATAGTAGAATTTCTCATGACTTTTTATACTGACACATACGTTGTCAAATAGTAGAACGCATCTTTACTGTGTTGCACTTAAGTTTCAACTAAGTGAGACTTACGCTAACAGTATTTATTCCACGGAACTGAAGTCCAAAAAACGTTTAGCACAGTTTTTTATTTATTATCTGGAGGTGAATTCAACGTTATTCTTACTTTTTAATATATACTATTTGCGATGGACTCCTTGTGATCGTTATCACGTTAAAACGACCACTACATTTTATGTACACGTTTGTAATAATTAAATTTACATTTACATTTTGTCATTTAGCATACGCTCTTGTCTAGAGCGACGTGCAGTGTGCTGTAGATTCAGGGTTCACAAGTGCAATACGAAACTGAGCAATCTTGCTTTATTAACAAAGACTGAGAGTACGTAAAAGACTAATGCTGCAAAAAATAATAAGACGGCACATAAAAGACTACTGTTTATGCTGTGTGCATACATGTCGTATCATTGACATGTAAAAACTAAAATAAAATACAGATGCGAGCAGCAATAACGGAGTCGGTCTGTTATAATATCCTCTCACTAAGAACATGCAGCATACCTGTTCGGTATACTGTTTCGAAGGGCAATACAAAACTGCCCACAAGAATTGGCGCTGCAGCTGTCAATCACGTCGCCCTTTACATGTAACGTCGGTCAGAATATGTACTGTTTTATGTTTATTTAGTGTATATGTTAAATTTTATCACTTCGGGCGTCACTGAATTAATTTAATCCCTGCATTACCGCGCACGAAAGAAAGTCGCACTTGGAAATTACCGTCTCCCACGACTGTTAAATCGTAGTTACTGCACCCAAAAGCTGTGGTCTGTATTTAAAGGAGCCGTCAGTTGGAGAACAGAAGGACATTCTTGTCTGGTTATTGATTGGGATTTTATAAAAAATAACATCCCAAGGGAAGGGGCCAAGAAGGGAGATCAGTACTTTACTAATTAAAACAAGTAAACAGACACAAAATAAAGTAATAAACATACAAAAAGTCCATAGTAACATAAATCAACTGAAAATGATGACTGAAAACGATGACTGAAATAACCACCTGGTCTACAGGAGAGTCCCATGCTGGCAATCCTGCTGCCAGGGGCTGAGGGCAAACGAGCCAATAATCTTTCAACGATAACGATATCGCAAAAATAATCCAGCCAAGCGGAAGAGAAAGTGGGATTTTTTTGTTTGTCACGACTTCCCTTTGGCATCCATGAATGTTCATCAAACAGCTGTATGCAGAGAAATGTATCGCCTCTAATTTGCATTGGAACAGCTGAAAAGGCCTGCCCAGTCCTCACTGTGTCATGAAAAACCAAGCCCTCCACAGTGGGCGAATGGGAAGAGTCTGACTGCACTTCCGTGTGCTCACTGTGTTTGGCAGAGATGGCGCAGCCGGGTTTTTGCAATTTTAAAGAAAGTTTAAAAGGGAAGTGTCATTTCAGAAAAAATTATGTTACACTGCTTGCGACCAAACTTCCCCTATTTGGGTAATCCCACCCTCTCCACATACTCTACATTATAGTGTCTTGGGAAACCCTTCCAGTGGTTAGATCAGTGGAAAATTTTATCCTTAAATAGATCAAATAAACAGGGAAATCCCCAAAGTCTTAATAAACTGCCAACCTTCTAGGCTGGGGAACATTTGAGGCTATCGGTGTTCAAGGTAAGTTGGAGCTCCTGCCAGACTCCCTTCTGTGTTTTTTCTACATTTACAAAAATATAACTTGAAAATGCAGGGGTTGTTTTAAATGTTGACTTGTATTAAGATGAATTGAAAGCGCAGGCCAAGAAAAGTTTAACCGAAATTTAAAGGATGTGTGTTACGGTTAGAATGGTCATACCCTCTCCCGTTTTTAACATGTGGCCGTTGTTTTTGTTCAGTCTTGTTTTTGTCGTAGCCTGCATTGCTCTACAGAAGGAGGGCACATTTCTCAACACCCTATTTCCCTAATTGTGAATTGAAAAATTAACTAATTCAGTCATTCCACGCTTGACTTTGTTTGTTTGGCATGCAGATAATTGTCTCGAAATTGCCCTGTCAGAGTCGCAGAAACCTGACTCCTTGTTGAGGGTGCATGTAGCAGAGACTTGAGTGGGTTGGAAACGCAAAAGATTGGTCTCCCGGGATCCGTTCTGGGAAAGTTTCAGACTCACCGTTTTGTTTGCTTATGCTGAATCACAGGTATGTTTACATAGGACACACATTGGCAAAGTTACCTTTGCTTTAACGTTGTTCTCTCACACATTCGCTCACATATACAGTGGTGTCTCCTCATACTTCTGTCCCGGTCTTTTGATTTTCAGGAGGTCCAAGCTACTCATGGGAAAACACGCATGTGGCATTTTCATGATCCTAAAATCAGGAATGAAGTTCTGGAAACAGAACACCAATCAGAACATAAAGGAGACAGAGCCCCTCATAGGGAAGGAGTCAGCTGTCCCCACATACGGTGAGTTTCTCTGTCAGTGTTAAGAGGTTCTCTGGATACGCGCCTCCTACATGAACACAGTGTGAAATGAATGTGGAATATGTTTCTGGGTTGACTTAGCCAGGGCAGATTTACACTTCAACCCACTTAAAAATAGATTTAATAAAGCATTTAAGGATAAACGCCTTGCTCAGTGGTGACAGCTGAGTTTCAAGTACTGTTCAAACCTGAACATACCAATGGCCTAACCCCTTCTCCACACGTTACTGTTAGTGGTCTAAGAGTTGCCCTGGGTCTTTGTGACGGTTCTTTGTGCGCTGTGATGGCAGATGTAATGGTGGAGACCACACAGAGCATCCAGGATGTCTTCAGGAGCATGGCCTGGCCTGAAGACCCAGACTTCCTGGAGAGGGGGCCCTGTGCCGACCCCGCCGCTATACAAGGAGCCATCAGTCCTTATCTGGAGTCCGCCATGAGCGAGAGTTTCACCCTGCTGGGGATGGGGTCTGTGCATGATGGGTGGTACAACTTAAAGGCTCGTCTGAGTCAGGTGGAGGGGCTACTGGTAGAGGAGCTCCAGAGGCGCCTCCCCGGGTTCGAAGGGCCCCACCTGTCAGGCATCGTGTCGCGGACCGCCCTCCGTTGCTTATTCTCTTGGCTCCAACTGGCCGTGGAGCAAAGCCACAAAGCGGACCACATGTTTCTGCTGCTGTACAACGTGCACAAGGTCTACTTGAGGTAGGTGAGCCAGGTGCAAACCTTCCGAATAGGTCTACTGAACTAGTGTGTTGACTTGTTAAGGTTTGGTGATGTTTTTGCTGTAACAGTGATGATGTTTTCGCTGTAACAGTGTTGATGTTTTCGCTGTAACAGTGATGGTAACATGTGTGCACTCGGTGGGCTTTGTAGTACAGAATGCTTGGCCTACCAGCCGATCCTCCCCGACTGGGTGCAGAACGCAGAGAGGAAGCTCCTGGTCATTTTAAAGGTAATAAACTTGAACAATCTAATTAACACACAAAAACATGGATTACCTTATCTCATAACCTTGAACGATCTCGTTAAGGCATAAACATATAGAACCTTATCTCGTAACCCCAAACTACCGCATTACGGTGGATACGTAGAAGGTGTTGCTTCTATCAGTAGCTATGTAAATTTTACAGTACCATTCTTCTTATTCTTGGCATTTTAAATTGCTCCAAAAATTTCCAATTAACCACCTATATATATTTGTACAGTCATTTAAAAAGGTATAGGCTAGGCCTTGTTGAATAGAAAACAGCAGAAACAGTCATCAGTACTCAGTTATGAATTATAATTGAGCCTAAACAATTATACTACATCACCCAGGAGGAGGTCTCAGAGCTGCTGATGAAGATCCTTCAGGATGATGAGACTGATCCAAATCCAAGTCCAGAAAATGAAGAGGGCTTGATCAAGCTGCACATCGATGTCATACAGGTAATCCCAGCAACTGGAGAAAAGTGAATGCCGCACAGTGTGAGCCCATGTGGTCAGTTGCACGGTCAGATGCGCGGTCAGTTGTACAGTCAGTTGTTCATTTCAGGTTCAAAATGGAATTCGATATATATGTGATTTGCACGTGTTCTGTCATGTCACACGGTGGTAAACTTAAATTACAAAAATGTTTTATGCAATAAATATGATGAATAGAATGCTACCAATGTCCTTTATGGCAAATTGCCATAAAATTTAATGTATTACAAAGTTAAAAAGTTACGGGGTTAGTTTCAAACCACCTGGACCTAAAGGTAAACACACCCGCTGACCAGGGCTGGCTGTTGATCACGTGGGAACTGCTTGAATACTCCCCTGTACATTGTTTAAATACCGACCCTGATGCTGTCTGCGTGTAGCTCCTCGAGGGTTTTATACGGAGGGCAGAGTCAGTCAGCCAGGCCCTGATGTCCAAAGTACAGGAGGTCTGCCACCAGGAGCTGCTGGTCTTCATACACAAGTGAGTGTCTATGGTTTCATCTTGGACAAGTGAGTGTCTATGGTTTCATCTTGGACAAGTGGGTGTCTATGGTTTCATCTTGGACAAGTGAGTGTCTATGGTTTCATCTTGGACAAGTGGGTGTCTATGGTTTCATCTT
>JAOVYW010000022.1:5731119-5741765 GCA_025775045.1 Hiodon tergisus
TAGGGTTAACCCTAAGAGCACGGCCAGAGCAATAAGGGTGGGTTAGGGTTAGGGTTAACCCTAAGAGCACGGCCAGAGCAATAAGGGTGGGTTAGGGGTAGGGTTAACCCTAAGAGCACGACCAGAGCAATAAGGGTGGGTTAGGGTTAACCCTAAGAGCACGGCCAGAGCAATAAGGGTGGGTTAGGGTTAGGGTTAACCCTAAGAGCACGGCCAGAGCAATAAGGGTGGGTTAGGGTTAACCCTAAGAGCACGGCCATAGCAATAAGGGTGGGGATACTAATAGAGAGGCGACAACAAGGAAAGCTCTTTGCACCTGAAGATTCTACGGCCAAATTCCACCCTCCATCTCAGCACTCGAGCTGGCTAGAGGACAAATTGAACAAATACGTTGTTAATTCAGACGGTGTCTGATTCCTGGACAACATTTGGTAAACTATTCAATAGTCGAAGGGCTTTGAATGAAAAGACTCTACTACCTGATTTAGCTTGTGCTACTCTTGGGACAGTCAAAAAGTCAGTATGACCATCTGTATTCACAATCGAGGCGGTTGCTGCCCTGATTGTCAGTGTGACAAGCAGTGGCCAACATGAGGCGTTGCCGAGGAAGCGTTTGCCGCACACTGAGAGACCAGCAAAAAGATGGCTGATCAATAAGCTTCAAAGTGTTTGCTTGATTCTGTTCGCACAAAGTCATAGCTATTAGATTAGTTTGATTATTTTGTTTTGTAAATGCGTCAACCCTAATTCCCTCCGGACTGGGAAAGCCTTTCCCCCTCTGGCCTGTGTGAGCCTCCTTCAGGAAGCTGCTTTGATATAGAGACCCTGAGGGTTAGGGTTAGGGTTACCCTGCATCACAGCAGCCCCCATGACCCTGCTTTAAACACCCTCCTCAGGATCCCCTGTGGAAGGTGCGCCGCAGCCAGAAGCTGGACATGTCAGCCCGGCTGGAGCTGCAGTCGGCGCTGGACGCAGAGATCCGGGCCAAGCAGCTGGTGCAGGAGGAACTGCGCACGGTCAAGGCCGCCAACATCTCTTTCGAGAGGTGAGCACACTTGGGCCCCATGCTGGAAATTTCCTGGCTGCAGAGTGAAACGAAGGGAAGAAGACCTCGACGCTCACCTTGAGTTGTGTGGCCTCTGCGAGTGAGAGCTGAGAGTGGTGTCCTGCTGCAAGGGTTTATTTCACTGCTTTAACAATTCATCAATTCTCACCATCCAGTCTACTTGGTGTGCAGGGTTTGATCAGTACTCCTCTTCTCACAGCAAGCTGAAAGATTACGAGGCCAGGAACCGGGAGATGACTGAGCAGATCGAGGTCATGAAGAAGGACCTGGAAGAGAGCCAGTCTCGGACAGACAGGGGTGAGCTGCCATCTGTTGCGGTTACTCACTCTTGGGTGCTGGCTTACGGTTCTGAATAAGATTGCTGATGTACCCAGTAATGCTCTAATTAAGTGCCTGAACTCAAGGTGGACAGCATTTTCTCGACAATGTCAGTCCAATTGAACCCTTGTGTTCAGTGTGGTGAACTTGGGCAGTGTGGTGCTTAATGGAAAAATGACATTGTTTTTAACATATACTCTTTTGACATGCAGGGTTAAAACTCCCCGACTTCCAGGAGTCCATTTTTGAATACTTCAACACCTCTCCGCTGACCAATGACCTGGCATTCAGAGTAAGTCGGTCAACAAGTTCTCGCCACCGTGGCTTTAGCTCGACAAATTGGTTTGATGATTTCCTGCGTTTTTTATTTATTTTTTTAACTTCAAAGCACAGGGCTAGTTAAGATGAAAAGGTCAGCCCGTGACGGTGTGGGCGCTGTGCTTTGAGCAAATCAGAAAGGCAGTCTCACATTACCAATGGTTACCCTGAGCTTTGCGATACAAGGGAGAGATCAAAGTGTGTGAAGGCTGGCTCAGGAGTTGACATCGGAAGACTTCTGATCCTCACGAATGCCCCATAACAACCATTTCAGACTTTCAGAAACCGACAGCTTTCTCGACTAAGTGTTTTTTTCTCACTGGACCGATCAACGGTGTAATATTTCAGTCCATTTCTTTGTACTGGAAATGCTTATTGGGTTCTGTGACCGACTAAGGAGTGTTTACGCCATTAACGTTGTTTAAAGTACAGTCCATAAAGTATGTGTCCAGCGGCCCAACAAACATCTTCTCAGGAACAATTTAGAAAAAAAATCAACACTGGAACAGCTTGTTTTTACTACTAACCGTTTTCCATCCCATGTGTATTGTTTGTGGTTGCAGCGTGTTAGTGCGTTTGCTCAAAATTTATTGCATCGTGGCACAATAAGACGACATCGTGAGGCCACTGTCTAGCACAGGAGTAGCCCAGAACCCCATTGCTATACACTTACTCTGTACCTGGCCCTCAGTTTTCATAACTACTGTTTTCTGCTCTGAACTGTTCTGTTGTGTTGAGAACAAAGTTTATGAGAGTAAAGCAACATGAATTTATGCGTGTCCCTCACATCTTTTACCATATAAGGACTCGGTCTCTTCCTCGTCCGCATCCTCTCTTCTAGCCTTTTGGGATGAAGTAAGTCGGCTGAATAGAGCTCCCTTTCCTGCAGTAACCCACTATCCCTTCAGTCTCTGATTTTTAGTCCTGACAGAATAGTACCCCCTTCCCCCGACCAGCCTGAAACGAACAGAGATGGTTAGCGATGTTGCTGAGGATTAATGTGTAGAATTGTCTTCAGAGATGCAATCCCTGACCTTAGTTATAGTGGCCTGTTTAGTAATTAACCTCTAATAAAGCAAATGCTAGTTTTAGTTTGGCATGCAGCCAAAGGTGTTTTTACTAATTACTAATGAACTATATTATAATATATAATTGTATCCACTGAAAGTGAGATTTAAATTGTTTCTAAAACCAGTGAACAGTGAATGGGTAAATCAGTTTTCTCAGTGTGTTTATATTTAACGGGCTAGAGTTTGCCTCTTCGCTTAATCTTCAGCTAAAGCGCATATTTTCAATGAGGACTTGGTGGATCATCGACTCCTTAAAATACATGTTCTCTACTATTACTTTAGCTAGGTAACTACGCTGGATAGGAATTGCCTTGACTAGCCTGGCTTCTACCCAGAGCACACGGTATACACGGTCATGGGATTGTTGCGTTGTATGTGCATGTACACCTGTTTTGGCCTTTGGTATTTTAAGTTTTGTTTTTTTTGCTGAGCTTTTTAAAACGCTATCAGATGTATTCCGAAGGTATGGTCCCTACCTGTCCTGTGGGAGATGGTCTTGACCAGAGACTCTGAGCACCAGCCTTGTGTAACACTGTTGGTGATGATCACCCATCCCACTCAGCAGGTGTAGCTCTGCCTTTTTAAATGATGCCGTTCTTCTCTCCAGACCGGCTCTGTCAGCGAGCTTGATTCCGCTCCCCCCAAGACGGAGGTTCCCTCCTCCTCTCCCTCCGTGACTTCCGACCAAGAGGTTAGTGGACGGTTTTCACACGAGGTGACTAAGTCCACTCAAAACATTTTCAAGGGTAGCAGGTCTGCCCATCACCTCCGCAGCTTCTCTGCGCTCTGTTTCACAGTCAGATAAAAAAAGGGGATGAACGCGGTTAGCGTTGCACAAATTCACAACAGTAAAATATTTGTTTTATAATCCATACCAGGTGTGGGGATGCTAACGTGTGCCGGGGACTGATTTTGAAGTCCATCCAGCCAGACCTGTGTTCTATTGTATAATTGATTTTTTGGTCTGTTCTCTGACAGGAGTCGGTCAAACCTCCCCAGTCTGCTCCTGTGGCTCCCTCGTTGCACCAGCCTTCTCTCGCACCAAAGGTACACTGGTCTTCTCATGTGGAGAACCTTTGATTAAAAAGATGTGGCTTGTCCAGTTGTCCATCTTTTTAATTACACCAGGGATGTGCACCTTATCTGAATATAACTCCTGGTTTATCGCCAGATAACATTGTTGATCAGATAGCTTGTTTAAATGTGGTTCAAATGTGTTGTCGTCATTTTTTATGATGTATTCGCAAAAACTGTTTTGTAAAATGCTTGATATTCATCTGCAGAATTTTAAACGAATGTCTTCCTTCCATCTGAATCAATGGTGTTCATGTAAAATGAACACTGTTTATTAGTATTTTAAACTTGCTTGGTTTTAGCTAACTTTACAAAAGATGTTTCAAAAATAATATGCTATTGAGTACTTTAGTAAAAGCCTAACATCGGTGTGTAAAACCCCCATGTGTGTGCCTGTGCCGTTACCCCAGCCCAAAGCCCACCAGCTGAGCATGAAGACCTTCTCTAGCCCCACTCAGTGCACCCACTGCAGCTCCCTGATGGTGGGCCTCATCCGCCAGGGCTACGCCTGCGAGGGTGGGTGACTCTGCGCTGAAACACTTGGGTGTTGGACTGGCTTTTTATGACATGGGTCGTTGTGTAGAGGTTTCTATTGTGCCTTCTATAATTCCCGACCCCTCCCCACAGTGTGCTCCTTCATCTGTCACGTGTCCTGCAAGGAGAACGCCCCTCTGGTGTGCCCCATCCCGCCAGAGCAAGCCAAGAGACCCCTGGGAATCGATGTTCAGAGGGGCATCGGCACGGCCTACAAAGGCTTTGTCAGGGTGAGCGCTTGCTCTCTGGCGCCTGCCGGTGGCAGTTATTCCCATGATAGGGGTTTGATGTTTTCCGGTTCCATGTTTTTTTTTTTTTTTTTTTTGTGGTTTTTGCAGGCATACATTTTTTAAATAAAAGCGCCCTGTTTTTAAATTGAAGGTAAGTTTAAGATTAAATAAATTCGGGTTAAGCATATATTTTTAGATTATTGACTTGACCGTGGCTCATATTTGGAAAGGGTCCTTGTGCTGGCCTGTGTTCCTATGTACTGTGTGAGTGTGAGCTTTTCCTTGTTCTCAGATTCCCAAGCCCACAGGGGTTAAGAAGGGCTGGCAGCGGGCCTACGCTGTGGTGTGCGACTGCAAGCTCTTCTTGTACGACGTGCCAGAGGGGAAGTCCACGCAGCCTGGGGTGGTGGCCAGTCAGGTGCTGGACCTAAGGTGGGGGTTAGGGTTAGGGTAACCCTTGCGCACACGCATACACCTCTCGTTCCATCCTTGCTCTCTCACGGACACTTCTCACTAATTCACTCATTTGTGTTTATGATGTAACTGCATGATGTTTCTGCGTCTGTTTTTAGAGACGAAGAGTTTTCGGTGAGCTCTGTCCTGGCATCAGATGTGATCCATGCCACTCGTAAAGACGTGCCCTGTATATTCAGGGTAGGTTTTCCTGCTAATGGTTGCATTACATGTCACGTGGCTGTGTTGACGGGGCTGAAAAAATGCTCGATAAGACAAATGCCGTGACTTTGTGGGGAAACCCCCTGCGACTCCTTACCTGGGTGCGACCTGTCCCCCAGGTGACCTCGTCACTGCTGAGCTCCCCGCCCCGCACAGCCTCCCTGCTGTTGCTGGCAGAGAGCGAGGCGGAGAAGAGGAAGTGGGTGGGCATCCTGGAGGGCCTGCAGACCATCCTCCACAAGAACAAGCTGAGGAACCGCGTGGTCCACGTGCTGCACGAGGCCTACGACAGCAGCCTGCCCGCCATCAAGACTACACTGTCGGCCGCCATCGTGGGTGAGGACCAGCCCGATGGAGTATGGGAATGTTTGCCTTGCCGTTCCTCTGCTACGCCGGTTTCTCTGCCTGGCACTAAGGGTTGCATTTTGGTAGAGGGATAAAGCCGGCCATGATGATTTTGAGAAGCGGCTTTGGAGAATCCAGCTGTTTGTTTACCCAGAAATTTGCTCTCTCCCGAGTTCAAAGCTAATCGGCTACAATTTCTCACGTTAATTATTTTTGAAAATAACCACGCAATCAGTTAGCAGGGAAGACGGTGGCCTCAAAGTGATCGAGTCTCCATGAAGAAAGTCATGTCTCCGGTTGTGTGAACCTTGTGTCTTGTGTACACGCAGATCGAGAGCGCATCGCCCTGGGTACTGAGGAGGGCCTGTTTGTGATTGAAGTCACCAGAGATGGTAAGAAGGTTATTTCATGTTTGCCGTTTGACCATGTTTTCACATGAGGTTCACCGTACTGCCTGTACTTGGCAGTTTGAAGACCCAATGACTGTTGGAGGTTTGGAGCTTTATCCCGTCAGTATTTGACCCGTCTGACCCCGTCTCCTCCTATGTGTGAGCAGTGATCGTGCGGGCTGCTGATTGTAAAAAGGTACACCAGATCGAGCTGATCCCCAAAGAGAAGATGGTGGTTCTCCTGTGTGGCAGAAACCGCCACGTACACCTCCATCCCTGGGGGGCGCTGGAGGGAGCGGAGGCAACTTTTGACATCAAGCTGGCGGAGACAAAGGGCTGCCAGGCCCTGACCACGGGCAGCCTGCGACCCGGCGGGCCCGCCTGTCTGCTGGCCGCTGTGAAGAGGCAGGTGCTGTGCTACGAGATCACGCGCACCAAGCCGCATCACAAGAAGCTGTGGGAGGTGCAGGCACCGGGCGTGGCACAGTGGCTGGGCATGGTGCGCGAGCGGCTGTGCGTGGGCTACCCCTCCGGCTTCGCCCTGCTGGCCCTCCAAGGGGAGTCCTCGCCCATCAGCCTGGTCAGCCCCTGCGATCCCTCGCTATCCTTCCTCAGTCAGCAGCCACTGGACGCCCTGCACGCCATGGAGGTGGGCGCCGATGAGTTCCTGCTCTGCTTCAGCCAGCTGGGTGTCTACGTGGACCTACAGGGCCGGCGCTCTCGCACACAGGAGCTCATGTGGCCAGCCTCTCCTGTCGCCTGCAGTACGTGCCCTTTCGGTCCTGTGTTAGCAGCGAAGACAGAACGTTTAAACCTAGGATATGGGTGGAGTCAACATCTCCGTTGCCGGATCAGTCGAAGAGAGGACAAAACGAGTTTAAGACAAGAGAGGGAATGACGGCATGCGATCCGTAGGGTCCAACTTCATTTGAGAGAGGTTGTGCCTCAGGCCACAAACTGTATAGAGAGGGAAGGGGTTTGGGGTATATGTGTGTAGTGAGAAGGTGAGCAGATGGGAGTATATACAATGTGTGTGTTCTGTGGTCACTGCTTTCTCACTGCAGTTCCTGTTCCTGTTCCTGTAGGCTCCAGCCTGTCTTTCCTTACGGTGTACAGTGACTATGGCGTGGATGTCTTTGATGTCCACACCATGGAGTGGGTCCAAACCATCTCTCTCAGAAAGGTCAGTGGAGCGGGACGGTGGCCTTTTAAGGTCCTCTTACGGTGAGCGTGCGCGTGTGAAACACTCTTCCCTCCTCAGATCCGGCCTCTGAATGTGGAGGGCACCCTGAACCTGCTGGGATCGGAGCAGCCCCGTCTGGTGTACTTTAGCAACAGCACCTCAGGTACCATCACAGCAAGGCCTGTGCCTGCCAGTCTCCAGCTTAATTTTTCTTTTTCGGTTTCACTTTTGCCTGATTTTATCTTTGTGGGTCAAGTAGGTTTGTCTGTGCGCGGAGGTCGATACGAATGCAGTTCTCCTTTTCTGCTAGCAGAGGGCTCTGACCTCGCCATCCCCGAAACATCTGACAACAGCAAGAAGCTGATGGTCCGAACTCGCAGCAAAAGGAAGTTCCTCTTCAAAGTGCCTGAGGAGGAGCGGCTTCAGCAGAGGCGGTAAATATTCCGTGACCCTTACCCCCGTCCCATTTCTATAGTTGCATTTGTGGGAACTCGGCTATTGAATCAGAAAAGGTTGTCATAGGGCATTTTTACAGATATTGTTTGATAATTTCCAGCCAAACTGGAAAAGGATTTCCTGATGCTCGCAGTCAGAGTACCTTGTGTTTACTTGTCTGACAGAGAGATGCTGAGGGACCCCGAGTTGAGGTCCAAGATGATCTCCAACCCGATCAACTTTAACCACGTCGCACACATGGGCCCAGGAGACGGCATGCAGGTCCTGATGGATCTGCCTCTGGTAATCCCAGTTATCTGTTGGTCTGCGTGTGTTCTGGCATTAGGGTTTGGGAGGGTTGGCCCTCTGTAGTCCCCAACAGTCCCACCTCTTTGATGTCAATTTCCTCTTTTATAATTTTTCCTCTTTCCCTTTTGAGAATGAACTACTCTCCCTCATTCAGTGTTTCTGTCTTTTGTGCGTGGTTTTCTCTATCTTTCTGGTGATGCAGCAGAGTGAGTTTCCTTCCCCCACATCCTCTCGTCACCACGCTTTGATATCTCCTCCGACCAACTTTGAGCACGTCTATCACATGAGCCCTATTTCTGCGGAGCTCTATCTCCAGAAAGAGCCTTCCTCGCTGCAAGGCCTGGCTCAGCTCTCCTCCTCCTCCTCCTCCTCTCCTTCCACCTCCTCCTTAGGAAGGGTAGGCTAGTGTTCCCTCGCTCACCCCCCACCCCCCTCTTCTTTCCTGCATGCAATCCCCTTATTTGTGCTCTTTCTTTTCTTCATTTAAATAGCTTTACTTTCAAAGGGGCTTTGTCATTTATGACAATTGGTGAAAAGGAAGTCCACGAGACTTATTTTAACGTTACTCTTCCTGTCCTGGTATGAATTAAAATGAATGGGTTGTCTTTAAATTGTATTTACTTGTCGGGATAGACTCGTAGTATCGTCGTAATCCCTGCACAACCTGCTGTCACAGGTTCCTCCTTCATTGATAACTTATCTGGCATCATCGGAAAGGCCGGATGCTGTACATCCACGATTTCTGCTAAAATAAACTTCTTACATCTCAAGCTCAGGCCTACGTTGGCGAGTATTGAAACTCCCCTGCTCGGGGTGAACTCGGACTCACACCTCGGCCAGGTTAGATCCCAATACACGGCCGCCCTAAACAGGGTAATTGGTTACAGGAAATGAATTAAAAACTTTCAAGGTATTTGAAGCCGATTCGTGTTTAATATTCTCCTCCCGCTTCTAAAATCTTTACACAGTGAGGATGAATTTCCTGACATGAAAGTGTTTAAAACCTAGTATTGTTTTACCCAAGTCCCACAGGGATCGATGAAAATTTTCTGCGTTTTGACGGAATAAAAGATTTTATTCTTTTACTCTGCCACATTGCTCACGGAGTGTAAATGTCGGCCGTATATATATATATATATATATAGTTCAAGGGGTTCAGGGTTCAATTGGCTGTTTAATTGCTGTAGGTTGTGGATAAATAATTACATTATCCTTGTGTCTGCCGTTGCTAACACTGCCTTCATCTGGAGTGCTCTATGAACCCTAAGAATGTGCCGTCTAACTCTGTAATCTAAAACATTACTGAGAGATGTGTGCTATCCAGTGAGACTCGTAACATTTTATAGTCGTTTCATTTTTATGGTACCGTTTACTCATGTATGTAACAGAAATGGAATATGTTTGTTAAGGATATGAAATTTAATTTCCTGTTTAATTTGAACTGCGCCAGGACATGCTGTGAGGTGCGTACATGAGAAAATCTTCCGGGAGGTTAAAATTGGACAGAATTTTCCGATTCCACCTGCAGCAGACGTTTTCTGGATGCCAGATGCGTCATTACCAGAGGAGATTTATTCCTTAGCATCGGCCTAGTCTCATTTGATTGAATAATGAATCTCGGTGTGCGCTTTACAATGTCCTGCTTTTTCTCACCCTCAGTGATTTAAAGAAATTGTAATTTAGTATCAATTATTTTACTAAATACAAGTGTTATGACCCACCTTGGTGTTGGTTTAGCCATTGAGCGTAACGTTTGTGAGCATTATTATAATGGTCATCAAAAGTCTGTACTGGACATTATTGGCATCCCTCGTTTGGTATAGATTTGGGAAGAAACATTCCCGTCGAGGCCAAATTAGTGTAATAAGTGACAGTGGGTATTCTGGCCTCTGATTATTTTTGTGTCTGTCTGTGCAGTGTTGCTGCTTTATTTATTTATTAATGTTCCTCTGTCTGTGCTGGTGTAGAGCATTCCGCAGTCTTCTCAGGATGACACTACAAAGGAGAGAGTACGCCCAGTATCCAGTATCTCCCGGCAACAGATGAGCAAGACTTGTATCACACGCGCTGCATCTGGTGAGTATGCGTACGCACACAGCTCTGTGCTCTGTGTTGGGGGGTGGCGCCGGACCAGCTTAGCGCTGATCCTGTTTTTCTGCGTTTTCTCCTCGGAAGGCGGCCCAGACTTTGGTGTCGCCGGATCATCTCGGAATATTTCTGATCCTGACCAGGACTTTGAGAGAGAGGTAAAAAAGAAAAAACTCTATCTTATAGGGCTTTCTGAGACTTTCCTTTATAGCATAGTCCAGCTTTCACAACTGTATCTCAAAACGTGAAAGGGAAATTAAATGTGTGTAATTGATACGATTTTGTGAAATCTGTTCTATTCTAGGATTATCGGAGTTAGGAAGCACATGTCCTACTCTACATCATGATGTAATGAGCATCCACAGTGTAACTGTAACAGTAATGCGCTGTTTCAGCCGATAACTCTTGCATGTCCTCTGCTCCCTCCCCTCTGTGTCTCTCCCAGCCTGACTCGGACTCCACTAAACACTCCACCCCTTCTAACAGCTCCAACCCCAGCAGCCCCCCCAGTCCAAATTCACCCCACCGCAGTCAGATGACCCTGGATGGGCTCGACCAAGCCACCGTTGACGCCTGACCGGGAGAAAGCAGGCGGGGGGGGGGGGGGGGGGG
>JAOVYW010000022.1:5741865-5772249 GCA_025775045.1 Hiodon tergisus
AAAGGCGCTCTCATTGGCTTTCTTAACCTTTAGCCAGGCAGAGGCGCTCTCATTGGCTTTCTGAAGCTTTAGCCAGGTAAAGGCGCTCTCATTGGCTTTCTGAAGCTTTAGCCAGGCAAAGGCGCTCTCATTGGCTTTCTTAACCTTTAGCCAGGCAGAGGCGCTCTCATTGGCTTTCTGAAGCTTTAGCCAGGAAAAGGCGCTTTTTATTGGCTTTCTGTGAGTACAAACTCCATCTAGTTGTACATAGACAGGAGTATGGCTCCTCCTCCCAAACCTCATCCAATTGGCCGGTGTAAGACTGAATAACATGAATACTGACGAAGGCTCTTCCACAGCACAGGGTGGTATGTGCTCACAATGCAGCCCGAGTCAAAGTTCATATGTGACTGGGGGGGGCGGCGCAGAACCCTGCCTCCGCACAAACTGCACAAACGGGCTGGCAGGATGGGGGGGGGGGGGGTCTGTTGCAACTGCGGCCATGGAAAGGAGTAGGGTTGTGCCGTTTTCTGTCACAGGAAATAGCTTACACATTCCAACAGAATACAGAGGTAGAGTCTATCACAGAGGGATACGGACCTAAGCCTTTTAACACTTTCATATTCCCTTTTTTAATTTAGCATAGCTTCATGGTTTTAGAGAGAGTCCAATTTAACTGTTAGTAAATAAGACGTGGAGACTGTGAACCAATCTCGAAACAAAAACCATCCAAACCCTGGCGATAAACCCTCAGCAGAATCTGAATCATTCACGCTCACCAGAGAACAAAACGACGGAGAATATTATCAAACTAATCTATTTCTTCAACCCAGGCCACGTCGGAGACCGCGTGAGAACCCAGGCCACGACGTGAGAACCCAGGCCACGACGTGAGAACCCAGGCCACGTCGGAGACCGCGTGAGAACCCAGGCCACGACGTGAGAACCCAGGCCACGACGTGAGAACCCAGGCCACGACGTGAGAACCCAGGCCACGACGGAGTCCTTGTGTGGACACACTAATGTGTGTTAAGGGGCCACCTAACAACCTTCTGTTGAGAAGCACAGAGGACAGCAGCGGGTGTACCAGGCAAACACAATAATTACTGACAATCGCTGCTTCGTAGAAAAACGGTCAGTGGCGTGTACACTGCTGGGAACAGGTAAAAAAACTTATTTTTTTTGTCTTCAGAGAGAGGACCAGGAAGAGGTAGAGTTAACCTTACACATAAGAGTTTGCTATCAATTTCATGATAACGAAAATACATTGTAATGCTGTAGAAATTCTTATCAAATTCTTTTTTTTCTTTTACAAAAATAGATTGTTTTCATTCAAAAAGGAAAAGTTAATCGCATCCGTGACAACGAGTGCAAGAGCAAAACACATATGTTCAGTGTCAATAATGCAGGTTTCTTCTAAGTTGGTATAAATTAGAAAAGGATTATATCAGCTCTCCCAACATACGTGCATCTATTCTACATTAACTATTTGCCTATTCGCCAACTATTTGTCATGTCGCCGCCCTTTAATATAAATAGTTTTATAATACTTTGTAGACAAACATAAATAAACTGTTTCTAATAAATATTTTGACATTCCCGTCCCAAAAAGTGATGGTTGATTGGGCTCTTTGATTGGGCTTAGTTTGTTAAATCTCCATGATCTGGAGCCACCTGAACTTCAAAGATGTGGTCCAGGTCGTTCAGGAGCCCACTAGAACCTCCATGATGTGGTCCAGGTCGTTCAGGAACCCACTAGAACCTCTAGGATGTGGTCCAGGTCGTTCAGGAACCCACTAGAACCTCCATGATGTGATCCAGGTCATTCAGGAACCCACTAGAACCTCTATGATGTGGTCCAGGTCATTCAGGAACCCACTAGAACCTCCATGATGTGATCCAGGTCGTTCAGGAACCCACTAGAACCTCCATGATGTGGTCCAGGTCATTCAGGAGCCCACTAGAACCTCCATGATGTGGTCCAGGTCGTTCAGGAGCCCACTAGAACCTCCATGATGTGATCCAGGTCGTTTAGCAGCCCACTAGAACCTCCATGATGTGATCCAGGTCGTTTAGGAGCCCACTAGAACCTCCATGATGTGGTCCAGGTCGTTCAGGAACCCACTAGAACCTCCATGATGTGATCCAGGTCATTCAGGAGCCCACTAGAACCTCCATAATGTGGTCCAGGTCGTTTAGGAGCCCACTAGAACTTCCATGATGTGGTCCAGGTCGTTCAGGAACCCACTAGAACCTCCATGATGTGATCCAGGTCGTTTAGGAGCCCACTAGAACCTCCATGATGTGGTCCAGGTCATTCAGGAGCCCACTAGAACCTCCATGATGTGGTCCAGGTCGTTCAGGAGCCCACTAGAACCTCCATGATGTGGTCCAGGTCGTTCAGGAGCCCACTAGAACCTCCATGATGTGGTCCAGGTCGTTCAGGAGCCCACTAGAACCGCCATGATGTGGTCCAGGTCGTTCAGGAGCCCACTAGAACCTCCATGATGTGATCCAGGTCATTCAGGAGCCCACTAGAACCTCCATGATGTGGTCCAGGTCGTTCAGGAACCCACTAGAACCTCCATGATGTGGTCCAGCTCGTTCAGGAACCCACTAGAACCTCCATGATGTGGTCCAGGTCGTTCAGGTCTAACCTGCAGGACACTGGCTGAGGTGCAGCTGGGGAATGATTTGAAGCTGTCCTCAACACGGCCAGAGGAACACCACTGATCCGGGACAAGGGGAAGGCCAGGACTGATGAGACGTCGGATGAGTCGTACATTGAAGTGTCAATGTCCTCAAAAATGTCGTCGTAGGCCAGGTCGGTCAGGTAGCTGGTGGAATTTGTTATCTCGAAGGAACCAAAGAGCAAGTCGGAGGACCGGTTGTCCGCTGTCAGAGCCTGGTTGTAACTTTCCTCTGAGAGCGAGGAGGAGGAGAGCACATTTTCAGTGCTCCCTGGGCAAACTGAAGAGTTATCCATGGAGGAGGATGAGTCTTGGGGCAGGAGGTGTTCCTGTGACAGATGCACGCCATCCTGGAGAATCTCCTCCTGGATCTGGCGCAGGGTGTTGGCCAGCAGCACGGAGCGATGGAGGCTGGACTCGGCCCGCGAGCGGCAGCTCTGCAGCTTGTTCAGACACAGGTCCAGCACCAGCTGTCGCTGCTGCAGGTAGGGCAGGCATGGTACCGGGTTCGAACCTTCCCCCACAGTCTCCTCGGGCTCAGCCAGCTTTCGCTTCACACCGCGGCCCAGCATGCATCTGAGGGGACACAGACACACAGAAATGGGGAAGTTTAGAGACTAAAAGCTTAAATAATTGTATAATGTGAAGGTCTATAATAAAGTAAACACTATAATATTGCAATCTTGTGTAAACTGAACAGCAATGGACTGAAATCTATGTTCACGGATCGAGTATTATCACCTCTAACAAACAAGACATGTAAAACAATAATACAAACTCCAACCTAAAAACCTGGATGCAATGACGCTACTAGGAGCCTTCATGAGTGGCAGGTTCCCAGCCAACTCTCGTTTTATCGGATGGGCACAAGTGCCGGCGTGCGATTGGCTGAGCCCTAGGGTAGGGAAGAACGGACCGTGCTGAACCTCTGCTACGGAGGAAATCAGAGGAGAAAAGGATAAACTACAGTAACTAAATTGTTTCAACTCTTGGTCAGATGTGTATTTTTTTAATTTAAGTTCAGAACAGGTTTAAAAATCATAAAAACAATCGGGATTCAGGATTCACCTTTGGCCTACTTTGTTTCTGCATTCTGCTTCTTCTCAATCATTGATTTCACTAACTGACCTCAGAAATCCTGGGATCACGTGTCCGTTGCATCCTGAGGTGTTTTTAATCCCACCTGAGCACGCATGCAACCCTCAGAATCAGGACTTTACCTCCAGAACTCTTTCCCTGCTTAATGGGAGTGGTGATTAAAACACCTCCCCTCCCCCCTCTGGACTGTACTCAACCCAGTACTGTGCGAAAAGTGTGTCCCTGTGGTGTGTGCGTGTCATCACCACCGCTCTGCACGGACTACGTGTTCTTTTGCAATCTTTCTGTGCTGCACAAGGAAGGAATGAGCAGAGTGAGGGGGACACACCACCATCAGAGAGAGAGAGAGAGAGAGAGAAGGAGAGGGAGAGAGAGAGAGAGAAGGAGAGGGAGAGAGAGAGAGAGAGAGAGAGAAGGAGAGGGAGAGAGAGAGAGAGAGAGAGAGAGAGAGAAGGAGAGGGAGAGAGAGAGAGGGAGAGAGGGAGAGAGAGGGAGAGAAGGAGAGGGAGAGAGAGAGAGGGAGAGAGAGAGAGAGAGGGGGAAAAGAGAAAGGGAGAAATAGGGTTGAAGGTCAGAGAAGAGGGAGGTGTACCAAAAAGGCAGTATGGGGGGGGGGCACAATCTGCGTGACTCCGGCAGGACTCTGTGTTCCCAAAACCTGCCAACATCCCCCTACAGTGGACCGGCTGCCTAGTGGTGTCGACAGATACCCAGCTCCAGCGCAATCCAGCTGTCCAGGCTGGACGCCCCCATGTCCAGTTTGCGGTTCGGTTTTAGACTCTCAGGCAGTTTGTTCGACCCGAAACACACGCAGAGCGTGGTAGGCTTCTTTCCTCAATCTCGCACGACGGACAGTTCCGGTTTTAAACGTTAGGTTAAAAACATCCCCAGAACACATTGCCTTTGATTCTGTCACTTGTTTCAGGCCCAGAGCACACAGAACTCCTGCCAGCCCAGCTGCACAGAGAGCGTGTGGATCACACCGTCGGCCGTAAACAGGAAGCTTAGCATCGGCAACCCTCCCCTCCCCCATCTTTGCTGCAGGCGGTTTCCTCTGTCCACAGTTAATTCATCACATGGCAACATGCGACCCGACCCCCAGCCCTGTTCCAGTACTGGGCCTGGGCCGTGGGTTCTAAGCATGGTGGTCTGAACACAGCGTCTGAGCCTACTAATGCAAAGGACCAGCTATTCTTGCACACAGACTAATTCCTCCGTGTAAACACCTCCAAGATGCTGATTCTTACATCTGTAAAACTACTACGGCACCTAGAAAAACCTAGAAATTAAACTGGCAAAGCGTCATTTGAACCACAATCTAACCAAATCAACAGTTAAAAGCTACAGGATCTGATTACCATGGGGACCGAAACCATCCAGATTTCAAATTTTATGGAAACTTTATATGAATATGAAAAAGAGTGGAATACATATTCATTCTAGGGCCAAATATCGCTCTCCTACAAGATGCAGTAATTAATAAATACCTGTCAGCGAAACATTCTCTT
The DNA here is from genome assembly GCA_025775045.1 of Hiodon tergisus. Taxonomy (NCBI): domain Eukaryota; kingdom Metazoa; phylum Chordata; class Actinopteri; order Hiodontiformes; family Hiodontidae; genus Hiodon; species Hiodon tergisus. Next base: position 5,747,141 of record JAOVYW010000022.1, read on the forward strand.
AGCATTGGACTATGGCCTAGTAGGCATATATACCTATATCTTACAGAATTAAACTCAAACATTGTTATCTCAATAATTAAATCTAACCTGGCTGGAAATTAGATTGCTATTGTAATTATGTGAGGAGGGGAGAAAGGCTAACCCAACAATAATTATCTTGGTGATTTATTTTGTCAGGATTACGATCGGATTCTGGTAAACGGCAGCCGTTTAGGCATGGTCTTCCACTTCACAAGCAGTATAGAGGGAAAATGCGGGAAAAGCATCACGTCGCCAGTGTTTTTGTGGGTTGCGCTGGTTACTCATACTGGAACGTAATACTTTAGTGCCACGTTTGCAATATGAAATGCTTTTATTTTTATAAGGTGGGAATAGATAAGGAAGACCATATGAAATCCCGGTTTACCTTTTTGAAACGGTTACCTTGAAACGGACTAAAAATCTCTGAATCTAAAGGTAGATAAACACTGCTCGTTGCTTCGCATGATTAACATAACAAAAAGTCCTATTGTGCGAATCGGTGTCCAATTGGCTACATAAGCAACACACCGAGGACAAATACACTAACTGCGAGAGAGCACACCTAAATAAACATAAAACTATTGTGTTTACAACAATTTCGCCCATGCCCGCTGACAAGCACGCAAACTACTCAGGCCAGGGTTTACGTCTGCTTGTCGGTCTTATTGTTTTCCGTCTTAGCGGGTGTCACAAAGGAGAAAGGGGGGAAATTAGCGAGGGGCGGAGCTCCGACAGCTCTCGTCCCCAGTCAGGACCGTTCCCCAGGTCTTAGCAACACGCGGGGCTTTTAAGTTATTTCAGCGCGGCTCTCAAAATAAGATAATTACAAAGCGGTTGATTCGGTCTATATAGTAACCTACCACTTATTATATCCACATATATTATATAGATACAAGTATATATAATTGTTTTAGATGTAGCATTTATACTCCGTTTCGTCCACGTTTTTAAATCATTAAACTGCACTCGAACGGTGTATGATTGGGATCACACAAATACCTAAAGCGTCCGGTTTTTCTCACTTTACTCGAAATATTCAATAATGCCAATGTGGGACTAAACAGCCAAATAGATGCTTCATTAAAAGTTCCAAAGGAAAGGAAAGAGGGACACCATACGCGTGCCTTCAGGTATTTGTTTAAAATGTAGGCTACGCCCAACAACGTGTGTTTGAGATTAACTACACTAGTCTCATTATTTCATTTGGGACTGTAATCCGAACATCAATTTAATGTTACGAATCACTATTCCACAAATATTGTTGGGTACATTGTATGTCAAGTCCTGCCCGATGATCTCAGTTACTCAAATAATGCCCCTTTTCCCAAATGGATATTGAATATTTCACATACGTTATTACACCCACAGGAAAAGGGGCGTCGTTTATGTGCAACATAAGGATTATTTTATTATAAACATATGCCCGCATATAGTGTTAAAAGTGAGACATTTGCAGTCGCTTCTGTTACCCTCTTGGAGCGTGCCAGCCCCCCACGGTGCAAAAATTCTACAACGCATTATCCAGTCTGAAGGTTCCGTCAAACCGACAGCCAGTAGCCTCACCTTTAAATACATACATAATGACATTGTAATGTTTTGTTTTAATCAATCACCGACTAGCCCAATCAGACAAGGGGCGTCTTTTTTTAAAATTAAACTCAATTTAAGGGATGGTACATTTACTTTGTTACGCAAATTTACTACTTTAAAAGTAATGAAATATGCTCGGTCAAGAGCTCCAAGAAAAACCATAAACGCGGTAATAAACATTTCCCTCAACTCTTCAAATCAGGATGAAAAAAAATTGTTACACAGATATCCTTCCACGGCATATTAAATGACAGTTAGATTCAATAAAATCGGTTCATACATTCTAAACACGTCGTTATTTGCACATATGTGTGCCAGCTACCCATCCCGATGACAAAGGTGTTTCCGACTGGGCCTATTTTATTACGCGTTCCTGTTCACCATGGCAACTGAGGCAGACGAGAAGTTGTGGCTTGAGCGACGAATCACGACTCCTGAAACAGTGCATCCCGTGTTGTATAAGTGCACGAATATTTACACTGTTGCCATTTCTAGCCTGAATACATTTGAGGGCCTTCTTATATGCGGAGAGTCAATGCTTGTTCGATGACTTAAGACATCTTGCCATTCAAATGAACCCCTGTTATTGTATCCTAAACTTCTTTAAACCAAAGATAGAATCCAAAGTGCCTTGCAGTACAATTGTTTATGCTTGTACTCCGTCCTTAAATCCACCCATCCCGTGAAGCCACACTTCATATCCCAGCATCCTCTCTGCTACCGCTTGCCCCCCCCCCCCCTCTGGATGGCAGTGCCATGAAACTAGGCATCAAAGATTTAATTAGTGTACACTCAGGAACATCTTCCCCATTAGCAGTACGGTTATTTATAATACATATTTTTTTGCTCTGCACTGATCTTGCTCAGAACTGTTAATAACTTATCTCCTCTTCGCTTTTCAAATAGCATCATCCAAAAAGCCACATGAAGGACACGATCACATGTCCAAAACTCAGCTATCTCAGCTGTGTTGTCCACCAATCAGAACCGAGCACCGGCCGTGCTTGTGGTCTGTCAGTGGTCAATCGTTAGAGAGAGCGGTGGCTTCATTGATGGGTAGGATGAGTCCTGGGCAACAGATTAGCAGGCTGACAGGATGCACTCATAAGGATAACCGTGTCACCGTTTGGTGGCAGTCCATTCCCACCGGAACAAGTCCGAGCCTAGGGCATCCACAACACATGCAAGCTTTCTACATGAGACAATGAGCCTAACAATAGGTGTGCCTCTTCCAACAGCGAGTACACACAGGCATTCTGTAACTCAGTTAGACCACTACTACCCTTTCTCATAAACCTAGATATAAAATGTGACTGGTTCATAAATAGCGTCTTTCTCTTTTTCTAACTCTCTCTTCCTCGAGTACGGTAATTTTCCCAACACGATATAATTCAACATCCCAAAAAGAGAACCACTCCATTCAGCCAGATTTCACTCACTACAGCCCTGCGCTCTGCCAATCAAGACCATAACAGGCGTGTGAGATGAGATGGACTGGAAGATGCTAACAGTTCACGGGGCTGCCCGCGCCCTTAACGACAGCCACTTGGGAGGCAAAACCTGATGCTCTTACCTCCTCTCGGTTCATCCGTTTATCTGGCCTTCTACATTCATTTCAGATAACCACTCATATAACCAAGACATTTTACGACGCAGAGCACCTGTAGAAGATTAAAAAATTAAACAGTGATACACAGAAACACAGGAGGCTCCGCGCTGTGTCCTGTCTATCACACCCCAGCCCTAACTGCCCTATGGCCACCATACCTGTTTCTAACTTTAGAGTGACAGGTGATGACCGAAACACCATACAATCAACCAACTGGTGTAACAGCAGAACTTTTCCACAGAAGTTCACAACCAGGACACTGATAAACACATCTGAGACAAGAGGGTGTCCAAAGGAAAGCCATTAAATTTCAGCAAGGGCCATTCAAACTTATGTCAACTTCGCAATAACGGAGGGGTATTTCAGAGAGGAAGTTACTACTTTGTCAACATATTAATACATTTATTGGATAAAAATATGTATTTGAATGTTGTGATCAACCAAGAACACTAGAATTGGAAATATTTGGTGCCATTTTATTAGATCAACTAGCAACGCTCTACTAACATTAAACATAGGTAATGCTCACAAAAATTTACATTTGGTTTGAGAAAATAGTTGGAAAAGAATCTGCTTTGAGAAAAAAGTAAATACTACCCACTCATAAAGTGTAGGGTTTCAACGTTCCCACATTTACCTGAAAAGTATTTAATATCGGGCAGTAACTTCAAAACAGACCGAAATTTGAATTTACGACCGATACATAGCCCGCAAACGGGAATTAATAGCTTTTTAGTACGTCGGCTCTTTAACTGCTGTAGTAGTCTTCGGCTGCTGAAGATAACTACTCTGGCAACCGGACAGTTAGCGAAAACTGGAGGAAGTCATTTTAAATATCTAGCCACTAGTCACTTTACATTGCGGTAAGCAAATTTTAACTTGTATAAATACACGTAACCTGCGTTCCTGCCGAAACGGCAACCCATTACCCAGAAAGTACTTTTAGTTATGGGAGACGAATTACGAGCTTTTGTTTTATTTATTTATTATAAACTGTTTTTCTTTATATTGAGCTTCGGGTTACCCTTACTGCGGACCGCAGCGCGCAATGGTCGAGACTGACTGCACTCAGCCGTTTTCATCAAAGGAACAAAACTGACGTACCCAGCTAACTAGCGAACTACTTTGAACATGATGTGGATCTTAATAGTTAGACAACATATGTGCCTTAAGAATCAACCATCTAGCCAATAATACACGGTACCTTGACGAAGAAAGGACATCTCCTGGTTGATCAACTTCCTTCCCGTTTGGGTCGGCATCCAGTCGGCACATACCGCTTCGAATTCTGATTTTTCTTCTCATCGATATACTTTAGGTAAAATGTCTTCGCTGCGCAGCATTGTCCCATAAAACAAACAACAGAACATAATTGCCAGCATAAATTGTTTTTGTAAATATTAGAAATAACAACATATAAACTCTATATTGTCCAGCTTTGCATGTAACAAGAGCAAACGGACTTTCAGCGGTCGGGGGTATAAAAAATGGACAACCCCAAAGTCTGCGTACAGCATTTTTCGCACGACTCGTTTAGGGTGACTGAAGTCATCTCGCTAACTACTCGGACGGCGACACTGCAGAATGTGGTGGGGAACATACTCAGCTGATTGACGGCCGTCAGATGTGAGAACGACGATTGGACAAAATTAAACCCCGGCCCGCCTAGTAACCAGGTCTGATTGGTCGTTTGGTATATATTTCCTTTCCCTTTCTTTTTTTTTTTTCATTAGTCCCAGTTGCTCAATCTAAAACGTGACCATTTAAACTACAAGCACTGACTGTGGATTGGTTGAGAGATAGCTCACTCCGGTTTAATATCTATCTTCATGTCGAGAGGTCTATAATCCAGCTTCGCTTTGGACACATCGGGACGCCAGCAAGCAGCCATTCTCATAATAAACGCACAAAAACAACTGCACCTAACTCCTAAAGTTTTCACTTACATTTTAGGTGTTATATTTTAAAAATGAAGAATGTTTAACAACCACACGGTGTCGATTTGGCAAAAAAAAAAAAAAAAAAGATTTATTTTATTTGATGGATAGCTTTACGAACTTACAATTTGGGCCTCGGAGCTGTTGTCTTAGAAACGGACCGGCGTCCATGTGTAATCGCCATTGCATATTGTTTTGCGCATGTCTAATATCCCATACCTTTAAGGGAGTCTGCAGACTCGTTCAATTAACGTCTTTATTACAGGGCTGTCCCAAAAAGAAAGCCTGAGATCGGAAGTTTTTGTTTCTTTTTCCGTCCTAAATTGCTTAGTACTGGTGGCGTGAAAAGGCATTAGCTTATTAGTTTATTTTTTACGTTAGAGTTCTTGTCACAACAGTTTCCGTTTATTTCAACTGAAAATATATTTAATAATTTGTCATTTCACTTTCTTTTTCCGATTAGCAATGTAATTGCCTGACGTCTTTTCTCAAAATTACCTGGCAATGTGTTTTTTTAATATCAGAAAACTGTGATTGCACGTATTTGGACTAGGTGGTTTGGATCCTAATAATACATCAGGGTAGAGCTTCGGTTAATAAAACATAAAATTTTGGGATTTCATTATTAATTCGCCATTCTTTCATGAACTTACCCGGTTGACTTACCTTGGTTTCGTCTGGGCCATACCAGCATACGTATCACATCATGGCGGGCTCGGTCATTCTGACTGTGATCCACAATGTACTGGTTATATTGACTCCCCTGTTCGTTAAACCGACGTTACCGGTTCTTGTATCGATGCACGGTGACAGTAAATCATTTCAGAAACGATTTGATACGGGAAATTCACATTCACTCAGGAGCAGTTTTCAGTGGATCACATTTTGGTTCCGAGTTAACAAAGAACTCCAAGGAGCCGCAAATATGTGGACCTCATGGAGTCGTCTTACACTGCACTAGGAGGCAAAAGATAGGAAAAAAAGACAGGTATTCAAGACTTTGTACCTTTTATTAAAAAATATTTACAAAATGCTACAATGTATTTATATAAAAATGCATATAATCTACGTTAGTCAAGGTATTAAACGCCAAATATTCTAGATTTAAATTCTGTGTTTGACCTGCAGTTTAACTAACTGCACTGACATCAATCAGACAGGGAAAATATGATGGTAACTTCCATAATACTGGCTGTTTTGACATTGCCTGAGTAATCTCTCAGCCATGATAAACAACAAAAAGCAGAATAATCTCCTCCCGCTATTTTCTTTTGAACGAGACAATACAGCTTTCGGGATAAATTGATTATTTGAGAATAAAAACAAGACAAGACGATACCAACAAAAAATATCATATGAACCTTCTTTTGGATTTCTATAAATGAATACTGCTGTCTTCTGTAATACGGACTGCATAGGAAATGGATACCAACTTTCCCTTGGGAATGCAAGTGAAGGCAGGTATTTATCTCTGTAGTTAGAATAGAGAAAACGGACAATATACTCATCTGAGGTGCCGATTCTGTGTTGAGTTTAATTTAACTCCAAACCCCTCTGACATATCTGCATTCAATAAATAAAATAAATTAAAAGTAATAACTTAACTGGGTCGGACCCATAATTCTTCATTTGTAATAATACAAATATAAGAAAGTATGGCTTCTAACAGCGAAACCAAGCAGGAGATGACTTCACAGCTTGCAGTCATCCTAAGACTGTTCCACTGTCCTGCTTGAATGGGAGAGACACAGGGCTGTGAATCTGGCCAAAGCAACAACACGCTTGTCTTTCAATACAACACCGTTTCAGAGATGTACAACACGCTTGTCTTTCAATACAACACCGTTTCAGAGATGTACAACACGCTTGTCTTTCAATACAACACCGTTTCCGAGCTGTATATCACTGGGACTAAACCACAGGAAGACATTGAGTAAATCTGCCAACAAATATGGAAATTTTCAGTTTTCTTGTAATATCTCTCAGGTAAAAAAATTAAGTAAAACAAACAAACAAAAATCTAAAAGTAATGTTACATTTCCCAAGCTGTATGTGTTGTAAAAATATATATTTATATACATATGTATATATATATTTTAACTTTTTTTTTTTTAGGAAAATATGCGTAGCTTTAAAAGTTCTGGAATATAACGTTCTGTTCACAACTTATGTAGTGTAATGACATCATTTTAAAGTAAATGTCAAAATAAATTAAAACTAAGCGTAAAAAAATCAAGCACAGATATAAAAAGGAAACATACAGAAAGTATGTAAATTAAATTACAACAGTCAGCAGGTTAAACCTCGGGCCTTCTCAGACAAAAAAAAGAGCCCTTAATTTAACGTACCTTCCATGTAAGTAACGTGCACACACACGTACGGACAGAGAGACCTGGAACACACGGACAGTCTTTTTGCGAGAGTCTGGCTTATGAGCCTACAATGATCTCCATGATGTGGTCCAGTTCATTCAGGTCGGGTCGACAGCTGGGGGAGGGTCCGTGGGAGGACAAGCTCTCCAGAAGGTCATAGGGTCCCATCTTGGGGGCACTCTGCATCCCCGTCAACATGGTGTCCAGGTCGCAGTAGGTGTCCACATCGGAAAACAGCTCCTCCAGGGGAGGGTCTGGGCTGGGGACGGGGTTCTTGATCTCGAACGTGCCGAACACCTGCTCTGTGGTCTTCGAGTCCTCTGCCAGCTGTTCTTCATCCTCCCCCCCTGATTCCGACCCGCACCCCCTCTCCTCCTCTTCCTCCTCTTCACAGGCCTCCTTCAGGTCCTCCTCATCTGGGGAATCACAGAGGCTGTCGTCAACCACCACCTCCTCCTCCTCCTCCTCCTCTTCCGAGTGACAGCCCTGGAAGCCCTCGGCCGTGAAGGCTTTGGTCTCCTCCCCTTGTCCCCTGGCCGAAGGCCGGCACAGGACCTCGGTGGCCTCTAGGCGCTCCGTCTGGCTGGGACCAGCGGCGAGGGCCTCTGCCATGGCCTGCCAGCTCCCGTCCTGTGTCATCTCCTCCTGGATCTGGCGCACGGTGTTGGCGATGAGGACGGACCGGCACAGGTTGGGCTCCACCAGCATGTGGCAAAGCTGCAGCTTGATCAGAGACATGTCCAGCAGGCACTGGCGCTGCAGGCTATAGGATGGCGCCACCTTGAGGCCTGGCAGGTGCTCGTCAGCTGTCTCCTCCCCCGCATCTGAAAACTTACGTTTGGTGCCTTTTGAAAACATTTTTTCCCTGTGGGGGTGGAGAACACGGTCGTCAGGGTGCATGTAGTCTTCAAAACAAGGTTAAAAAAAAAAATACTCACACAGAAATAAACTTCAAATGAATTAATAATTGCTTACTGTAGATAATTACATAACTTCATAAAATAATTACCCTTATTATTTTCCCCCAATTTGTACATATGTAATATACTGAAAACTCTACCACTATATAACATTAACTACAAATATCACAATGCTATACTAAAACTACTTCACAAAGCTAACCACGGGTGGGGATAAATCTCAAAAATACTAATTTCTACAGTCTTAAATTTGAATGCCAGACTACGAAAGGCAAAAAATGATCTCTGAAGTTGAACAAAACCACAAAGGTATTTATTTTCTCAAAGTGTCAGTGCTCTACCTTTCCTGTTGAGAGGCACAGGATTAGCATAGTGGCTCCCTCCCGAACGCTGCACTTCAGCACATTTGTATTAGCCACAAACAGCTTTTGTTGGCTCGTTCTGCCCTTTTTAGGCCAGTCAGAAGTAAGGTCCCTGGTGGGCGGAACAACCGGGCCTTAAAGAGCCCCCTGATCTGCTGAAAAGTACAGCGTGTTACCAGCGACCCGTCTTCTGCAGACACTTAAATATCACATCAGCTCACTCTTCTCACAGGCCCAGCCATCCTGCTTGAAAGGTTCATTAGGGTCATGCACAGTGGTCAAGCGAGGGTTACAGCTTCACTCAGCGGAAGCCTTCCACTCTGCCGTCGCCGCCCGTAACAATAATAATTTTTTTATTAACCGCCACTAATATCTGCAAACTCCTCCGTTTTCTTCTGCTGTGACCTGGACGTGCGGCTTACATCGCACGGCTGTCATTTACATACACCAGGGAAGAAATCTGTACACAATGGTGACAAGGTTTTGACAGAATACACTGGTACTCGCTTTGGGGGCAAATTTAAAAATCTAAATAACCCGGATCTTGACTAAATTAAATATTAGGACGGGCTAGGTATTTGTCAACAGCAGATATCTGTTTACTCACACACACTTGGTTTGTGTTCCTCACAGAATTTCGTGCTGTAACGGTAAACACTGTGAAAGTATAAATTAACTCAGAGTACATCTAGAACAAGTTCCAAGTTGAATGTACACAGGAATACAGAACTACATAAAATCTCATGTTTCACAGATGTGCAATGACTACTGCCTTTTTGGCCGATGGTGCCTCTACATCTATGTGTGGTATATTAAACCATATGACCACCTCCTCCCCCATTAGAAGTACTCCTAATGTCCATGCTTCAACCACAATCAATCACTACAGTCGATAACAGAAAAGTTCAAACAGACACACTACCGTATGTACATCGAGCACCGCCCTCCAGTCCGGGCCAGCCAACCAGGGCTGTGGGAGGAGTCTGTGGCAAACATGCAGCTAAAGCAGAGAGAACACATGACAGTGACAAGCGCACCAAAACCAGAGGGTCTTTCTTTAAAGCCATTTAAACCATATCTATGGATACAGCAGAGCGAGAGAGCTCTGCAGGGAATAACCAAGGCAGTGGTGAAGGCATGCAGGGTAGTCCTAGCTGACCCCATGTGACCTCTCAGCACAACACAGGCTACCCCATGTGACCTCTCAGCACAACAAAACAAGGATACCCCATGTGTGCTCCCGGCACAAGGAAAAGAGGCTACCCCATGTGACCTCTCAGCACAACATACAAAGGCTACCCCATGTGACCTCTCAGCACAACAAACAAGGCTACCCCATGTGACCTCTCAGCACAACACAGGCTGATCTGCTGGTACGGGACTACAACAAACAGCCACAACAGTAAGCCCCACCGCAGGGAAATGTAGCAGGGTTACTCATAGTGCACTCTGTCTGCAGCAAACTGCAAAGACAAAACAAACAGCGATTATTTTAAAATGGAAAATCAGGGCTTCTAACTGAAATGGAAAGCACATTAGTTTCAACAACTAGCTACTCTTGCCATGAGGTCACACACGTGCACACACACACACACCACACACTTCTGCCAAACCTCTGAAATGGAAAAAAAAATACAAGTGAAATTAATCAAGTATCAACACTTCATGGACCACAAGGGGCAAAGATCCTCAAACCACAGAAAAGGGTCTGGCTGATGACAACAGGTACCATTTCACTTGAGTTAAGGGGGAACGGCAGGCCCCTCCCACTCATCTTATCAGCCAATCCGACACAGCACATTCCGATTATGCGCTGGGTCTTTTCTTTGGCCGGATTAATGCAGAGACATGTATCAAAATGTGTACATGGAGAGGGAGGGGTATTCAAATGCCAGAAAAGAAATTATTCACTCTTTACCCTTTAAAAAAATGTCTCTAACCACTCAAACTAATGGTTGAGCTACATTATGTAAACCGAGCTGAAATCTGAAAACAAAAGAGAGGGAAGAATATTCATTTTAATATGAAATTAGACAACGCGTGCTCCCAAACGGGCAACTGCAAACCTAGAAAAGACCTTTTTCAGGATAAAAATCATTACTTAAACATAGTACAATACAGGGGTTACGTCCTGGCAGCAAAGAACTGTTAGATTAGTCAAACTGAAAAACTTTAATAGTCATTTAATTCACTTCTAAAGACCAGTTAGTTTTTGGCGCACATATACAGTGACACGCGTGCAGCAGACTTTTGGCATCACGGAAGCCATAACGAAATGTTACCAAACAAAACACGACGTTTAAACTGTTATGAATGTTTTATAACCGTTTAGTTCTAGTTGAATTTAAAACGTATTTTGGAATAGTGGTAGTTTTCTCTAAAGCGCACCAATAAAACAAAAAAAAAATGGTGTTGCGCTGTAGATGTATGATCTGCTCCAGTATAAAAGAATCCGTAATATATTCTGTGATTTTTCAAGCCCTGGCAAAAACTCCAAACTGCGTTCACCTCGCCCTCTAGAGGACAGACGACTCGTTACACATCTTGTCAATCGAACATGCAGGTGAAGGAAACATCCATCGGCGTCCGCCAACGCTGACATTTTGAATTTCGCACTCCATTCAGTGCCAACCCTGAACCATTTAAAGTGACACTGTATAAATGTGCCACATGAAAAATCTGAATTGTCTCGATTGATCCACCCACACCCCTCCCTAATGTAGAGCCAAGCTCCACCCAGGAACCCACTTCCCCTCCCCTCCCCTCCCCCACTGACGTTGTTGGTATTCCCCTACCGGTTAAGAATCTTTGACTGAACAAAATAGCAACAATATAAAAATTATACCGGACAACGCGATCAAATTTAAACAATAAAACATAAACCCAGTTGGTCGTGGGCCATCTTTAAAAATCTGACCAAATCCTGTCAGCTAAATCCCTGCCAATCCTGCGTGCTTTGTCTTCTTCGCAAAAGCACGAAGAAGACCGAGAGCGGAGGCGACAACAAGGAAGACGGGAAGCCATTTTGAATTTGCTAACTCCTTCTCGCCCAGTTACTTTTAAACGTTAAATATAATACGTTACATACGTCGAGAAGGATAAGCCCGTGATACAAGAACTACCCTTAAAAGTATCTAAAAATATTTACTGAAGATCATGTCGAAATACTGATAGGTGAAGTTTTACCACAGGGCACACGAACCGCTCGAGTACTTCCGCATAAAATGAATGTGTCCTATCCTAGCATAGCGCCCACTGACTCATCCTTAGTGAAGAGTTCGTAAAATTTCGTCTATTACCGTTCACTTGTTTTAATTAGACTTGAAATAATGCATACCTCCTCACTTACCTTTGAGTACCTTAATCTTTATTGGCGGCGATCATACGCTCTTCGTTAGAAACTTGATAGCTAGCTAGCTTGAGATAATTAAAGACACAGTGCTTTCTGACTCTCAGCTTCCCCGACACTGATCGTGCCAGAGCACGGCTACCTAGCGCCCAGTCGTAGCACAAGGAAGGGTGAAGTGGGCGGACACGATGCATTTTGATCGACAGACCGTCGCTAGAACTGGGAATAGAGGAACAAAAGCGGCACACACAAGAAACAAGAGATTCCAACAAGGTTTTCAGACAGTGGTACAATGAGCCCTGTGTGCGCTGAATTTTTGTGACTAATACGTTCCCTTGAAGCATACCAAATATTAAAACACGAGCCACTACAACTCTAAAATAAATAAAACTAAGGGTTTGCTGGAATGAGTTTCTAGCAAGCACGTTTTAAGTTAAATATGTATTAACAAGGGTCATTACTGGATTCCCCCCCCCAATCAGATTAAAGTCTGTGTGTAAGCTATATTTTAAGCAGACATAACAATTTAACTGACCGGCTCAGCATGATGCCTCATAAAATACCTCATACCTTCTGCACAGAGCGGACTTACATTTGAGTCCTGAGGTATACAAACCTTGACAATGCTCCTGAAAACAAAGTGAAATTGTCGGAAGGAGACTCCCTGTTCAACACCATAAAACTCTAATTGTGGGGTATACGAGAAGTGCTCCCCCATTTTTGGACCCCCTACTCCAGAGCGTTGTGATAAGGTTCGCTTATTGTCTGAACACTCTCCCTCCCCCAAACATATGTCCTGTTTTTGCCTGTTGCCCTGAACAAAGCACACTAGCAGCCCTGAAACACTGGAGACTCCCTACGCAGAGTGTCTCCTTACTCAGACCTTACGTGTGTCTCCTTACTTAGACCTTCCATGTGTCTCCTTACTTAGACCTTCCATGTGTCTCCTTGCTCAGAGCTCCTGTGTGTCTTCTTACTCAGACCATCTGTGTGTCTCCTTACTCAGTCCTTCCGTGTGTCTCCTTACTGAGAGCTCCTGTATGTCTCCTTACTCAGACCTTCTGTGTGTCTTCTTACTCAGACCTTCTGTGTGTCTCCCTACTCAGAGCTCCTGTGTGTCCTTACTCAGACCTTCTGTGTCTCCCTACTCAGACCTTCCGTGTGTCTCCTTACTGAGAGCTCCTGTATGTCTCCTTACTCAGACCTTACATGTGTCTCCTTACTTAGACCTTCCATGTGTCTCCTTACTTAGACCTTCCATGTGTCTCCTTGCTCAGAGCTCCTGTGTGTCTTCTTACTCAGACCATCTGTGTGTCTCCTTACTCAGTCCTTCCGTGTGTCTCCTTACTGAGAGCTCCTGTATGTCTCCTTACTCAGACCTTCTGTGTGTCTTCTTACTCAGACCTTCTGTGTGTCTCCCTACTCAGAGCTCCTGTGTCTCCTTACTAAGACCTTCTGTGTCTCCCTACTCAGACCTTCCATGTGTCTCCCTACTCAGAGCTCCTGTGTATCCTTACTCAGACCTTCAGTGTGTCTCCTTACTTAGACCTTCCATGTGTCTCCTTACTCAGACCTTCCATGTGTCTCCTTACTCAGGGCTCCTGTATGTCTTCTTACTCAGACCTTCAGTGTGTCTCCTTACTCAGACCTTCCGTGTGTCTCCTTACTCAGAGCTCCTGTGTGTGTCCTTACTAAGACCGTCTGTGTGTCTCCCTACTTAGAGCTCCTGTATGTCTCCTTACTCAGACCTTCTGTGTGTCTCCTTACTCAGGGCTACCGTGTGTCTCCCTACTCAGAGCTCCTGTGTATTCTTACTCAGACCTTCCGTGTGTCTCCTTACTCAGACCTTCAGTGTGTCTCCTTACTCAGGGCTCCTGTGTGTCTTCTTACTCAGGGCTCCTGTGTGTCTTCTTACGCAGAGCTCCTGTGTGTCTCCTTACTCAGAGCTCCTGTGTGTGTCCTTACTAAGACCGTCTGTGTGTCTCCCTACTTAGAGCTCCTGTATGTCTCCTTACTCAGACCTTCTGTGTGTCTCCTTACTCAGGGCTACCGTGTGTCTCCCTACTCAGAGCTCCTGTGTATTCTTACTCAGACCTTCCGTGTGTCTCCTTACTCAGACCTTCAGTGTGTCTCCTTACTCAGGGCTCCTGTGTGTCTTCTTACTCAGGGCTCCTGTGTGTCTTCTTACGCAGAGCTCCTGTGTGTCTCCTTACTCAGGGCTCCTGTGTGTCTTCTTACTCAGACCTTCAGTGTGTCTCCTTACTCAGACCTTCCATGTGTCTCCTTACTCAGACCTTCAGTGTGTCTCCTTACTCAGACCTTCCATGTGTCTCCTTACTCAGACCTTCCATGTGTCTCCTTACTCAGACCTTCAGTGTGTCTCCTTACTCAGACCTTCCGTGTGTCTCCTTACTCAGGGCTCCTGTGTGTCTTCTTACTCAGACCTTCAGTGTGTCTCCTTACTCAGACCTTCCATGTGTCTCCTTACTCAGGGCTCCTGTGTGTCTCCTTACTCAGACCTTAAGTGTGTCTCCTTACTCAGACCTTCTGTGTGTCTCCCTACTCAGAGCTCCTGTATGTCTCCTTACTCGGACCTCCCGTGTGTCTCCCTACTCAGAGCTCCTGTGTCTCCTTACTCAGACCTTCTGTGTGCCCCCCCCCCCCACTTGCACTCAAGCGAACTCAAATGATATATTCTGAGACAGTAAATGAATTACTTCTATTCTTGTACCGGGATCCCAACCTAAACCCCGCCCTTCTTCCCCCCAGGTTTAGGAAGGAGTTGAATCTTACACAAACGTGCAAAGATGGAGAGGTTTTTTTGCCTCTGCACTGTAAGATTTTGAGCAAGCCAAGGCAAAACTGACACTAACTGAAAACTAACTGTCTTTGTTTTTTTTTTTTTTTGCCTCAACTGCTTCTTCACCCCACTGAGTTAAAAAGAATCATGTTGGAGATTCAGCTGCATTATTAATGTATATCTGAGGGAGAGGGGAAGACAAGCCCCCACCCACCACACTAAGTTGTTTTGGTATGTAGGGGAAGTGTCTTCAGGTGTCACCTGAAATTACTCTCCGTTTCCTGTTCCCGAGCATCTGTCATTACTGTGCTCCCACTTTGATTAAAAACATAAATTATGCACCCTGGTATTCACACTGGAGTGAAGCGACCACGTGTGCTGAAGACACAGGAAAACAGTGTCTGCGGGGGTCTGGTGGCTACGCTAGCTTCTTCACTCGAGGCGACGGCTTCTTTTTCTGTCAGCCTCGGTGTCACGGCGAAACGCACACCCGGTGCCTTAAAGGCCTGCCGCCTGGCGGGATATGTCCCGCTCAGCTGCCTTCGGGGTTTTGACGGCAGAACCAGCAGGAGGAGTCTAACAAACGCTGAAATCCGTCTCAGGAAGGATAGCGCACAGAAAATATGAAAAAATCTGGGCCCTGTTCACAAGGCAAAATAATTTAACCACTGAATGCCATGAGAGCTCAAGCCAAAACAACATTTGCTATTTTACCAAGTGGGGAACACCTTACTCCAAAATGAAGAATTGTCGGGTGAGAGACTGGTCTGGAGTCCATAATAGACCAATTGGCATGGTATAGCACCGCATGATTTATTATTACTGCTGAAGTTGATATAGCCTGATAAAAACACTAGGAAATGGTAATGATAAACAACAGAGCCTGTGCTTATTTATCTTAATCTTAGCCTCATTGTAGCATGTAGGATAAGGCACAACTGGTTCTCTGGGTTTATTAAGCTGCACAGCTCAAAGTGACTCAAAGTGAGTGGAAATGTGAACTCAGCTGGTTGATACGTTGACATTAAACCTGAGGCGTTACAACAATCCAAGTAACTTACGAGGAGGATAGTACGAGTTAGTTCGCTGAATGTTGGTGGGTTCACGTTCACTAATTTCCACCTTACTCCCGTGTGTCTCTCTATCGAAATTGGAAGGGTATTGGAAGGTAACTGTTCTCATGTAGCTCTGTACCAAACGTGACGCAGTTTTCCTTCTTTAAGTCTCGTCCGGACGCGGAAAATTCGTGGACCATTGGCCAAGGAGTTCGGTTAAATTGTGAAAGAGAAGTGTAGGTAGGAGATCGATGGTGCACGACAACGGTTACACACCACGCGCAACGCCAAAGGATGCATGTAACCTTTCCCGTAGACCGGCAGAGGGAGACAAGCGACTGATCTTTCGTGCACGTGGCGTCCTGGTGAGACCCTGAAACAGCAAAGGTCCTTGGGCGTTCCAAGTGTCTTACTGTTTAGCTGAGACATTTTTTTTTAGCAATTTGTTTATTTATTTGTCAATGGCCATGCACAACTCACAGTTTAGTTGCACCAGATTTAGCTTTCAAGCTCATCTGCGGTCCCGGGAATTACACTTATATTACACCTCTGCGATCGTTTTACAAATATGGAAACAACTCCAGAATATTATACTACCACTTTTTTACCACTGTTATTTTTAGGTCATAAAAATTCAGTTTACTTTTTTTTCCCGGCAAGAAAAAAGGAATAACCGCCTGAGTCATATTTTCACGAGAGCTACAGGAAGCTACAGCAAAACGAACAACACCCGCGTGGTTATTCCACAAATTCATGAATACTCGATTTAGTCATGTCATTCGTGGAACCCAGAAGAGTTGGTGCTTGGCTATCAGGGTTAGCCCGGATCCCCACAAGCCCCCCAGGCAGCTGGAGCGATACATGCGAAAACCTCTGATGCAACATCGTTCAGTGTCAACGAAACATTTACATTCATTTTAAACCTATATGTAATTGAAGGGAAACCATCATGAATAAAATCGTAAAAAGTGTATTTTGCTTTGGTTAAAAGAAAGGAAAGCTGACTCCATACAAATTCATATAGAAAATTCATAGAAATTGTGCTTTGGCAAAAAGGCTGTCTCTCTAAAAGATGAGCTGAGGAATCCAAGCATTTCATACAGAGCCCTGGGATCTGAGCACTACTCTTGTTTATGTATTAATAATTCATGACTTTTCAGTGACAAAGAGAGCGATAAGGCCAGAGACAAAGACAGAACATTGATTACTGCCCCTTCACCTGTGATGAAGCAAATCACCTCAGAGTTCACTTAGGGTGTCCTTCAACACTTCCCTCAGCTATGAGGCAGCCAAAAAGGGATGTGAACCAGCCCCCACTCTCTGTCTCTGCTGCAGGGCCTGTGAGCCCCGGTGGCCATCCGCTACTGACCCATCTGATCTGTCACTCCTGGTCGGTGGAGACATTGATCACTCCAGCTCCCTCCAGAGAGGAAACGCCAGTGAAATGGAGGAGAAGATCAGTGGAGACAAAGACAATATGCTGTCCTGCAGGATGGCTCCCTCAATCTCTCTCTCTCCCTCGCTCTTTCTCTCCCGCTTCCTCTTCACTCACTGTTCTTGCCCCCAGGGCAGGTGAATTTTAATGCGAGCACTCTTTGTCTCCTGTGAGCCTGTTTTGTCGGAAAAAATTGTGACAGCTGGGTGTTAGATTTTTTTATATTTTCTTTTGAATTTTCAGATTCCTTTATGCTCCAAACACAAGGCCCACGGGAGCACAGACCAGTGTGTGACAAATCCTTCCCTGGATGTCTGTCAAAGTGAAGCGTATGGATGTCATTGGAGGGAGGAGGAGGGGCAGATATCTGACATTTCTTCTTGTCAGACTTCACACTTCTGTTCAGCAGGAAACCACCAGTGGAGCTTGTGGTGTGGTTCAGCAAAGCCAAAAGACAGGCAGCGTCTAGTTTCTCCAACAGACAGGCAGAAAATGGCTTCTCCAACATACAGGCAGAAAATGGGTTCTCCAACAGACAGGCAGAAAATGCTTTCACCAACAGACAGGCAGCGCCTGTAGGCTGAGTTCAGGGGCAAATAAGGGGTTTGAGGTGTTTCTTTGAACCAAGTTCCAGTACTCAATGATTTATAGGGTAAAATTAAATAGTGTGCATCGTCATGATGGTGATCAATCATTCATGAATACAGCAGCGGGGCTTGCCTGTTGACCACATGTTCCCCATGTGCTCTGGACAACCATGCATCTGCAAATCCGGTGACTTCATCAATCATTTAGGGCATTTTTCTGTTTTTACCAGGGACGGATGGTGGAAAATATTTAGCTGTCAACACACTCTTTGCAATTAGCAAGGTCTTCAAATTCTGCTCATTGCATCTCCAGACATTAGAGCCAACAGCTCACCATAAGTCATAGATGAGTGTAGAAATATTCATTATACTGAAAATGGACTGAATTTGTGCTTTAGTTTTCTTTCTAGATTGCAATGCATTGTGGGTGACGGAAGGTGCCTTATATCTTGAAATTCTCTGAAAGAGAAAAATATGTCTGCAGATCAAAGTTTTTTCCCCTTTCATCTGAACTGTACATGCAGAAGTATTTTTGTACCTACACAAAGAAGCTAGCACGTACACTCACACGGTGACTTCCTGTCTTAGCTAAAGCTTAAGATCTGAGCTGGACGGGTGAAGTGGACGTTCCAATCCAAAAGGTTGTTCTTGTAGTCTGCTGTGCAATGCTTTGATATAGGAGTTAAAGACCTCACACATCCCTTCATCCTGTGTCGTCTCAAACCTCAACGCTATGTGAGACATGGCATTTAGGCACCGTTACAAAGGTGCGGTTTTACTTACTGTTGTTCATCTGTGATGAGGCAGATGATCTCACACAGATAAAGGGTGACAGACCGTGTTTTGTCACGTCGCACATGCATTGCTTTTCTCCACAGAGAAATGAACCAGGCGAGATTTTTCTTCCTTTAATTTCAAACCTTTAATGGGGTCGTATTTTACACGGCGGTTCAGCGGGCAGGGGAATGGTTGGGGAATGGTTAGCTCTGAGGTTCGGTCATGGTCCGCAGCTTCAACTGCTGAAGAAACACAACCGGGCTCCTTGCTTTACCACCAGGTGCACGGTGAAGGTGAACCATCTTTTCCTGTTCCCATGTGGAGAATGTGAGATAGACTGCAGAAAGATTTGGTAAGAGACGCCAACCCAGGGTCCTCAAGTCAAAAGCCAAGTTCTGCAGCAAGTTCTGCAGCAAAATTACAAAACAATGTTTACTTGGATAGTCATTTCCCATAACCTTTAAACAGCACTGTGACCTATTGTTGTTAAAGGAAGACAGAAGTTAAAAACCAAAATGCACCTGAAATTAAAGTTACATTTAATGATGTTGAAAGCTAATAATGATATCACGTTGGATTTTACTTTTGAAATATAAAATTATTTGATATACAAGTGTCTGGAAATCTAATACATATAACCAAATGTATCAATTAATTAATTGTGCAAGCTGTATCAAAATGAGGTTTGTTTTAAAGTCATAATTTACGCCCACAGCATGTCAAAATGCTGTTGTTTTCCGTTTGTAATACTGTAAAAATATTCAGTATAACTGAGACCAATTTAAAAACACACAAGTTTAGATGAAATATAAACATATTTATAAAAAATCAATATCAAATAACAAGTATAGAATATGCAGTCAACTAAAATGGCATGTACTACATATCTAACAAGCCCGTTTACATTATTATGTACTATTATCCTAATACAGGAAGTGCTCATTCCCAACAAAGTAAACGGGGCCATTTGTAACACAGAAAAAACGCAGTCCTCGCCAGTGAACTGATAAAACAAGGAGGAATCCTATTGGCACTGAATAGGTGCCATGTGACTCCACAGTGTGGCCTGGTTTCTGGCCCTCCCTCCCAGGCCTCCCACCCCCGTCATCAGGGGATGTTGCTCTGCGGTACGGGGGCCACGTCCGACGAGTTCTTGGAGTGCATCTTGTGCTGGCTGCTGTCTGTGAGCCGGTGCTTCAGGGTCCGGCAGCAGCCCAGACTGACCAAGCCGCGATGCACCTCCTTGCGGATGTTGTCGCTGGCCAGCACGTAGAGGACGGGGTTCATGGCGCTGTTGAAAGTTGACAGTCCCAGGGAAATGGTGTAGGGTGTGTACACATTCCTCTCAAAGTAGCAGCCGTTCTGGTAGGCAGGAAAATGGAACATGATTGCGCGCAGGAGCAGGATGACGTGGTACGGAGAAAAGCAGACGAGGAAGAAGGCGACCACCGCCATGGCCAGGTATTTTCCCTTGGCCTTCTGTTGATCCCTCAGCCCGGTGCTGGCCTGGATGTTGGCCAGGATGGCGCGGTTGGTGACCACCAGCACGGCCAGTGGGATTAGGAAGCCGATGATGAAGCGGGCGTAGTTAAAGCCCATCACCTTGGCACTGTTCTGTACCGGCTCAAAGCAGTGCCCCTGCCTTGAGTCAGCGTTGCCCTCCGGCATAAAGAAGACGGGCAGATGTCCGAGCGCCACCACCAGGGCTACGCTGGACGCCACCACAATGGCTAACCTCTGGCACCGCATGCCGCGTGACTCCACAGCGTACACCACGGCCACGTAGCGGTCCAGGGACACGCAGCACAGCAAAAAGATGCTGACATACATGTTGTTGAAGAAGACGTAGCCCGTCACTTTGCAGGCCATCGAGCTCCAGGGCCACTGGTGTCCTCTTTCCACATAGACGGCCCACAGAGGGATCGTGCACAGGTAGGTGAGGTCACACAGGGACAGGCCCAGCAGGTATATGCCCAGCACGTTCTTGCGTCGCACCTGTAGGAAGGTGAGGTATACGGTGGCGACATTGGCCGGAAGCCCCACAATCACCACCAGGCTGTAGAGCACCAACAGCGGGACGCGGTCCATTTCGTACGGCATCAAGCAGTTAGTGTTTGCTGTCTGATTCATGTTTTGCCGCCGGTTGACTGCAAGATCACGCCCGTCTGGTGAATGCTATCTAGAAGGAACCATCAAAGAACAGTCAGAGCCATTCCGATGAATCGGTGACACTAAGCAGAGTTTCCATGTCTGAGCTGTCAGCTTAAGGTTTTTAAGCTTGTCTGTTTTACCACAGTGATGTTTCAACTATCATTGAGGTCCATAAGCAGACAATGCGTTACAAAGCTCTTTAGGAGATTTTTCGTTAGGCCACAGTCTGTTAAGTGAGTTCAACCGGAGTAGAGGTGTTTACTGGTGCGGCGTTTCAAAACGACAAGTTTAAGTTTTTTGGCATGTAAACAAATGGCGCACTGACGCTGTCACGAACTAAAAAAGGAAATGCTATTTGCGTTCAACAAAGCTGAGCCAACATCACACGGTGTCTAACCAAAATCTAAATCTGTCTAATCAAAACTAAGTAGTACCACTTAAAATCAAAGGTGCTCTTTCGCGATATGAACTGCTCATTTTGAAAAACAAAAATGAGCAGTTAATATTGAGACGAAGAGAACAACTGCGACACTTAAGACCGGAAATGGAGCGGACTGAGAAAACCTACCATCTAAATGTATTTTCTGTATTAATTATTTTTATTATATATTTTTTAAAATTATTATTATTATTTAATCTGATATCACATACATGTCACGTGTAGATTTAAAAAAGTAAACTCGGGAACGTAAAACTACACTGTTTTGATACATTGTTTGATATTGTTTGTTTTGAATTAATGTTCCAATCCCCCTAAATAAATTACCATTCAAAATGAGCATTTTGGTGTTTATCAATTAAACGTAATCAGTGTTCGGTATATATATTTAATTGAAAACACCAAAATGTTGAAGTGTTTTTAAATTAATATAGCCTGAACACCGATAACTCTTAATTTGCAAACACCAAAATGCATTCAAAAAGTGTTGTGTTGAACTTTTTTTGTATTGAGTATTGAATGTACTGAATGTAAGTTTCTCACGCTAAAGAGTCCCCCGTGAAAAATTCTTGTTTCTCGGTTTCACAATGTATCTGTAAAAGGTAATACAGCACACCCCACACAACCAAGTCTAAATACTATCTGCGGAAGACACACCAAGTCCTCGGTTGGCTAGAGATAGTGGTCAATTTAAGCCCCTCAAAGGGTTTTGTCATCGAGACGTCTTTAAGGACCGACACACATTACTGGATATGAAAGTGACATGACCTCCTTATTTATTGAAAGTTTTTTCTTCTTCTTGGCGTGTCGCCTTTAATTAAGGTCAACGGAGACGCTCTTGAAAGCAGCGCAAGGTTTTAATGGCCATTATTCGCTTCAACAGTATTTTGGTGCCTGAAGTGTAAGGGGTAGTAGCTATTCCCCTCTCTCAATTTCAATGGCGGATTTGTTTAGCGGACCAAATGCCCGCCGCAGACGAGCGAGCATTATCTATATTACTTTTTTTTTTTTTAAAGCACAATTTAAAGAAAATGACTATCGTCTACTTGTCATCTTTTCGTACATCACCCACGCAGGCTCCTTTTATTAATGTTACCTTATTGCCTAAGTGCAGCTTACATTTTAAAACTTTTAACTGATCTAAATACATTCTATAAATTGTAATCTATTATCTGATTTTATACCACCTAATACGTTGCATGGAAAATTGCTAGTTGAAT
The DNA here is from genome assembly GCA_025775045.1 of Hiodon tergisus. Taxonomy (NCBI): domain Eukaryota; kingdom Metazoa; phylum Chordata; class Actinopteri; order Hiodontiformes; family Hiodontidae; genus Hiodon; species Hiodon tergisus. Next base: position 5,769,765 of record JAOVYW010000022.1, read on the forward strand.
AATATCAACAACACAGTAATGGACGGATACAAAAATTTTCACTTGGCGTTTGGAATGCAACAGCATTTAATTAATAAAATATGTGTTAGTCCTTTGTTTAAGAGTCCTACTTGATGTGAGTGCTACCCTATATTGCCCCCCCAAAAAAATCCGAACAAACGTTAATAATTAATCACTGTCTAGAAATTTTACAATCAACAAACCCGTCTGCGGTAATTATTGTTTAGTGTAATACCTAGTTTAGAGTAACAATACATCATCTTAGTTATATTAGGTTATTATTAATTTAATAATACTATTCTGTAAGTAGGTAATTAGGAGATTTCAAACATTCATATATACACACACACACACACACACACACACACACACACACACATACATACACACATATGTAGCCGTACCCGTCTAAAATCTACTAATAGGTAATAAATAAATAAAAAGTGAATAAATGCTATTTAAAATAGAATTTTGCATTTAAACTATTAAAAGTGCAGAGGATGCCTAGTTATTGGCTAAACCTAAGTTCCTGTCTTTGAGATTGAACTTTTCAGCTAAATATACCGGAGTTGACACATTTAATTACCGTTACAGCTGAAGGACTGTGACACAAACTCACCGCTGAAGGGTAAACGGAGGACCAGGTCTCGGAGTGTAACCGCTCCATGCGCTTTGTTGACTGAGTAGACACCACGCGTCCGGCTCGCGTGGTGTGCTTGGAGCGGAGGGAGGAGCGCATGTAAGCCATTCACAAGGCGGCGCGGACCTGCTGATGCGTCTACCTGGTTCCGTTGTTCTTCCACGAAAACGCTTTAAATATGGCCAATAATCATGCAGTTTCGCGCCTCTATGTACTGAAACTGAAATGTGAATTTGAAACTAAAAAGGGTTCAACGTCAAAGCGAAATTGTCGGAAGCATGTTTAAAATTAAGTAAAGTTTATATGTGATCTTGTAATTTGTGAGTTCAGTTATCATAACGACCTATTTTTAATTTAAATATAAATAAGCGTAATATTAATTTAAATCAAGATCTAAGACCGCTGAGTTAAATTTGTGCAGTTACCTACAGGTGAAAACTATAATAATCTCATCTCATCTTTTAATTCACAACTGCAGCAGAGACAATGGAAACGCTCAGTTTCTTTATTAAAAATCTGTGATTCGGTGGCTGAGAATCCGGTCAACGTCGCCAGGTCACAGCTAAAACGGCTGCTGTCCTTCGAAGCTTGCCCAGACCCTGGGGTCTGATCAGTGAGGACTCAATCCCATTGGAGGGTTGGTACTCGAGTACAATAATTATAACTTCGGGCGGCAGAAATATTTTATTATATGACATATATACAGCAGTGCACTCAATTCAGCTATACAGCGAATATAGCTGTATAAACAGCCATTCGAATCCAATATAATGAGCACAGCCGCGGTCTTTAGTGTGTTTTTGTCTTACCTCACCTCTTGTACATTTGGAGTGAATCTGAGCTGAAATTGCAGCCGGAAAATACCCTACTCTGGAGTTCTTGATTCAGGCTGTGGACCAGGGGGCAGGGTGAAAAGGTCCCAGCGGGAGGAGAAGTGTTTTTGGCCAGAATACACTGCGCTTGTAACGGTTTCACCCTTGAGCCGCCTACTTAACTAGAAAACATGCAAGGTGCACGCGAAGATGATGTGTACAAATCTAAGGTCATTTAAGAGCTCTGGGCAGAAGCATCTGTGAAGAATGAATGCGCTACATTGTACTGCTGTGTAACGCAATGGCGAGCATCGATATGCAACGTAATGAATTTCTTTCTGACGGCTCGGTAGTCATGTAGATGAAGACAATGCACCAGATATTTGTTATGAAGCTGGATGGGCACTGTGTTACACCATCAGGTGGGCACCATGTCATAAAGCTACTGGGGCAAACCGAGTGTTATGAAGCCGGTGGGGCAGTCCGTAACTATGTTATTATTAGTGTAAGGTGGGATGGGCACTATGGTAGAATCGGCATAATGCGAGGTGGGTAAGATGGGCGGGCACTATGTTTCCATAAAACAAGCCAAGAGCTCATTGGTGGCAGACTGTTGGTGGCGTGAAGGAGCCCCCGTCCCCCAGAATGGAGGAGAAGGGCTCTCACAAGCGGTCCCATTTGTTGAAAAAAGGAACCAGGTATTCCCCTGAGTGGGAGGAGACCGATTAGATGATTTTGAGAAGCGTGTAAAAGAAAAAATCCACTAAAACCGCTTCACGTAGCTAGTGGGAAGCAAAACTGACATACAGGGGGTACTGACACACAGAGGCATGGGCATACAGTGAGTGCCGATAGACAAGGGCACTGACACACAGGGGGTACTGACACTAAAGGGCACTGACACACAGGGGGTACTGACACACAGAGGCATGGGCATACAGTGAGTGCCGATAGACAAGGGCACTGACACACAGGGGGTACTGACACTAAAGGGCACTGACACACAGGGGGTACTGACACTAAAGGGCACTGA
>JAOVYW010000022.1:5855830-5868452 GCA_025775045.1 Hiodon tergisus
ACAGTGAATGGAAACATAACGCTAACCCTAACCCAGAGGGCCTCTGAGTTTGTGCGTAAGGCACAGTGAATGGAAACATAACGTTAACCCTAACGCTAACCCAGAGGGCCTTGTGTGTAAGGCAGGGTAGAGCTACAGGCAGTGAATGGGGGCTGTGCCCGTGCAGCTCACTTTTTCATTTGAGCTATCGTTTAGCCAAGCTGCAGATTAACCAGCATTAATACTCCCAACAAAGATCCTCGTCTGCGGAAAACACTGGTGACCGGGCTGTCGACCTGTGCTGGAATTTTCCAGCGATGCAGGAGAACCCATTAGATGTGCTTGAGAGCTCTGCGACGGGCTGAGTCTCCCCTCTCGTTCTGATGCAGCTTGAGTCATGACCAAGGCGCCTGTGAGTATGGGTCGGAGCGGGCGTGGAGATCCCTGTATGCACGAAGGACCGGCCTCCGTAAAGGGTTACTGATTGTTCAACAGGCTTTGGGTGAAAAGTGCCGGCCAACTAAACTGTGTGTAGTGCCTGGATATCACAGCAGGGGCTGAAGAAGTGTGTGTGTGTGTGTCTGTGTGTCTGTGTGTGGATGTGTGTTGCCTGTGTGGTTTTGATGAGTGTGTGTGGATGTGTGTTGCCTGTGTGGTTGCTGTGTTGTTTTGATGAGTGTGTGTGTGTGTGTGGATGTGTGTTGCCTGTGTGGTAGCTTTGTTGTTTTGATGAGTGAGTGAGTGTGTGTGTGTTGCCTGTGTGGTTGCTGTGTTGTTATGATGAGTGTGTGTGGATGTGTGTTGCCTGTGTGGTTGCTGTGTTGTTTTGATGAGTGTGTGTGGATGTGTGTTGCCTGTGTGGTTGCTGTGTTGTTTTGATGAGTGTGTGTGTGTGTGTGGATGTGTGTTGCCTGTGTGGTAGCTTTGTTGTTTTGATGAGTGAGTGAGTGTGTGTGTGTTGCCTGTGTGGTTGCTGTGTTGTTATGATGAGTGTGTGTGGATGTGTGTTGCCTGTGTGGTTGCTGTGTTGTTTTGATGAGTGTGTGTGTGTGTGGATGTGTGTTGCCTGTGTGGTAGCTTTGTTGTTTTGACAGAGCCTTTTTCTGTCTCTCTCAAGGGATGTTTGAGTGTTTGTGTCACCTCCCTTTGTTTAGCAGTATTTCCATCATTGCATCATACATCATTACCCCGTTTAGACCAGGGGAGAGCCTGCCATGTGTCTTTGTGTGTGTGTGTGTGTGCGGTGTTCATGGGTGTGTGTATGTGCATGTGTGTTTATGGGTGTAGGTGTGTATGCGTGTTTATGGATGTGTGTGCGCGCACGTGTGTGTGTGTGTGTTAGAAGGTTGTGTGTGTGCGCGCGTGTGTGTTTATGGGTGTGGGTGTAGGTAGGTGTGTGTGTGTGTGTGTGTGTGTGTGTGCATGTTTATGGGTGTGTGTGTGTGTGCGTGCATGTTTATGGGTGTGTGTGTGTGTGCATGTTTATGGGTGTGTGTGTGTGTGTGCGTGCATGTTTATGGGCGTGCGTGCGCGCGCGCGCGCTTGTGTAATGGCCTCGGGTCGGTGAAAGAATCTCTGTGCCTGGTTCTGTCCTGTCCAGTCCTTCTGCAGGACGTGAAGGTTCTGTGACGGAGCCTGTCCAAACCCAGTTGGACCCAATACAACACTGTCATTCTTGTTATTCCGTCTGGTTTGGATTTTCATGTGTCCTCCATACGTTAATCAAACAGTCAAGCCTTATTTCAGATGTTAAGGTGTGTCATCTCCAACTTGTTTCTCAGAGGAATCAAAGTATGGCATTCAGGGGCCAGGTGGCATGGCGGATGCTCTGCACCATGAAGTCACCCTCATTTCAGGGGTTCATCAAGTCCACCCCCATGGGGTCATCTTCTCTAAACGTTCTTTAAATATGAAATAAACAGAGCTACTCGCAGCTAGACGGTTAAATCGCTCGCATGTAAGGAGAGGAACAGACGTGACCAGTTTGTCTTGGGCTTTTCTCCAGATCTACTTGGCTGCAGTCCCGGCTGCTTCCTAGTTATTAACTAACTCTGTGCCAACACCCAGGCGTTTGGAGGAAAGCCTATCCCTTAGAGGAAATCTATACCTGTTAATTGTTTATTATGCAGGATGACGCAGTAAAAGAAACAGATAGAAGTATTACCTGATAGAATCAGCCATGTTCTGAGCGGCGGGGTTCTGAGCGGCGGGGTTCTGAGCGGTGGGGTTCTGAGCGGTGGGGTTCTGAGCGGTGGGGTTCTGAGCGGTGCCATTCTGAGCGGTGGGGTTCTGAGCGGTGGGGTTCTGAACGGTGCCATTCTGAGCGGTGAGGTTCTGAGCGGTTGGGTTCTGAACGGTGAGGTTCTGAAAAGTAGGTTTCTGAGTGAGAATATGTAGATGGCCTCAGGCACTTTGAACATTCCATTTGCTACATGTCTGTCATAGCTTTCATCAGTAAAGTAAACAGTAATATTGGCCACGAATCGACTGGGCTTCAATAGTCATGGTAATTGGTGTGTGAAAAATGATGTACTACTCTTAGCACAATCTCTGACAAGGAAATGAGAAGGTTACATTGATCAAAATCATTGGGACAAGAAATAGACATCACTTGTCAGAATCGACTAATCTCACCAATAAAATTGGATGGCTCTCATTCTTCTCAAAGGATTAATCGGCTTTGCCACATGTTTCATTTTTATCTCCGGGTCTTCAGTGGAGGGAGTGGGCCTCTTAGCCCATGGGCCTGGCCTCCTGGACCACGACTTGCAGTCAGAGAGGCTTTAGGCCCTGTTGAGTCAGGAAAACAGGCCTTTACAAACTCATGGATCTCTATGTAGCTGTGACTCCTGCAGAATCCACACGGAGCACATCTCTGTGTGTAACTGAACTCCCATGGCAACCCAGCACTGAATTATACCAGTGCTCAGCACAAGAAGCCTTTGTTCCTATCTTAATTGCCATAATTAGACGTTCTCTCTGAAAGCTTGCAGTTTTTGGCAGCAAAAGCACAGCGTGGTGATGGTGCATCATGTGCCCACATTTTGTGCGGAGTATCGTATGGGTGGGTTCATATTCAAGTCATTCTGCCCAATCAGTTTATTCAAGTGTTACAATCTCAGTTCGCCGAGGCGGCGACTGCATACTATCAAAAACATTTTCCAGTACAGTTATACATTTTCATTTAGACAGCACCGTAACGACGTACAAAGCAGCCTGCATGTTCCTGCTTGAGGAGTTTATGTCGCTCAGTGGACCGTTACAGCACAGCTGAGATTTCTCCTGATGTTTCTGCATGACGGTTCGGCAAACGTTATAAGAATGTTGTGTCCTGTTTCTGGCTTCCAGCTCGGGACAAGATGTGCAGCGGGCCAGTGTGGTCGTCAACCTGCCAAACCTGGTGCGTCAGAACCCAGCAGAAACCTTCCGGAGGGTAGTCCCCAAACTCAGGGTGGGCCAAAAGCGCTTGGCATTGTGGGACATTTGTTCGCATTTTGTTTGACCCAGTGGAATTCTGACACAGGCTACCTCTGCCTCCCACCCCTCACCTCCCACCTCCCACCCCTCACCTCTCACCCCTCACCCCCCACCTCCCACCCCTCACCTCCCACACAGGAAGTGCTGCACGTCGCTGGGGCAGAGATGCAGCTGGCTGCTGCAGGGTCCTTCCTCACCATCCTCCAAGACGACATCATCCTCATCCAGACACACATGCACTCCATCCTCCAGATTGTCCTCCTCAACCTGGACCACCGGGACTCAGGTCAGCCGACACTTTGGGGTTGGTGGGGCAAGTACAGTTGGAGCGTTGAAAGTTCTGGATATAGGGTTAGCGTCACAGCCTTCGAAACCAGAGCTCTTGGTGAGTTATGGAATTGACAGAACAAAGGGGAGTAATGGCTCTTGCTATAAAATGTGAGAGTGAGGAATGTTTGTCACAGGGTAACGGGGAGGAGAAGGCCATGTGTGGAACGTGCCTGGCATTCGAAACATTGGGTAAATGCTTAAAGCTGCTGTCGGAATTCCCAGCTGAGCCAAGCTGACCATTTACAGTAACACCATTTGCTCATAAGCTGTCAGAACGGCCTGCTCTGTGGAAAATGGCGCTCTCTACTGGCGTCATCGCGTCACTGCAATTCTGTTTTCACTGTGGAAGAATAACCCTTGATCTGCAAGGTTGATACAGAGCTGCTATAAGCCTTCTCAGCTTTCGCTCTGTAAAGGCATTACAAATGCATGAGGTTGACCTCTCCTTCCTGTGACCTACACTGGATACGTTTTAAAGCATGTAAGTCAACTGGCTGGTCTTTGGTGCTGCCACAATTCTGACCCACTTGTTTTGTTTCCAGCAGTGGTGAGCAACGCGTGGCTGGAGACACTGCTGTCGGCCATCGATGCTTTACCAAAGGAAACCATCAGACAGGAGGTACTATGGCCTGGAACAGGAAACACTCATGGTGCATCTTTAATTTGCCTGGTAAACATTGCTGCAACAGGAAGCAGGACGTGTTCTACAGCAGGAAACGCAAGAACAGGTGGAACTTCATGATTAAATCCCAAGCGATATATAAATAAAGGGCAGATTATGGGTGTCTGATGCAGTCGTTGAGCTGAGTATCTTAGGGTGCAAGCCTAACCCACTACACTGTTAATCCGTCACTAGGCCTGGCACTAACCACTTCTCTTTATCACCCGCTGGGGCAGATTCTGAGCCCGCTGGTGTCCAAGGCCCAGCTCTCGCAGTCGGTTCCGGCCCGCCTGGCCAGCTGTCGGATCCTGGGGAAGGTGGCCAGCAAGTTTGAGTCGTCCGTGTAAGTGTGGCTGTGCTGGTACGGCGCTAAAGCGCTATAGAGTAGAGACGCGTTCAGTGAGGGACCCGCCACGCGGCAGGACTCTTCTCGCGCATTTCAACGGGCTTTGAAGCGGGCCGGTTGCTGGCGTGTTGCTCACGTGGGGCTAGCCGCACTCCTCTGAGATGCAGTTTCGGACCTAACCCTAACCCTAACCCTCCTGCAGGGTGAAGAAGGACCTGCTGCCTGTGGTGCGGTCGCTGTGTCAGGACGTGGAGTACGAGGTGCGCTCCTGCATGTGTCAACAGCTGGAGAACATCGCCAGAGGCATCGGGTGAGACCATCCTGATAATGACACCAGACCTCCTCCCTCGGGGAACTTCTAGACATCCAGTCCTCTGTCACTGTCCCCGCGGAAACGCAAAGGAAAGGCAACCCCCCCCCCCCCGTGAATAACTGTCATGGTTGTGGGGTTTTTTTTTTTTTTTACCAACTGCAACCCAAGCAAGGCTTCTGGCCATTAAAACACACACCATGCCTGACTGACAGTAGCCGTCAGTGTTGTGTGACAGAACCAGTGTTGGGTTACTGTGACATGACTGCTATGGTGTAGATTCAGTGCGGAGGTGAACCCACTGAGCAAGTGCGGTAATCCCTTCCTGTTCAAGGAAATGGAACCCAACAGCACATGCCGGCCATGTGGTGTTTCAGCAGGAGGTGCTGTTTCGCCCTTGTGTGTGGGTAGGTGTGTGAGCGTGTTACACGTTACGCACAGGTAATTTCAGCGTCCCAGGGACCTGCTGTCCACAACTAATTCTGAGCTCTGTTAGACACTGGAGCTCTGTTACACACGGAAGCGCTGTTACAGACTGGAGGCTTGATAGAGGAGATAGAGAGCAACTAATGCCAAGCTCTGTAACACACTGGCGGTCTGTAACACACTGGCGGTCTGTAACACACTGGAGGTTTGACAGGAGTACAAAGAGTCCTCCGCTGCTTACCTGACCCACATAGAAACAGGATACTGCAGTCCTGATTAATGTTCCCTTTATTGGGGCTTCTAGTTACTATATTTATCATGTCTATCTGTCTGTCTGATGTGCTGGCATACTTCACTGGTTTACCGGTTCTGTGACCTGTCTCTCTCTCTCTCTCTCTCTGCTCCTGGGTGCTGGTTCTGTAACCCGTCTCTTTCTTTTCTCCAGGGCGGACCACACAAAAGCTCTGGTTCTTCCTGAGCTGGTAGAGCTGGCTCGGGACGAGGGGAGCACGGTCCGACTTGCTGCTTTCGACACAATCGTCAACCTGCTTGAGATGTTCGACAGCGGTGAGTTCTCGCTGCACGCGGTCGGATGGTGGGAAGGGAACAGGTGAAGACCAGGTGACATTGCCATAGAAATATGTTTGGTCTGTGCCTGTTTGTTTAAACAGTTTTGGGGATTTGGGACTGCCTGGGTATGAGCGAAGTTTGGGTTTCGCTGCCTTGGTCACACCCTGTCACCCCCCCAATTTCAGATGACAGGACTGCGGTTATATTTCCGTTGGTGAAGACGTTCTGTGAGAAATGCTTCAAAGCTGATGAGGCAGTTCTGGCTTCTCTGTCGTTTCAGTACGGACGCCTCTGCCATGGTCTCTCAGGTAGGACCACCCCTCCACCCGTCTCTCTCGCAAAAAGTCTTTGTAGTTGCAGCACAAATGCTTGTTGTGTGGAAATGTTGCTGTCTTTTGGCTAAATACGGAACATATCGGGGCCATGTCCAGGTAGGAAATACTGGTTCTCCGAGCAGCTCTGCAACCTGTGCGCCATGTGTCTTCCTCCAGGGAGCTTCACGGAGGAGCAACGGCTGTGGTTCCTGGAGTTCTACAGGAAGCTGTGCGTCCTGGGTCTGCACCTGGAGAACGGCCACTGCGAGAGCCAGCCCTACCCCCTGGAGCTGCCCAGGAAGTACGAGCTGGTGCGCAGAAACTGTGCCTACAACTTCCCTGTGAGTGGCAAAGTCGCGCTGTCCGTGGTTAGGGCTGCGTGCGTGCGGTCACCGAGGCTCAGCAGGAAACAGCCAGGATTGTCCCTCTCCACTGCAGCACTTCTCATATAGTACCCACTACAGCCACCCCCTGGAATTCTGGGAGATGAAGTTCATGTGAGGATCTGGTTTCCACAGAATTATGTATGTGTTGGTGGTGAACACTCAATATATACCGGTTATGTAGTTAAATGCAAAGATCAGGGTTGCTAATAGCCTCTTGGTTTCGAATACTAAAAAGATCACTGCAGTTCCTAATTGGGGAGAAAACAACTGGAAAAATTCAAATAAAATAATTAAATTAAAAACACTTAATAGATTTGATCAAGAAAATGATTTTCTGAGTGGAATAGCTGTAACCATTTATCAGTTTCACTTCTCGTCGGTTCCGCTGTATGAGATCCCTGCTCTGTCTGCCTCTCTCTCTCTCTCTCTCTCTCTCTCTCTCTCTCTCTCCAGGCCATGGTGTTATTCGCTGACCCCAAAAGCTTCCTGCTAGAGCTGCACCCCACCCTGTCCAGCCTGTGCCAGGACCCCGAGATCTCAGTCCGCCGCACCACAGCTGAGGGCTTCCATGAAGTAAGGGCATGGCGGGCGCTTAGCGTGAGTCTGCCAGCCTCATCGCAGCGCCCATTTTGGGCTGACACTGTTCTCTGGTCCCCCACACCCCCTCTGTGCTTCAGGTTGTCAAACTCTTAGGCCCCAACGTGCATTACATCCATAAGGAGTTAGTGATGCTGCTGCAGGATGAATCACTGGAGGTAAGACAAAGGAAATTTCCCTCTTTAATGACTAAATGTTTTTGGAACATGTTACGTAACTAACTTGGTCTTTGTACTGGTTCATGTTACGCTCTAGTCATATTTTCTCTGTTAGTTTAGCACAAACTGTGTGTGGTGGTGCCTGTGTGCGTGGGCCTGTGCGTGGGCCTGTGCGTGGGCCTGTGCGTGGGCCTGTGCAGTGGTTCCGTCTGACAGCAACCTCGTGCATGGGCCTGTGCAGTGGTTCTGTCTGACAGCAACCCTGTGCGTGGGCCTGTGCGTGGGCCTGTGCGTGGGCCTGTGCGTGGGCCTGTGCGTGGGCCTGTACAGACTGTATCTGTGTGGTGTCCTCTCTGAAAGTGGAGAGCCATCAAGCTTTGCCTTGCTGTACCATGTTGGATGGGCCAAATGTTGGGCAGTATCCCCAGCAGGCGGATATGTGTTTGTCTGGGCTTCTTATGTTTAGGCTGTGAGTTCAGGGTGAGGCGGTAAAGAGCTTTCCTCTCATGCAGGTACTGGATGCTTTGCTGAATGCTCTGCAGGACACGTTGGAGCTGGCCACGTCGAGAGGCGAGGGAGCCGGATCGGAGAGCAAGGTATCGTTCAAGGGCCCCCAGGGTCCACGCCTGGCATGAGAGAAGGGAGTGTGAACGTCTGGAGCTGGACGTCACCAGATTGTGAGATGCTAATGCTCAAATTCACAGGCGTTGAAATCACAGGGCTCTGTCCAGTCTGATTCAGCCCTCCCTCTCCCTGGTGTGCTTCAGCAGGTGAACGTGCCGGAACTGGTCGCCGCCCTGGTGGCCGCGGAACAGAAAGCAGCCGCTTCACTGCGGTGGCGGGTCCACGAGAAGCTGCTGCAGAGGTATTCCTGTCTGCCCCGTGTCATTTCGGGAGACCAGATCTATTTCCGCTTCCTGCAGAGGATGTTCACCATCGTCACCACCAACGTAAGACCAGCGTTTCAGGCTTTTTTCTTGGTCTCGTTCTAGGCCTAGATCTCGGTCTAGTTCTCGGTTTAGCTCTCGGGCCAGAGCTAGGACCAGGGTGCTCCACACACAAGTGTGTTTTCGTCTTTTAAAGTGCATTTTTCAAGTATTTGCATCTAAAATAAACAAAGCAATTTTTTTCTTGTGCACAGCTTTCAGTTTTATTTGGAGTATTAATCATCACTGTGGTTATTCACTGGGGGGGGGGTTTGGGGTTTGACGGCGAAGCGTTGGCGTGGTAACCAGTTTATTTTTTCTGCTGTTCCAGAACGTTCTACCTGTCCAGAGGGAGGCCGCTAGGACGCTGTGCGTGTTCCTGCGTTACAATCGCAAGCAGGAACAGCGGCAGGAGATTGTTGACAAAGTGGTGGAACGTGAGTATGGTCCAGTACTGACCCCAGTGTTAGCCCTGCACCCATATCCACACACTACAGAGGGCGCTGTGAGGCCAGTTCACTGACAGAGAACGTGATTCGCGTCACGCTGTCCCTGTGGCTGTGTGGAGCGAGTCTGCCTGACACAGAGAAATGCTCTGCCCCTCTGCTCCAGAGCTGGCTCAGGGAAAGAGCTACTGGAACAGGCTGCGGTACCTGGACCTCTGCGAGATCGCCATGGAGCTCTTCTCCAAGTCCTACTTCTGCGAGCGCTTCCTGGTCCCCGCCCTGGAGCTGGTCAACGACCCTGTGGCCAATGTCAGGTATGGGAATGGGACGTATGTCACGTATTGTCAACGCCCGACGTCTCATTGGCTCTCCACGGTGGGCTCTTGTCAACGCCCCGACGTCTCATTGGCTCCCCACGGTGGGCTCTTGTCAACGCCCCGACGTCTCATTGGCTCCCCACGGTGGGCCCTTGTCAACACCCGACGTCTCATTGGCTCCCTTCAGGTACAAGCTGTGTCGCATGCTGCCCAGACTGAAGTCCGCCATCCGGCTTCCAGCTGAGAAGCACCTGCTGCAGCAGCTGGAGATGTGCGTGCGCAGGCTGCTGTGTCGCGAGAAGGACAGGGACGTCGTCGCCACCGTCCGCAAGGTGAGCCCAAGCCGCAGAACCGCTGACCACAGATCAGCCCTGATGGCTCACATTTCATCTACGCGGTCCAGCCGGGGCCACTGAATTGGAATATTTCCCTTAATGAATCTATTAGGTTTATTAGTTTGAACTGTATACATTCTTGAGATGTGTTTATTTTTAATGGGGATCTGCTCAGTAAGGGGCGTTAGTTGTGTTTGTGTTGAACCGGGAAGGGCACTTAGCTGGCTGGACTTCGAGAATGTTCTTCAGTGAGTGTGGAGATTGAGTACCCCACTGTTTGGATCACTGTTTGGACTGTGTTGTGAGACCATCACAACCATTGCAGTTCTCGAACCCCTGTAAGACCGTTGCCCTTTGTTGAAGCTGTATCTCCTGTTTTTTTTCTTTTCCTCCAGACAGTGTTGGAATTGGACAAATTGGACATCAGTGAACCAGTAAGTGGCCTCTGCTCTCCTGGTGGTTTATGGCTGTGTTGGCCTGTTCTCGCGACCTAGTTTTCTCAGGCTGTGTCCCTGTCCTGCAGTACCACAAGAGACACGAGCGGGACCTACTAGACCAGAAGAAGGAGAAGGAGGAGATCCTGCTACTGGAGATGGTAAGGAGATGGGGAAAGAGACCAGGGCCAAGAGCCATCACACCCAATTTATATTTTAACGTGTTGTAATGATGTCGAAAAGACATTATGTAATGTAGCTTTTTCTTGTTAATTTTTGATGGACATCTGTGCTAACAAAACATAATGTATTCAGTGAGTTAACACTTCTCTGTGGTGTTTTTCCAGGCATTTGCTTCAGGGAACCCTTATGTTTGTTCTGCCGCACCAGTGACCTTGGTGTGTCTGACACTTTTTCACTGACAGGAGCAGCTGGAAAGACAACAGACAGACGGAACCAGACAGCTCACAGGTGACAGACACACGGAAAAGAAACGTGAGTCAAGGAACTGTCAGTCTGTTGTGGGCCTTGATGTTTTGTTGGATGTTTGAGTTGGATGTGGTCCTGGTGGTAATGGTGGTGTCGTGGTTGTTTTAGGCAGGGACAGTAAGACTGGGGTTTCTGTAACCAAAAACATGTCAGGATCCAGCACAGGAGCAGCTCTGTCCACCTCAGCGGGTAAGAGGGGCTGGGATTTATCTCTCACGTGCTCACACTCACTCTCGCTCACACTCTCTTTCACTCTCACACTCACGCTCGCTCACACTCGCTCTCATTCACTCTCACACCCGCTCTCATTCACTCTCACACTCGCTCTCGCTCACACTCTCATTCACTCTCACACTCGCTCTCATTCACACTCGCTCTCGCTCTCATTCACTCTCATTCACTCTCACATTCGCTCTCATTCACTCACGCTCGCTCTCATTCACTCTCACACTCGCTCTCATTCACACTCACTCTCGCTCACACTCGCTCACGCTCTCATTCACACTTGTATTTACACTCGCTCTCATTCACACTCACGCTCGCTCACACTCACTCACTCTCTCATTCACTCTCACTCTCATTCACACTCACTCTCGCTCATACTCACTCTCGCTCTCATTCACACTTGTATTTACACTCGCTCTCATTCACACTCACGCTCGCTCACACGCACTCACTCTCACACTTGTACTCGCACTCGCTCGCTCACTCACTTGATCCCTGGCATACGTCAGTCCGAACAGATGTTAGTATCGTGAAACTGTGTCCGCCATTGGCCATTCAACAGGCCATCCCTTCACCGATGTTCCAAGGTGCATTGATTACCTCCATCAGCAACATCTGCGCATTACCGCAGTGATGGTTAGCATTTCATATTTGATTATCTGAAAGGCAATGTACCATAGTACCATACCCTCGCTTTCCTACAATGTTAATATTAACCATCAGTCTTCAGGGTCGCTGCACGCCACAGTGGCTCAGAAGGAAACAGGGAATGGATACCTGATGCCTGACCTTACAGGGCTTTAGTGGCCCGATGATGCACAGCGTTAGGCGCACAGCGTTAGGCGCACAGCGTTAGGCGCACAGCGTTAGGCGCACAGCGTTAGGCGCACAGATTTAGGCGCGCGCTTCCGAGATTTGGCAGAAATGCTCAGAACTGTGGGGTTATGTGCAGAAGCTCAATTTACTGCATTTTTACACTAAAACCGGTTTCCTCCATCTGACTGGTAGCGTTGAGAAGGACACGCAGTGAGTTTTCTCCTGTACACCGTTTCCTCACCCGAGTTTTAGAGGTGCATGAAGCCATTTCTGCCTTGTTTGGACAGCTCCCATGTTTGCCAGAGCCATATGTACAATCCATCAATAGCCTGTGTGTGTGACCTTCTTTTTGTAACACTGGAAGCTTTTAAAGCCTTTTATTTTTCTTATGGACAGAAAAAAAAACCAACAAATTTCCTCAAGATTTGTCCTCACGCTGCAGTACACCTACCTAACTCTAACCCTAAACTCCTTTTTGCCACCCTGTCTGGTTGCATAAGCCTGGAGGAGTTTTGTCAGCGGCGTGTCTTGGTGACACAGGGGTCTGTGTGTGCTGGGTTTCGGTGGAGTTTTGCTAGACGATGAAGATGATGGTGACTTGTCCCTTGTTAACTCTGAAGGTAAAGAGACGAAGAAGGCCAAACTGGCGCGGAGCCGGTCCCTCAGCAGTCACCCAACCACGCCCAAGATGGTCAACTCCGACAAAACCCTGTAAGCTGCTCGTTCCCAAGTGCTGCTGTTAGTGTCACAACCCTCTGAGGGCCGCGAGCTCAAGAGAAATGAAAACGCTGAATAATCTTGCCGTTCGATTGTCTGGCTCTCGGAGTTTCACGCTGTCCGGTTGTCCGAGTGTCCCCATGTCTCAGCTCTGTGCGCTACGCTGATCTTTCTTCTCAGAAAGGTGAAGGAGTCGGGGAGCTGTCCAGGGACCGGGAAGAACACCCTGATCCCCAGCAACGGTAAGTTCCCCTCCACACACACCAGACTCGCGTTCCCCTCCACGCACACCAGACTCGCGTTCCCCTCCACGCACACCAGACTCGCGTTCCCCTCCACGCACACCAGACTCGCGTTCCCCTC
>JAOVYW010000022.1:5916647-5926932 GCA_025775045.1 Hiodon tergisus
TTTGTTATCGATCGCGTGTTTGTTAGCGTCAGTCACGTGTTGTTATCGATCACCTGTTTGTTAGCGCCAACTGTCTTTGTTAGCTTTGATTGTGTGTTTGATAGCGTCGATCACGAGTGTGTTGGCCCCGATCGTATGTTTGCTGAAGTAGGTGATCTGTATACTGAGGCCTGTGTTTGACATAGCTTGGCACTGGTCGCTCAATAACATGCTGCGACATGGCGAAGTAGATATGTTTACTTGTATAGAAAACTTTCCATTCTTTCCATGACAGTCATAGACAATAAGCCATGACAGACAATAATAAAAAAAATGAGTTAACAGGAGTTAACAGTATTTAACATCGCAAAGGAGCAGCAAAAATGGTTTAAAAGACAAAGTAAAGAGTCAAAAAAGCACTTACTGCAGAATCTCACCCAAAATGTACAGAGCCAAAACCTAGTCTGACAGTGGCAAGGACCAACTTGATGGGATTAGCAGAAAGGACCCTGTCTTCCTCCATCCTATTTGGGGGAGATTGAACATAGCATGGATGGCATTGTTTCTTTGTAGAGAAATGAACATTTCAGTGTGGGATTGTAATGTGATTTGTAAATGAGAGCCTGGATCGCATGAGCTCGCCAGCACAGATGGAGACCGAGAAGCCAAGCAGGTTTAGAGAAAAATCAGATAATATACTTAAAGGTGTTTGGTCCCATCAACCTGTCAGAACTGAGTAGTAGGAAACGTGTGGTTATTTTAAGCTCTACGTCAATTCATTTGAGGTGCGCCCATCTGGATTTACTGACACACATAATCGAGTGTCATCTGCTTAGAAGTGGAAATTGATTCTTCATTCTATGCTCTGAGCAGAAGCATGTATATTGAGAACTGTGGTGGCCCCAACGCAGACCCCTGTGGCATGCCACACAACACCTTTGAGTAACCTGATACATCATCGTTTATGGCCAGAAACAGGCGCCCTCCTGAGAGGTAAGAGTTAAACCAGGCAAAAACAATACCAGCAGCTAGTTTTACCAAGTTCAAAGGAACTGGACGAGCAACAGTATTAAAGTATAGCACCTGGAGAATGAGAACTGAGACGGCTGTCAGAAGTCTTTCGGACACCAACATTTAACGACAGGTAAAAGAAAATGCAGGGAAGTCTCGGCCTTGTCTAAACCACCCTGTAGCAGACAGGACTCCCCGATCTACCAACACAATTTAACAGTACTATAATAAACGCCTATAATAAACAGAAAGGTAGCGTAATTAAAGACTTTAAATAGAAGTTGTTAAATTTAATATGTAGCTGGGAACTAATAAACTCACTAATTATTCAGGTGTCAAGGAATTACATTAATACCACGAATGCATTTAAAAAATCTAATTTAAGAAAGAAATTAATTCATTTGAATGTGTTTTTCTGCAACATTAAGCCATTGCATACAGGAAAATGTATCACTCCAGAAAGGCTTGGCCCCAGGGCCTCATCACACCCGCCCATCCTATAACCGCACGGCTTGTCATGGATTATCACATACTTAGCGCGTTATCTCATGTGATTCCATGATTAACACTCCAGATTGCAAAATACGCGTTTCCATAGCAATGAATCGGAATACCTGTAAATTCCAAATGAATAGACGACACTGTTGAATTCTATTCTGGGATCCGCCACCGCGGATTGTAGGAATGGGCAAATAAAGGTGAGTGGGGGGGGGGACTGCAGCTTTTAGAGGATAGGGGGCTGTGCGGAAGGGGCTGTAAATGTATGGGAAAATAATTCTCAAGTTGAAAATAACATTACACAGCCCTGTGAGGTCAGTCAGTAAGTAATAGACAATGACAATGACCATAACCTCTATAAGCATTGGTCCTCATTCCCTTAAGATCCGTCGTTTGTGCTTCGACCCTAAACGTCTCCCCGGTGGTGAGAAGTTATTACTGCAATAAGGATTCCCAGTTACCATGATCCTTTGAAGTTGTTGTCAGAAAACTTAGTGTTGAGAGACTCTTTTAAAATAAAAGTAAGATAAAATGTCTTAGTTCTTAGTTCTTAGTGATCACATCGTGTTCCTGAAAGACCGACAGAAGAACAAAACGTTTTTTTTATATACAAAATAATGTTTTTTATGCATTAGCATTCATAATGTTACCAAAAATGTATTATTCTGAAGGATGTGGAGAGACTCTGGATAATAAAATTAAAGACCCTGGGCAGCCAAAAAACATGTTTTTTCATGTTAATTACAGGAATGTAACCATGTACTTATTGCAAGCATATAAAAATACTTGTCAACGACGGGCTAAAATGTTTTCTGCAAATCTTTAATTAAATGACACCATGTTTAACACTTTCGGTTTTTCCAATCCGCACCATGTAAAAAGACGGTGACGTAACCCAGATTTAATAGAAAGGCAGTCAACAGTGCTGCTAAAAATAAACTTAGGTGTTGCACCCTTTCCTGCTTAAACTGAAGCTCTGATCACGCATTTGCACCTTAATCCCTAACCCTTAACCCTAACTCTAGCCCCTCAACAAAAAACAACAAAAAAAGGAAGAGAAAGTATTTTGTTAAAGACCAGAAATGCCTGTTTACTGAATAACCGGTCTAGTTTCAGTGAATTTTAAGTTCAGTCTGTTCAACTGGCAACTAAAATAAACTTGAGTCAAGAAATATACACCTCTAATTTACCACTGAGCGACCGTTATCGTTAAAAATAACCTGATAATAACCAGGTTCACCAACCAGACACCAATCAAGGCAAGCGCATGGAGAGAGAAAGTGGGTGTGGTCAGCATCACATGACTGGAAGCAAACGGAAACGTCCACCGAAGGTGAGTAAGCAGAAAATGTCTGAGGAAGAAAATGGTTTTCTTTCCTGTTTTCACTCCACGGAGACAGAGTCAATGCTCTCCTGGGAGTGGAGGGTGTAGCCGGGGCTGACCTTTCCCTGGGTGTGGGCCGGGCTCTGGGAGAGCTTCTGGGAGACCTGGAGGATGAGCTGTCTGCAGAGGCGGTGGCAGTGGCCATGTTTACCTGTGTGGGTGTACCTGTGGTCCATGAGCTGAGTCCTCTGGGCAAACCGGAGGCTGCAGATCGCGCAGACCATCCTCCTCCTGCGACCGCCACGCAGGCAGGCCGACGCCTCCTCCGTCTGGGCCTGGCACTGCCGCTGCGCCTCCTCCGTCTGGGCCTGGCACTGCCGCTGCGCCTCCTCCGGGCTGCCCGCCTCCAGCTGCTCCGGCTTGTCGGGGCTCCTGGGGAGCCGCCGCTCGTCTGGGCCCTCCTTCCCCTCCCCAACTTGGGGCGTCTCCCCCAGATGGCTGTTCTGCGGGGCGTTGAGGGGCACGCGGAAGGGCGGGGCGCCGGTGGCGTGGGAGCCAAGGTGCTCGCTGAGGCCCAGGCACGATCCGCAGTGCTCCCCACAGAAGTGGCAGTACAGGGCCCGGGGCGGGCCGTCCTCAATGTGGCCCAGAGAGAAGCTCTCCTGGCCAGGGGATGGGGAGTCGGCCGGGGGCTCAGCCACCGCTTCGCCATCTATCCTCTCCAGCTTGATCCTCAGAGAGGAGCTGGAGGCCTCCACGTCCTCCTTCGAGGTGGCGGACGAGCCACGGTGGTCTCTTGGCGGCCGTCTGTTGAAAGCAGCCTCAGGGCCCACTGCCAGAGATGGCTGGGTCTGAGGCCTTTCGGCCTGGCTGCCGGGCTCGCCCGGGCCCCTTGCCAGCCGTTCCTTGGCCGACTGAGAAGAGATCTGGATGCCATACAAGTTTGACATCTTGGCCGCGTCGGCGTCCTGACCGCCCTCGCTGCCAATCCGGCACAGCTGGTGGGCGTGCAGGAACCTGATGCCTTCCTGCAGCCGGTCCTGGTCCACCGGCTGTTTGGGCCCCACGCCTGTGTACATGATGTGCAGCAGGTAGCTGAAGACGTCCGGCTGGATGTCGCTGGGCTGGATCTTGATGCATTCACTGCGAGGAGGAAACAGAGGGTAGAGCATTGCATAGCTTGCCACAAACTAGCAGGTAAAACCAAGTTATCCAGTAATCTCAAAACATTGACAGTATATCCGGTATATCACGCTTGTCTCAACCACGGTCTTAGAATAAACTCCTATAAACCTGTACCATGAGAAAACCATTGATTCATAAATAATAATGCTTTAATGGCTTGCACAGTCATTGCTATTTTGTATTACAGTTAATTATATGGAATTTGTATTTGTATGACAGATACTTAAAGAAAGCAATGTATGGAAAAGATTTTAAATGGAGAGTACAAACTGATCGTCCAAATAAAGCCTACTATTTCCGCCGGATTGCACAAAAGGTGACCTCCAGACCACTCACAGAGCAGAAAGTAAATGGTGAAACAGCCAAACATCGCTAGACCACACGTCTTCGCTGCCAATCAACGGGTGTTCTTTTAAACACATCCCACCTGGACTGATGGATGAAAATCATCTTGAAGTAGTTGGAGAAGGCAGCCAGGACGGCTCGATGGGCCTTGAAGTAAACGTTGCCAATAGCCACAGTGCAATCGCACAAGAAGCCAAACTCCCTCTGAATATTCAGCTGTTGCAAGAGGAACAGGCTGTGGTTGGACACTTCCATGGCGATCCTTCGACCTGTCACACACAACGTTAGTTGTACGTCTGTTCGATATCATGTTAAAAAGGGCGACCCCTGCTGGTCAGTAGCACGATCTACAAGAAACGGGACAAAGCTGACGGCATCTTTACACTAAATCAAACCTGTCCTGGTGGACCACCTGCCCTGCTGGTTTTTATCCGAACCGAGCTCTCAATTGCTTAATTGAAGCCTCAATTGTGGGTAAATTACATAATTAAACCAGCAGGGCAGGTGGTCCCCCAGGACAGGTCTGAGAACCACTGCAATAGAAAGTAAATGCAGAATATACACAAACATGCACTGAATTCCCGTATTCTATATCTAAAAAGAATAGATAAACGCTGGCCCTAACATTTTGTATTTTAAAAATATTTAATCGCAGCATCCCTTAATACTTCTTTATGGCATATATTTGTAACGTCAATATTTAGATATGTCAGATTCAATGCTGCCAATTTTGTTATACGTTATGTTCTATTTTATTCAACAAACCGAGCTATATTCAGATCATTAAAAATATATTTACCCTTCACATTATAGAGCGAACCAATGCCAAGCAGCATATTAAATGTGTAAACTTGTTTTTATCATGCATCGACAATGTGCTAATTGATATATTTACTGTTTGAAAAAACAATCGCAGAATCGTCTGAAAATATAGACATGCGTCAGCCCTAATAAAAAATGTAACCGAAGAGCCCCATGCAATATTACTAAATTGAAAGACACCCTAACTAATTTCAAGACATCCATTGGAATTGTATGCCGAAATTTTAAACCACGACGGACCGTGGCATGCATTTCGCATAGATGCAAACTAATGGTGCTCACAATTAAAAACCCACGACGATTAATTTCTATGATAGAAAACTATTTCTTACCACCTATGTGCGAGAAATAGGTTTTAATTTCGGATTTGTTGCTGTGGGGACGTTCTCGGATAATCTCGCGCTTTTTCCCCAGTAGGCTCAATTTGTTTTTATGCCACGTGACCACGCAGCGGCTTTACTGTAATGCTGTAAGCACAAAGGTATATGTTACCTGTCTTAAAACACTAATATGCGTTATAAACATGCCTGTCCTCATCAACAAATACTAAAAGTACATGTCTATGGATTTGTCATGGTCATAAAAAGACACAAGTATATATACATATATATATATGCATTATTAATTCCGTATTAGTGATTTTAGTGGGACAATTCAATACTTTATTTGCGTGCTTCCTGATTCAGTGCGATTCGTTCTCTAAAAATATAGCCTGAGCTGGAATTGGCAGAGTGCCTTTGATTATTAAAAAATAATCATATATTTCTCAATTGTAATTCGCTTCCTTTTCGATTCCTGATTCTGGCCGATTTGGCTGTACCGGGCGGGCCGCAGCTGCGTGTTTAACTCACGCATGACTCACGCAACATGTCTACGTCCAGTGTTTTTCTCTATACCGAGGCCAGATGCCTAATTTCACCAATAACGAAAAGCTTAAAGTTTTTCTGTCGCTTTTTGAGACAAGGCAGTGCATTGGATTTATAATGCAAAAAATATATATTTTTAGGCTATCGTCTCAGTTACAAGATACAAGATTGAGGTCGTTGGTTTTTGCTTTAGTGATGTTTTAGCGACTAAAAGATTGCATCTTATTTTGTGTGCTCGAGACGCTGGGAGATATGGTACTGTAGGCTACTGTACGAGCAGGCAGCCATAAACGGCAGCGGGAGGGTTGGATTTGCGTGAGTGGGGCTGGATCTCGTTTAGACAGACTCAGTGCGGTGAAACAGCTCACAAAGCGGCTGTGCGGAAGTTCTTTCATCCGTGCAGCAGGAGGGGTTTGCCTCTCTGCGATTATTGTCGCCACAACTTAACTGGGATAAAACAAGAAAAAGCACAACTCTCAGACAATTCCGACCCCGTTTGGAGTTGGCGGTCGTCTAGATAGGTGCTCCTCCCAGTTGGTACGTATTGTGTGAGAGAGAGATATCGGTTTTATAGAATCGTTTCTGTGTACACTATGATGTTTTTTTTTTTTCCTTAGCGTGAATGCGGGAAGTAGCGCGGGGGTGGTTGTGCGTGAGACCGTAGCCATCCAGCCTGCAATACGAATAGCTTCTTTTCGCTTTTACTTTCTTTTGCTTTGTACAAATATAGCAATATAGTTTACGTGGATATTTACATTAGCTAAGGCCTAAATAAAAATAATTTTACAGCAGAGTTTTAATGACTTTTGGTGCGGTATGATTGACAGCCATAATGCCCGCATGAGCGATCTTCTAAACAAGCCAATGAAAGTACGCGTGGGCGGGATGAAACAGAATTCTCTCCTCGTTAAACTGTCAGTTAAAACTAATACGCCACCGTCCTAGAATGCTGTAATTTAAAGTTTTCTCTATTCACTGTTTCATAGATTTTTCACCGTTTACCATTTTAAAGTATATAAATTTTTATGACGATTGTATTTGATCTAGCGTTAAATCTCTCCATATGCGTTTTAGCTCGTTGTATTGGACATCATTAGCTAGTCTGCTATAATGAATTTCATGTTAATCCTTGAATTTGTCATGTAATAACTAAAAGTTAATAATTTGGCGTCAGTTGGCTACACGGTATTCGTTGACTCGGACATTATTCCCAGTAATGAAAAGTTTGCGAAGACTTAACTGGGAACACTACAGCACCAGACAGAAACGTAGCTAGCCTGATAGCTAACTGCTGTCCACGACTCCGTTGGGTGGGTCAAAGCCCAAAATAGTCAGCTCGTTTATTGACATTTGCACATGTGTTTTGGAAGGCAGACGAAGAGGAGATACACTGCGCGAGATACGGTATGACTTTATCGCGGGAGTGTATTTTTAGTCGTTTAAATTTCCCCTAAAGGTGCCGAGCTGTGTCCGTGTGTTAACGGCACACAGAGCGGTGGCAGCGTAAGCGATACGCGCTCGCTGTTGCTGAGAGTGTCGGGCACGGAGGTGCACGTGGCCATTGTGAGAGAAACAACCCCCACATGCCCGTGCCTATGAAACAGCCAGTCTTCCAATTACGGCCGACTGTAGCGCGTTAGCCTCTGTACGCCGTCGTTTTCGTAGCCGTTAGCATGTGAACACGGTCGTTTTCCGACCGCCTGTGATTTCGTGGCACGTGCTACAAACTGTTTACAGTAGGGGGGCTGAACACAAATGGACGTGAACTTTAAGTACATTACACAGTTCTCAGTGAAATCAAGCAGTTTATGACTCGCTCCACAAAAGTCAAAACCTGAGACTAAACAAACCGCATGAACACAGATGATTAATTTCGGAGAGGGCCCGTAGCAGTGGTTGAAAAACGCATTGGCGTTGCCGAAACTGCGAGGGTGGATTTTCCTCACTTGTTTGCTATGTGACATTTTCCTTAAAGGAGGCAACATTTATGTAGTTTGTACGTTTAGCCACTCTGGCATTTGAAGAAAAATAATCAACTTTTACATGACCGTCCAAGTGTTGCATCGCGGAGGATGACCCGATTCCTAATGTCTTGCGTGTGTCTTCCCACCCTTGTCAGCTGACGAGGAAACCTTTGAGCCACCCGACGTCGCGCCATGACGAGGCCGAGCCACAGCGAGCACGTCTTGCAGCAGCTCAACAGCCAGCGTGAGTGGGGCTTCCTCTGCGACTGCTGCATCGCCGTGGGGGACATCTACTTCAGGGCCCACAAGGCTGTGCTGGCAGCTTGCAGCTCCTACTTCAGGATGATGTTCATTAAGGACCAGCAGGTGGTGGCGTGTCTCAGCCTCAGCAACATGCAGATCAGTGCAGAGTGCTTCGACCTCATCCTGCAGCTCATGTACCTCGGCCGCATTGCCGTCGGGGCCTACGAGTTCGAGGAGCTCAAGGCCGCCATGGTCAACCTGCAGATGTACTACATACCCGATTCCCTGGAGGACCTCAAAGACATCAGGAGCTCCAACCTTGTGCCTTCGTCGTCGTCGTCCTCTTCCTCCTCCTCCTCTTCCTCGTCCTCCTGCTCAGCCCAGGGGCCGGCGGCGGGGCAGATGATGTTTGGTGTTCGTATGTATGAGCAGCAGCAGCAGCAGCGGAAGGGTACTGTCGAGGTGGACCGTGTGCAGCTGCCGCCTGCCGGGCCCCTTCCCGCCCCCCAGTCCATGGGAAGTGCCAGCGGGGGCGTGGGCAAGCCTGCAGAGGAGACAGCGCCTATCCTGGCCCCGCCCCTTGCAGTTGAGGGCACGGCGGAGCAGCCCTGCGACCTGCGCAAGCGGCCCTCAGGGCGGAGCTCGGCGATGAAGGAGCGCCCCCGCTTCGGCCGCACCTACACCTGTGACGACTGCGGCTTCGTCTTCAGCTGCGAGAAGCTGCTCATTGAACACATCCTCACCTGCACCAACCGCAAGGCCTTCCCGACCCCGCCCAGCCGCGCAGAACTCGACCACGACTCCGGCAAGGCGGAGAGCTCGGCCTCCGAGGGCTCTGAGGACCACAGCGACGCGGTCGACCGCCGGTCGGACACGGAGACCGTCATCCGCTCAGTGGCCACGGGGCCAGATGCCCAGCTCAAGTCCGCCAGGGGCGCCATCATCATCAAAGTGGAACCGGAGGAGCCCCCCGGCGAGCTGGAGATGGACGGCATTCAGGTGGTCCAGGTCGGCGAGAGCTGCAGCGTGCCGGACGCGCGCTACGAGCCTGCCCTGGACGGCGATGAAGAGGAGGAGGGCGGTGTGGCCTGCATGGAGGATGACGGGGACCTCTTCGAAGGGCACATGTCCACCAGCGACGACCGGGGTGTGGCGACGGCGCAAAGGCATCAAATCAAAGAGGAGGAGAAGGAGGGCGGGCTGTGTCTGCCGTGCGAGCTGTGTGGAGCCCTGCTGACCGAGGACGAGCAGTCTGCCCATTACATCGCCAGCCACATGGGTCATATCTGCGCCTGCGGGCGCTGCGGCCAGATCCTCATCAAGGGCCGGCAGCTGCAGGAGCACGCTGAGCGCTGCGGCGACCCCCAGGACGCCGAGACGGACTCTCTGGGGGACGACTCCCTGCTGGAAGGCGAGGCAGCGGCCTTCGAAGGCGCCTGCCTGGGCCTGCGCTGCCCGCACTGCGGCCTGCACCTGGAGAGCGAGCGACTGGCGGTGGAGCACGCGGCCCGCTGCCCCGAGCAGGAGCTGCTGCGCTCCGCCCTGCTGGAGGAGGGCGAGAGGGACCACCGTCGTAAGCACTTCTGCAGCATCTGTGGCAAAGGGTTCTACCAGCGCTGCCACCTTCGTGAGCACTACACCGTCCACACCAAGGAGAAGCAGTTTGCCTGCCAGACCTGTGGCAAACAGTTCCTCAGAGAGCGCCAGCTACGACTCCACAACGACATGCACAAGGGCATGGCCCGCTACGTGTGCCCGGTCTGTGACCAGGGCACCTTTCTCAAGCACGACCATGTGCGTCACATGATCTCCCACCTGGCGGCCGGCGAGACCATCTGCCAGGTGTGCTTTCAGATCTTCCCGGGCAGCGAGCACCTGGAGCAGCATATGGATGTGCACCTGTACATCTGTGGGGTGTGCGGGGAGAAGTTTCGCCTGCGGAAGGACATGAGGAGCCACTACAACTCCAAACACACCAAACGCTTATAGGGGGCGAGCGGCGTGCGGGCACTGTGCGCGTCCGTGTCTGTGTGCGGGCACTGTGCGCG
>JAOVYW010000022.1:5929240-5947897 GCA_025775045.1 Hiodon tergisus
CAAGTGAGTGTGCCAACTGTGCGGGGGGATACAGGACGAACTGGGGTCAGACAAGGGCAAGTGAGTGTGCCAACTGTGCGGGGGGATACAGGACGAACTGGGGTCAGACAAGGGCAAGTGAGTGTGCCAACTGTCCGGGGGGATACAGGACAAACTGGGGTCAGACAAGGGCAAGTGAGTGTGCCAACTGTGCGGGGGGATACAGGACGAACTGGGGGAGACAAACCAGTGGCCGTCAGCTGTCCCGCCTTGACACTCCCCTTCACATGGGTTGTTCCGGCATCTCCCACCCTTTGCCTGCTCAGTGCAGACACACTCCATACAGCGCACCGTGTAAAGCTGTAAATGTTCTCTGCCCCTCAATGCCACTGCAGGTCAAAGAAGGACTCAAGCAGTGACCAATCAGAGGAGGTGATGCAGATGATGAAAGCGGTAAGAGTCCCACCCACCTCGTGTGGAGCGTCCAATCACATCCTGCCTCAGCCGTCTGTGTTTGCAGAGCACTGATTATGGGTATGCCTATTCATTACATGGGAGACGGCACTGTAGATGGGTGACCATGACAACGTCCAATAGGAGTGCAGTGTTCTGTCAAAAGAAGCTGAAGGGCTATGTGATACAGGGGAGGCTCAAAGCCCCCAGTGTTGTCACGCTACCCTGTACTGAATTTTGGCGACATGACGTGGACACCCACTTGCTCCTTGGCGTGGTCACCCCCCCCCTCCCCCCCACCCCCCTTCACAAGTGTTTGTGCGTGTGCGATGAGTCACTGGGTGTTGTTGAACCGCATTTGTTCATTAAGATTCAGCTTAATTGTGTCAGTGCTTCTTGCCTAGTGATTAAGTTTGGTTTGATTTTGAATGGGCTCTGGGTCCAAAGCACTGCCTTAAAATCTACTTTCTGTGTGAAAGAAGAAAAGAGTGTCCTTCTCATTTGAAAAAAGGAGACACAGACCTGGCCTTCAGGGGTCTTTAGTAAGAAAGCACTGTGAAAATGCCTGGAGGTAAAGGAGAATGCAGGCGTCAGCGCTCATCGTCACATGTGCTGACATGTGAGAGCCGTGGGTTTCTCTGGCCTTGCAGCTCTCTGACAGCCACACCACTCAACAGGAGGCTCTGGCGGACAAGCAGGCAGTTACCCTGGAGCGGATCAAGGAGCAAACCCACCAGGTACCCACTCTAACTTCTCCCTGCCGCCGGCAACCTGGGCACGCCATAGATGGGTGTGTAGGCTGTCCATTCTGTGAATAAAACACGTCTTTCGCTTGTAAATCCGGGGGGGTTTGGTTGCTTCAGGCACCTGTGGTGGTTGTGTTGAGTTTTTGCTACAGACATAATTTAAGTTAAGTTACTGTGATTAGTATTTATTTGCTCACTAGATGATGCTGCTACATCTTTCTGGCTGGATCTTTACTGAAGCAATTCAGATCGGGCATTTTGCTGGAGGGCTCCTCTCAGGGGATTTGAACCTATGACCTCATGATCACAGGGTCAGGTCCACCCCACCACGTGCAGTCCAGTTTTAGCTTGCGTTTCGCTTTTTAAAAACGTTGGCATGTTCGCTCTTGTTTTGCTGACAGCTCAAATTTGACATATTTTAAATCCTCGATCCTGAAGTCGATCGGCACTGGAAGACCAAAGCTCTTCTTTAATCTCATCACAAAGCTTTCCTTTGCTGCCTAATCACAGTAATGACCCAGTTTCCAAACATCCCAACCCACCTTGTTGACCTCTTTGACACCGCTCCCTCTGACTTCTGACTTCTGACCTCTGACCTCTCTGCCGACAGCTCAATAAAGAGGCCCTCTTGGACAACTCAGAGAAAATGAGGTCTCTGCCCTCTGACCTCCGCGAAGCTGTCAATGCCTGCGTTTCACCTCATTTCCCTGAGCAGGTGGACGAGCAGGGCGCAGCCAGGGCGGAGGTCGGTCACTACGGCGATGTCTTCCTGGGGTGATGCTGCACCCTGCGGACAGTGAGAAGGCAACACTCTGAAATGGGTGTCAGGTGTAGTTTCTGATAGGCCCTATTAGAGGCGTGACATTAGTATTCTTCGCATGGGAGCGGGGGCTTTGAGGTACCCTCTCACAGCCTGGACACCAGTCTCTGGTCCCTGTGCTGTGGGTGGTGAGGGTTTTAGGTGTCCACACGTTTAGGTCCCTAGGTGCTGATGAATCCCATTGGTGATCCATTAAACCCCAACTGTAGTGTGTGAACACAACTCTCTGGCTTGTAATCGAAAAGTTCAGTATGTATCTAATGAATATTAATACAATGAATGGATCTGATGTACACTGGTAAATCAGGTGTTTTTAACACTAAAGAGCAAAGTCTTCCCCAGTCCCCTTTGCCGTTTGATGTGAAAGATGAGGGGAGATTAAGGTACTGGGTCTCATTGAAAGCCACCAGAAGGCCCTCTTAGTCGCTAAACTGCGGTGGTGAGTCTGTCTGTAGTTCAGGTTGACTCACTGCACCGAGCTTCATTATTCTACACTGACCCTTCCCCCTCCTCCAACACAGACACAGACACAGACACACACACATTATTCTACACTGACCCTTCCCCCTCCTCCAACACAGACACAGACACACAGACACACAGACACACACACAGACACCGACACACACTCACTTAGACAGAGACACACGAACACAAACACAAACACACACACACATAGACAGAGACACACACACACACTCACCCACACGCACACACACACAAACACACACACACAAAGACAGAGACACAGACACACACACTCACCCACACGCACACACACACACACACACACATAGACAGAGACACAAACACACACACACAAAGACAGAGACACACACACACACACACTCACCCACACGCACACACACACACACACACACACACACACACACATAGACAGACACAGACACACAAACACACACACACACACACACACACACATAGACAGAGACAGACACACAAACACACACACACAAAGACAGAGACACAGACACACACTCACACACACACACACACACACACAGAGACACAGACACACAAACACACACACACTCACACACACACACACACATAGACAGAGACACAGACACACAGACACACCACACGCAAAAAGTAAAAGTTCTAACTCTTGACTGCGTTCAAAGTGGGATGAAATGGATTTAGTGGTTATGATTCTGCATTCTGCAAACCATCTCCTACACGAGATAGAGAATGCTCTCAGTAGAGAATGCTGCTCAACTAATTATATGGCATTTCCTTTAACATACTGACGTAGCATGTGAGTTAAAGCCAGCTGGTACGGATATAGAGAGTGTGAGGGTTATTTGGTCATATTTATTTATTAGGCTTGAGTGCTTACTTTGTTCATTTCCGTGTAAGTTTTTACTTCTTGTGCCTTTTACGGTTATTTTTCCCATTATGTTACAATACGCTGTAGACGTTTGTCGTCTTTGTGGACGAGTAATATGATTTGCGCTGAAAGCGCTTGAGGAATAACACCAAGCTCCAAGCTCGGCCGTGGAGAGTTCTCAAACAGATACACACACGCTTGGGAGCGAAGCATCTGAAGTGCTTGATAAAAACAGTAACTCTGATTTGATGATTATGTTCCTGTCACTTCCTGTCTGTTTTTTATTCCTGTACAACCTTGTCAATCAGTGATGTTCGATGGTGAGGGAAGACCATGCAAGTCTTGTTTCTGATTTTCTATACCAATAAAATCATATGAAACAACAAAAATCACAGTGAGTTTTGGGACCGTAGATGTACCTTAACCACTCTTTCACAAACAAACGGTCATGTGTGTTTTTGTCCATGTGTTGTGTGAATTCGAGCCTGCCTGTGTGTCCACACGTTCGCAAGCGCACGGTTACACTTGGGTGTGTTGTGTGAATTCAAGCCTGCCTCTGTGTTTTTATGCACACACATTGGGGTTCCACCTGACTGCCGCAGATCTTCCCAGAGACGCATGGCAGGCACTTTTTCTGGAATGCAAAGCAGCTTTCACTTCTCATGATACCTTTGGTGTGTTGGGGGGAGGCAATCAGAGTTGCTGGGATTTGGTGCTGCATCAGTGGGAGGCAGTGATTGTAAGTTAATCAGCTGTCAATTTTAATTTGCATTGTGCATCCGTGGTTGGTAATTATTGCCATACTGGAGCTATCTTGCTTTTGCACAGGCTGCGGTTTCTTCACTTGCATTTGCGGTGATGGCCGGTGTTCGATGTCAGGCGTACAGTCCACTCACGACCCCCTTCTCAGGGCAGCGACTGGCTCCGCCTCTTTAGCACGCAAGATCTCACATTCCTGCTCATGAAGGGAAGTCTGTCGCTATCAAAGTTACTTTTTCATTCCAGTGTGTGGCCAGAGACCTATCACTGTGCTGAGAGTGTCTGTGGTTGGTTTGTGTGTGTGTGTTTTTCCATGTGAGCTCAGCTCCTCCCCACACACATCTCTTCCTCATTGCTCGTTTTGTTGGAATTGAATGCGTCCATGTTTATAAGACCGCCGGGGAGAAGAAACCCAGATTTGTCTTAAATCAGCATAAAAAGGTTGAGCAGTGTGTGAGAGAGTCCAGCATGAGTGGGCCGTTTGGACCTTTCTCATCCGGTACCACCTGAACCAGGAACGAGCTGATTCTGTTCTTAATGGTGATATATTACATGACTAAAAAAAACTGTCCAACTCTATTGCAGCTGACTATACCTACACATCTCTCCCTGGATGCCAATTCGGTTTATTTTTTGTGCGTTTTAAGAGCAAGCAGATAAAAGCTAAAGGGTTATTTTTGTCTGAACTGCAGACTCTGAGCGGCCCTTTAAAGTCAGATTGTGCACCAGAAATAGACATTGGAGGGATTTTATTATTACAATGGCTAAATGTAGGGGTGCTGTGGGCGGGCGGGGGGGATTATTCAGGGTCTCACATATCAGTAAATGCTCCAAAATGTTTGTTGAAAGCATGTGCACCGCAAATACAGTTTTCAGAGCCTTGCTGGAGGTTGAGAATAATTTACTTTTCCAATTTCAATATAAAAATGTTGTCATACACACAAGACACAGATTGTAAGAAATGCAGCACAATCTTTTGATTGAAAGTGTTTTTAATTATTTTACTTTGCATTAGTGATAGAATAAAAGATAACACTACATGGCATTTTTTTCATGCGTGCCATATGCTTTGTTGTGAAGCTTCTTTCATCCTTTCGCATTGAAACCAAGGACTAAGGTTAAGCTTTTACTGGGAGCTTTTACGACGTTACCTTAAAAAAAATGTTGAGAATGTTACCTCGGCAAAAGGAACAATGCAGAAAGCCTTCTGGCTTACTTCTGCTGCAAGATGGAAAAATTCTCAGTGACTGAAGTGAATATATTTGCTTTCCTTTCCTTTCATGAAGCACACAAAGAGAATTGCAGTTAATAGCGTTAATATACATTAAGGGACTAGTGTTAGAAAGAGGTGTTTTCAAGTAAATTCCCCACACACACATTGAGCCTTGTTGATAGTATCTCTTTCCAAAACTTTGTTCAATGTGCTTGTCTTGCGGTTTCCTTTCCACGGTCCCATGTGCATATCGTTCCAATTGCATCATCCGCCATAAGTTTCCTACAAACAATCTAGCATCAGCCCCAAGGATTAACCTTGAAACAGCCGTGCTTCACAGAAGGTGCCACGACCAAACGATCTAAAAACATGAATTGCCCTTGAAATAACGACAGGCCTGAAACTAATAGTGTAACTATTAGCACTGCCATCGAGGAGGTTGCAAAGCGGGAGAGCTGGGAGATATGTAGTAAGGAAATGTCAGTCACGAGTGGCGATTTTGGTGAAAAGGACAGAATTCTTTGTATCACTTTAAATTGTTTTGTTCCTGTGATGTGGAAGGGATGACCTCAGTCACAGGTGACTTTATCAAAATGGAACAAAGATTATTCAACCACATTTAGTTATTTTGATGTTTTTCCTAAAATACACGCGGTTAGGGTGGTATTTAATAGCAAGAGAGCTTTTAGTGTGCACTGATTAGTTTTCCATCATCAGAATGAAGGAGGACAAGGCAGTTAGAGTCATGCATTTAAAAAGAAATAACCTGACGGACACACGTGGGGGTTGTCTCATTCGTCCAGGGACTTCTTGCCAGTTCCGTCTCTGGTTTTGGCGCGAAGCTTGTTCACCTGAGACTCTGCGATATCGGCTCGTTCCTCTGCTTCCTCTAGCTCGTGCTGAAGCTTGCGAAACTTAGCCAGGTTGGCACTGGCCAGCTCCTCTGCCTCCTCGGTCGACCTCTTGTACGCCTTAACCTTCAACTGGAGCTTGTCTACCAGGTCCTGGAGACGGGCCATGTTCTTGCGGTCCTCCTCAGTCTGGTAGGTGAGCTCCTTGATACGCCTCTCATACTTGCGCACCCCCTTGATGGACTCAGCACCCCGCTTCTGCTCCGCCTCCAGCTCGTTCTCCAGCTCCCGGACCCGGCTCTCCAGCTTCTGCACCTGCTTTCTCCCTCCTTTCATGGCGATCTGCTCGGCCTCGTCCAGGCGGTGCTGCAGGTCCTTTATGGTTTGCTCCATGTTCTTCTTCATTCGCTCCAGGTGGGCACTGGTGTCCTGCTCCTTTTTCAGTTCCTCCGCCATCATGGCGGCGTCCGTGATGGCCTTCTTGGCCTTCTCGTCTGCATTGCGGTTCTCCTGCAGAGCTTCCTCCGCCTCGTTCTGCAGCTGGATGAGGTCGGTCTCCATTTTCTTTTTCTGGTTGATCAGGCTGGTGTTCTGCGAATGCAGGAGCTGCATCCTCTCGGTGGCATCGGTGAGCTCCTGCTCGGCCAGCTTGCGACCCCTTTCGGTCTGCTCCACGATAGCCCGCAGCTCCTCCAGCTCTGCCTGTAGGAGATTGTTCCTGCGCTCCAAAATAGTGATGTTCTCTTTCAGGTCGTCGTTCCCACGTGCCGAGTCATCCAGCTGCAGCTGTGTGTCTTTCAGGTATGACTGGACAACCTTGAGCTGTTTCTGTGCATCGGCCGCTTGCCTATTCGCCTGGCTCAGCTGTATCTCCATCTCGTTGAGATCTCCCTCCATCTTCTTCTTGATCCGCAGCGCCTCGTTGCGGCTCCTCGTCTCAGACTCGAGAGACGTCTGCAAGGACTCCACCATACGCTGGTGGTTTCTTTTAGCTTGTTCCATCTCCTCATCCTTCTCTGACAGCTTGCGCTCAATGTCTGCCTTTACTTGGTTGAACTCCAGTTGGGAGCGAAGGATCTTGCTCTCCTCATGCTCCAGGGAGGCCTCTGCTTCCTCTAGGGCACTCTGCAGCTCAGCCTTTTCTTGCTCTAATTGCTTCCTGATCTTCTCCAGCTCGTGAACACTCTTCCCTCCCTCGCCAAGCTGATCGCTTAGGTCAGAGATTTCCTCCTGCAAATTTTTGTTTTCTCTCTTAGTTGTTTCCAGCTGGTCCAGAGCTTCCTCATACGCGTTCCTCAGCTTGAAGAGATCGGTGCTGAGGGTGCGGGCTTCCTTCTGGGATGCCTCCAGTTCACACTGCGATTCCTCGTACTTCTGTTTCCACTCTGCCATGACTTTGTCAAAAGCTCTCTGCTTCTTGTCAAGGGCTGCTGATGCCGCATTGGAGCGCTCAAGGTCAAGCATAAGGTCTTCGATCTCATTTTGAAGCCGATGCTTGGTCTTTTCAAGCGATGAACACTTGGCATTCACAGCTTCGACCGCTTCCTCTGACTCCTGCAACCTCTGAACTAGCTTCTTCTTAGCCTCTTCCAGCTCCTCTGTTCTTTGAATGCCGTCTGTTTCGTACTTAGCCCTCCATGCAGACACCTCACTATTGGCTTTGGACAGTGCCCTCTGCAGCTCCACCTTGGCCTCCTGCTCCTCTTCATATTGTTCCCTGAGCAGGTCGCAGTCGTGGCGTGCAGACTGTACTGCGTGTGCCAGAGCATTCTTTGCTTTCACCTCCTCTTCCAGCTGTCTGCGTAAGTCCTCCAGCTGCTGGGTGGAGGAGCTCTTCCCCCGGGTGAGCTGAGAGATCAGACATTCCTTCTCTTCCAGCTGCCGGCTAAGCTCTCCGTTCTCTGTGAGCAGTTTGGCTCTCTGCGAGGTGAAGTCGCCGAGTTGTCTTTGGTTTTCTTCGGCCTTGGCTTTGTGCTCGTTCATCTGGTCTTCCAGTGTGCGGCACATCTTTTCAAGGTTGGATTTGGATTTGACTATGTTCTCCATGTTGGAGGCCAGATCGTCCAGCTCCAGCTTCAGCTCACTCTTCTCCTTCTCCAGCTTCTGCTTTACGCGCTGCAGGTTGTCGAGCTGCTCGCCCAGTTCCGCCACGCCGTCCGCGTTCTTCTTCCTCAGAGAGGCGGCGGTGGCCTCGTGCTGGAGGGTCGCCTCTTCCAAGTCTCTGCGCAGCTTCTGGAACTCTGCCTCTCGCTTCTTGTTGTGCTCGACCTGGGCAGATGTTGCACCCCCCGCCTCCTCGAGGCGCTCGCTAATGTCTTCCAGCTCACGTGAAAGGTCTGACCGCTGTTTTTCTACTTTGGCTCGAGCTGCCCGCTCAGCGTCCAGTTCTTCCTCCAATTCTTCAATGCGAGCTTGGTTTTCCTTTAGTTTCTTTTGGAGTTGAACCCCGATTACCTGCTCATCCTCAATCTTGCTGTTCAAAGTGTTTATCTCAAAGTCTTTTTTCTTGAGTTTCTCTTCCTGTTGCTGTTTGTCATTCTCCAAATCCATAACACTTTCTTGAGTTAGTTTGAGATCCCCCTCAAGTTTTCTTTTAGCTCGTTCCAAATCCATTCTGACCTTCTTCTCCTGTTCCAATGATCCCTCCAGGTCATCCACCTGTTGCTCAAGCTTAGCTTTAGCTTTAGTCAGTGAATTAGCTTTATCTTCTTCACTCTGAAGATCATCTAGTGTCTGCTGGTGAGCTTCCTGCAAAGCTTTCTTCTCTCTTGTCAGCTTCATGATATTCTCATCTTGGGAGGCCATCTCCTCTGTGAGGTTTTTTACCTTATTCTCTGTAGCATGTTTTTCCTTCTCAACCTTAGCCAACGTCAACTCCAAGTCGTCAATGTCTTTTTTGAGCTCAGTGCATTCGTCCTCCATCTTGCGCTTCTTTGCCGTGAGTTCTGCATTCATCTCTTCTTCCTCCTCCATTCTTTCTGTTATTTCCTTTACTTTAGCCTCCAGCTGGATCTTGCTTTTGATCAGTTGCTCGCAGCGTTCCTCGGCATCAGTCAGAGTGTCCTGTTCAGATTGCAACTGGAGGAGCAGGTCATTTTTCTCCTGCAGAAGGGACACTGTCTTCTCCTCCAGTTCTTTGCGTCTGCTGTCTGATTTTTCCAAGGCCTCTTTGAGCTTGTTGAACTCGTCCTTCATGTTTGCCATTTCTTTCTCTGATTCTGCGCTCTTCAGCAGTGGCTTTATCTTGAAGTACATTTTCATCCAGGGCCAGTTCTTCACGCCCAAGAAGGATCGAAGGTTCCACTGGATCACCATCAGGGCATCCCGTCGCTCCATAAGTTTCTTGAATTCTGCCCTCATCAGCAGAGCTCGGGAGTTAGCCTGTATTCTTGTAATGATGCGAGCGAGCTGTTCGTCTCTCATTTCCTCCAGTGTGCCCAGCAGGCCGGCCTTAAAGAAGACCTTGGTGTTTCCGAAGCGGTACTGGGTGTGGTCAATGTCCAGAGATCCTAGGAGCTTCTCAGCACTCTTCTTGCTGTCAATAAACTGGCCCTCTGGAATAGCCGATGCATTCAGGATTCGGTATCTCTGCTTGAAGTCTCCATAGAGGACTCTGTTGGGAAAGCCCTTCCTACAGATTCTGATGCCTTCCAGAACGCCGTTACAGCGAAGCTGGTGCATCACCAGGCAGTTGTCCATGACTCCTGGCGTCTTCCGTTCATTGGGGATCAGGCAGCGCACAAAGTGGGGGTGTGTGGTCTTCAAGTTAGTCATCAGCTTGTTAAGGTTTTCTCTGTGCAGGGCAGACACAGTCTGGAATGAAGACCCTTTCTTTTTAGCTCCTTTGCCAGATTTGTCTCCCCCGTCGGCTGCAGCGTAACTAGAGAAGAGTTGACTGAGGAGCTTGAGAGAAGATTTCTGGTAAAGACCCACCACAGTTTCATTCAGTGGGTCTTTGTTTTTCACGAGCCAGCCCGAGAGGTTGTAGTCAACGGTGCCGGCGTAATGCACGAGGGCAAAGTGTGCCTCAGAACCCCCCTTCACGGTGCGTGGTTTCTGAAACATGTTTGATTTACCCAAGTGGTTGTCATAAAGCTTAGCTTTGAAGGTTTGGTCGGAGGCCTTTGGGAACATGCACTCTTCCTCTAGAATTGACATGATCCCAAGAGGTTTTTCAATCAGCTCAATACAGGCCTGGAGGTCCATTCCAAAATCAATGAACTCCCAGTCGATGCCCTCTTTCTTGTACTCCTCTTGTTCCAGCACAAACATGTGATGGTTGAAGAACTGTTGCAGTTTCTCGTTGGTGAAGTTGATGCAGAGCTGTTCAAAGCTGTTGAAGTCAAAGATCTCGAACCCAGCAATGTCCAATACTCCAATGAAGTACTGCCGCTGTTGCTTGGTTTCGAGGGACTGGTTGATTCTCACCACCATCCAGTTGAACATCTTCTCATACACTGA
This sequence comes from Hiodon tergisus, assembly GCA_025775045.1. NCBI lineage: Eukaryota > Metazoa > Chordata > Actinopteri > Hiodontiformes > Hiodontidae > Hiodon > Hiodon tergisus. Next base: position 5,939,874 of record JAOVYW010000022.1, read on the forward strand.
CTTAGACAGCGCGCCAATGGAGTAGTAGACCTGTGACACACTTTGGCCCTTGGTGACGTACTCATTGCCAACCTTGACCCTGGGGTGACACAGCCCTTTCACCAGGTCAGCCGAATTCAGCCCCATTAGATAAGCTGACTTGTCGGCAGACTCTGTGCCGTCAGGCTCTGCCTGCTCCTCGCGCTGTTTCTGCTTGAACTTCATGTTGCCGTAGTGCATGATTGCACCAGTCAGCTTATAGACAGTCATCTTCTCCTCTGCAGTGAAGCCCAGTACATCAAAGGCACTGTCTGTGGCCACCAGTTCCTCAGAGTCGTCAATGGAGGCAACCGCCACCTCTCCTTGGGAGACGTAGGCATAATCATATGGGTTGTTGGTGATCAGCAGCATGTCCAGTAGCTCAGGCTTTTTGTTGGACTGAATCTGATAAAATATGTGGTAATTCCTCTCTGCCTTGAGCTGAAATGTCACTCTGGATTTCTCAAGCAAGTATGTCTCTATGTCGGCAGAAGACAGTTTGCCGCTCACTCCAAAATGAATGCGGATGAATTTCCCGAAACGAGAAGAGTTGTCGTTCCTCAAGGTTTTGGCATTGCCAAAAGCCTCCAGGGCTGGGTTAGCCTGGATGATCTGGTCCTCAAGCGTCCCCTTGCTTGTGTCCTTCTTGCCACTTCCTCCCACGGCAGCGATGCTGGCAAAGTACTGGATGACCCTTTTGGTGTTCACGGTCTTCCCCGCCCCAGATTCTCCAGTGATGAGGACAGACTGATTCTCACGATCAGTGAGCATGTACTGATAGGCGTTGTCGGAAATAGAGAAAATGTGTGGGGGAGCTTCCGTTCTCTTCTTCCCCCGGTAGGCAGCAACGACTTCCGAATCGTACACAGGCAACCACTTGTAGGGGTTTACCGTGACGCAGAACAGCCCGGAGTATGTGTAGATCATCCATGCTGCGTAACGCTCTTTGAGGTTGAACAGCACGGCTGGCTCGTGGAGAAAGGTGAACATCGCCATGTCTTCGATTTTATCGAATTTCGGCGGGTTCTGGGGGTGCACGTCCGCCTCCTTGACAGTCACTGTGCTCCCATCCTCCTTTTTGACTGTCACCTTGCCTGCATCCTTGCTGATGATCTGACCCTTGACGTACTCCACTTTGTTGTCCACCACAAAGCACTCGGTCTTGATGTCGAAGGGTCTGGTCTGGGCTTCAAGCCGCTCCTTGTCCGACTTTCTCAGGAACGGAGCGGCCTTTCCAAACTCAGCCATGAGAGAATCGCCCATCGTTTAACGCGCAAGCTGCTTCGAGTCAGTAGACTGTCACTGGAGACAAGACGGGATGCTGTGACTACCCCTGCAACTGGCATGCCGGCTTTATAAAGGCAGGGCAAATGCCAAATTAGGGGGAAGTCAGAGTTACAAAAAAAACCCTGGTTTGGTGCCGTGACGGGGGAGAGGATGTGCAGGGGTGTCTTCATTTAAATGTCCATTTAAGGCTACCTGACACCTCCATGCTTATCTCTTCAGAGCACATTCCCCCCCATCATCATCCCACAGCATTCCCAATACACACGCACGCACACATTTAGACACACACAAGTTCCTTCGACCTTAACTTTAGGAAACCCACTCCCAAAATGTTCCTTCTCTTCATCCAAACGCCATGAAAAGCCTTTAAATGAGATTTTTTTATTTATTTAAGATAGCCGGGGACTTCTTGCTGCTGAGACCTTTGGCTGATTGAACCTTATCTTTATCTGGCACCAGTGGCAGTCCTTATCACAGACACGTCAGTGTACAGCACAGGCACCCCGCTCTCCTCTTACAGCGGAGGTCATCTGCTAAGCTCATCCTCACACTTGCGCTAAGCTCTCCAAGCTGCCCGGCAGACAGGGTCCTGCTCGTCTTTTGATGGAATTTTAAAAAAGACACAAAGGGGACACATTTAAAGAAGACAGACATTTTTGTAGTCCTCGACAGGCACTGTGAAAGTCCTAGAAGATTTGTAGTCCTTGATCAAGATCGAGTGATTTCCCCTTGACCTCAAAATGACAAAAATGACACAGTTTAGCTCTGCCTGGTCAGTTTATCTCTGACGGTTTAGACACGGTTTTTGTCCTGGGATGGTGAAGGTATGTGGGGCGCTTGGAGACAGAGACACTTCACTTTCTTTTTGGCCTAATAAAGTCTTTTTGCCTTGGCACACTCCCAGGTGGATAGATATCTCAATGATCTCCTACGCGTGGCATGTCGCCCAGGCCGCCAAGCTTAAAAAATACATTTATTATCCAATTGTCCAATTTATTGAGCTGTCACTTTCAAGAGTAGGGAAAGGCCAGCAATGAAGGAGGAAGGCTGGTCATGCCTCATCTCAGAGGACGGGGGGGTTTAATCAAACCCAACTAATAGGAAGACACCCTGCTGTGACAATTTTTTCAATTGTGTTGCTGTTTTTTGTTTGTTGTTGAGGGTTTCATTTTTAATGACACACTAATAGCACATTAAAAGAAAACATTACATCTGAGTTGCTTACTCGTAAAACCAGGAAGTGTCAGAACAGTTGTTTAATTATCTGAGCATATGGCATTTGGGCTTGTCAGAGACACCTATAGGGCTTTGCAGCCGAGATACCTGCGCCCTTCTGGTGATATAATAAATAACGAATAAATCCTCATCTATTCCACTCATTGCCTGTTAGGTGCTACCAGGTTAATACTCTCTAAACATTCCGCAACAGAAAACAAGCTGTCAGCCCACTGCATAGTCAACCAATCCATGCTCCCGGAAACACTTCCTGTCTCATGGATTCCTGGTCTGAGTCCAGGGTTTGACACATGTCCAGGTTGACGCATCTACCCACCCACCATACTCCTGCTTGACAGGCTGTGGACTTAACAGCCCATCGTTTTACATCGACTTGTATCTTTTGATGGCGCATAAACGATTTCCAACGATGTGAATTCCTCGTTAGACGCGTGGTCCTTTGAACCATGACTCTGTTAGCTCTGAACAGCACAAGCGAACGCTGAGCTGCTCTCTCTCTGAGGTCAGCATTGTAATAATAACTATTGGGTTCTGGGTTCAGGCAGAGGGGCTTGGCAGAATGTAGACTTGCATTTCTCGGATTTGTGCAGGGTTTATGTGAAAAGAAAGAGTATGTTTTCCTAGAGGGAATCTGTTCTGTTGACTGATAGAAACTGATAGAGATGTTCTGAACAGAATCCACAAGGTGACTCAGACGACTACCGCTGAGCACGCACACACATGTCCGTACACCTACCGCAGTGCCTCCCGGGCATCACAGAAGTACCAACGTTTTCGCAGTAAGCGTAGCACTTGTCATGGGCACGTGTTGGTACACACTTGTGTCCCTGTAGGGCATAGAGATAACGTTGGAGTGTGTTCACTGAGTGTTTCTGCTGTGCTCTGCCGCTAGCGCTCAGCGGCGTACCATATTTACCATCCAGTCAAGTTAAGCAACATGTTCCCTATCAGGGAACACCACCCACCGGTGCTCACATTAACACTGGTACCGTGGTACCCTGGTGGAGTGGCCCCGTTGTTATAGATAGATAACTGCAATCTTAGAGAAGAACATGCCTCCAGCATTTTCGAACCAGTCAGTGAATTGGAATATTTTGCCCAAATTGAGTTTATTTTTACCCGTAGAATTGAATAATTTGTTATCTTTGCCAGACTGAATAATCACGTTAATGAAAAGGCCCTCTCTGTGGGTATTAGCAGAGAAAGTCGGCTACAGTTCAGATGCCTACATGCTGAGAAAGGGTCAGAGGATGTGATTTTGTGAAAATGTTTAAAATATCTTCTTGTTTAAACAACTAATACATTTATCTTCTATTCTCCTTTATTCACTCACAACAACCGGTTGTGGCAATATTTGGATGTTAGTGACTATAAGGTAAGTCTTTGAGGCTAAAAGCCTGCCTTTAAAGGTAGAAACAATCAAATAATGTATAAACTACACATACAAATATATTCAAAAGAAAAGCACGTTTATGCACCAATTGAATGTACTAATAAACAAAAGACGGATTTCTCGTAAAATGACCGTTATACCGCCTATTAAAGACCATCTGAAAGGATGAGAGGATGAGAGGCAGGACTGGAGATTCACATGAGGCTGTAATTCTGGGGTCCTTGTGTTCCTGAAGAGGAAAGCTGATATTAAACCTGCCAGATTCTCCAGTGAATGGCAGTCTGTTAATTACCGGCCGGCGATGATGAGGATGCCATGTGTCTGTAATTAATAGGCAGAACTAGAAGTGTGGAGTTAAAGGGTTCCTGTCAAAGACCACATGTGGTTGTCTTGGTGATGGACACAGACCAGCCAGTTTCCGAGCCCCTGCTACCAAAAGCACGGAGCTCTTTCTGACAGCCGTCTCTTTGGAGGCCGACAGTATCCGTGTGAGTGGGCTGGGCCTGCGTCAATCAAACGCCTCGCAGAGTGGGTTGGCCGGTGCACATTCAGCCCACTCAAGGGTTTTTTACACGTGCAGTATTTCTGAAAACAAAAACAATCCACAGGGTCCAAGTGACATTTGCCTGCCAGCATCTGTAGGTTTGCTCTGGTTGGTTGAGTGCTGTGATGTTTAATATCTTCTTGAGTCTTGATCGTATGTTAAAATCAGCTAGAAGCTATTGCAGCATGTCAAATAGTATGTATTTCCTCATATGTCCAGAATTCTACTCCCATTATATGTAACAAGTTCAAAATTCAACAGTACAAACTTCCCTCCAAGTATTTCCTGTGGTTAGGTGCCAGATGTTACCTAGCGGCTCTGATCCGTCTAAGCCAACGCATGGACCGGTACTGTAAAAGCCCACCAGCTGCTCTTATCCCACACAATGACGGAGTGTAAAACTGAGTGTAAAATCACAGTGTACAAATCCACACAATGACGGAGTGTAAAACTGAGTGTAAAATCACAGCGTAAAAATCCACACAACGACGGCATGTAAAACTGAGTGTAAAATCACAGCGTAAAAATCCACACAACGACGGCGTGTAAAACTGAGTGTAAAATCACAGTGTAAAAATCTACACAACGACGGAGTGTAAAACTGAGTGTAAAATCACAGCGTAAAAATCCACACAATGACGGTGTGTAAAACTGAGAGTGGTTTGTCTGAGAAAAGCAAACTGTTTGTCTGAGAAATGCAGACTGTCTGAGAAAAGTTTACTTTTTCTGAGAAAAGCAAACTGTTTGTCTGAGAAAAGCAGACTGTTTGTCTGAGAAAAGCAAACTGTTTGTCTGAGAAAAGCAGACTGTTTGTCTGAGAATGGCATAGCGTCCCAGCTGGCACCAATGTGGAAACAGTGTACATTTGTCTTTCAGTGGGAAAGCCCCACACCAGGGAAGAGTCGAAAAAGCTCTTCTGTGTGCTTTTAGCAAACTGGGTGTAAGCACTACGCGTTGCTGTAAAGACAACACTGCAGCAGAAGCCAAGAGCTATTGCCAAGTGGCTGTTAAGCCCCTCCCCCAGCCTCTGGGGCTCCAAGAGGTAATTAATTCAGATTCAGTCTCTTCCCTCGTGGCTTGGTCCGTGCTAATTATCACGTGTCAGGGGACCACTGGAAAAGAGAAGAACTGTTATTGAAAGTCTGTCAGTCAATAAATCTGTTGCGTTTTCTTCCAGGGAAATTTTCAAAATGACTACATTTTTCAATGAATGGTTGTGATTAATTGAATTAATTTAGCCTTCATTCGTGGTCTGTAAATAACACTCTCGGGAGCAGACAGTGGTGATGCACCCTGTGTCACCTGTTTGTCTCTGTTTTTCGTGGCTTTTTTCCTACTTTTTCGGTTACTGTGGCTGTTTTGAAGTGGAAGGTGTCTGGAGAATCGGGCTTCCAAATGGGCTGGGACGATGCTGTCCTTGGGGACCCCAGTGGAAATGGGTAGATGGGTAGCCCCCATTGGCTCATTCTGTAGGTATAGACAGCCAATGGCGCATTAGTTTTACCTAATTCACCATTTGCCATCCAGAGAGGCCACCTTCGGGGCCTTACCTCGGACTTAACAACGGCCTTAACACCGCCGTTAAGGCACAGCCTTTTTAAAATTCACCGTCGTGCGGAGACACACAAGAAACCCCAGCTTTGTCTCTCCACGCAAGCTTGATGTCAACGTTTACATCAGTCAGCCCTCCGGCCAGATTCTAATATCAGCAGTAATGTCCACCTACTGGCAGGAAGAAGATTTTTTTCAACGTAAAAGGAAAAGGAAAAAATAATCTCAAAATAAGAGAATGAATAAAAGATACACTGAAGGCACGTGTTGACTTTTCTCTGATAATTATAACCACGCTCTATTTCTAACAGGCTTTTATCTTCTGAAAGCTTCTTTTTTTATCGGTCACTGAAACAACGTGTTGATGGGTCTGTTTTTAATTCCAGACACTCTCATCTTCACATGTATCAGTGAGCACTATCGCGGTATCCGAAATAGCACCAGAACCTTTCCCAAAGCGAGTACAGAGAGAAGACTTTCCTCGATCACCCATTATCTCCCTTCGCCGAATTCCGCTGCACCCACCCAATAACTCGCCCGCAGCCTTCAGACAGTCACGGCTCGCAAGTTATGCGGAAGTATGCACGTGCAATATCAACCAACGCTCCTGCTGGCCTACTAGGTAAAAGCTGCTTATTTAATTTATTTAATTAATTAATAAATGAAAATGCGATGGCCTGCTTTGGTCTCATCTCAAAATTTTTAAACCTTTTGGTTTAAAAAAAAGGTTTTAAAAGCCTTTTTGTTTGTTTGTTTGTTTATTTGTTTTTTGACCGTTTTCGCTGTAGACGTTGAACCCTGTAGCCACCAGTGTGGTTTGAGGCGTTAATCTCACAATCTAATAAATATGTAAAGCAGCTGTGATTAATCTGGTCTAACTGAGCACGCCTGAGTGCAGAAATCAGGGTCTCTACCTCAGAGTGAGAGGCTGAATCTCATTGACCTGATTATAATATCTTGGATATTGGCTGCGGTTGAGTCATAAACACCATCCATGGTTCTCGGGATGACAACACTGGCCATCCTGTAAATTATAACACAGCCCATTCTGGGGATGTGTGTGCATGCGTGCGTGTGTGAGTGTGTGTAGGTGCGTGTGCATGCACGTGAGTGCACATATGTGTGTGTGTGTGTGTGTGTGTGTGTGTGTGTGTGTGTATTTCAGTAAACGGCACCATTTTGTGTCAGTATAAAGTATGTGTCAGGGAGGGGCCGGCCATATTCTGTAGTCACTGCCTCACCGCTCTGTCTGGCACTTTGGAACCGTTTATACATATTTAAATCAAACGGGACTGTTTTGCAAACTTTATGGCCGCCAGGAGTAGAGTACTCTCAACTAAGGTTAAGTTCCAGGAATGGCGCAGGTGTCATTGCAGAAATCCCCGCTGGGCCAAACCTTCAGGGAGCTTACGGAGGCTTGTCCCAGTAGCCAGCCTGGGACCGGGTGGTGAACACTAATTAAGCTGAGCCCCTGTGGAGACTTTTCCTCACCTTAGCTGTGCCACTTAATTTGGGCTCCACTTTGGTTCTCAACGGGACTTATATTAACAATTAAAATCTGACAAATTCAGAACCAGGAGAGCAGGAGGAACCACTGGGCCAGGACAGGTAGTCTTTGGGTTTGGACATCCGTGGCATGCTCTTTGGTGAACATCTGTCAAAGGCAAAGTTAAGAGTACAGGTTCTTTCAACAAGGGACTTCTGTATTTAGCTGAACAAGCTAATCCTTTCTCTTGTCAGAGGTTTGCAACCCTCTGATGGGGCGGTGAAGGGAACCGGGTTCGATTCCCAGGCAGGGGTCCTGTATGCCGAAACATATTGATTGCAGTTACAAACACTCATCGAGTGCAAACAGGTGCTTTCTGGGTTAGACCAGGATGTCAGGGACTTTTGTCGCAACTGCAAGTACCCTGACTTTCATTGGCTGAGAGCATGTTACAGAGAGAGAACATCAGCGCAGTACAGGCATTGGCTGAGAGCATGTTACAGAGAGAG
>JAOVYW010000022.1:5954417-5967801 GCA_025775045.1 Hiodon tergisus
CTGCCATTCCCACACTGTGACCCTGCCAAACACATGTGACCCTGCCAAACACATGTGACCCTGCCAAACACATGTGATGACAGTAAAAGTGGAGGAAAACCCCTGGTCTGAAATACAGCTAGAGAAACGCTCCGATTGTTTGGGTACGAGGGGGGTGAAGGGCGTCCCCTATAGGGGTAGAAGCCCACACAGGCTGGGTCGGCTAACTTCTATCCATGAGTTGGGCTACAGGGCGCAATGTCTCAGTAAAATTCAGTGTCTCAGTACATTTTCTTGTCCATTAAGGATGAAGAGGGATTTGACATAATGACAGAGAACGGGTTCGAGCAGAAGGGCAACCTATCATCTGGCCAGGAGGAGCTGTTTGACACAGCTGGGGGCGGAATCATCACTGAGCAGGTGAGGCCGTGTGTAGGTACTGCCGTTGGAGGCCACACATTTTACTTCCTCTTGGCAAAAGGCTTGTACACCTTAAAGTCATGTCTCAATAGTATTGAGTTTTTGACAGGTTAGTTTCTTAATCTCAAAGGGTTCTAATAGAAAAACAATTGTTTGAGACAGGGAGGCACTGGAGACATCTACATCATTACACTGTCACCCTCTCGAAAGCTTGGACATCAGCTGAAATTCCCATTGAGCTTTAATACCTGAAAACCAGGTTGCATAGTGGTAAAGGTGTTGGACTGGTAACCAGTAGGGGGCACTGCGCTTATGCCCCTGAGGGGAAAAAAATGTTTCTGACCCATCTCATTGGTCCAAAAGAACCTCTCATTAGAAAGCAGTGACAACGCCCACTTTGCGTCCTTGTCACCAAGGCTCATTCTCACCACATGCTTGATCCTCTCGGTTCCTAACGCAACCGGTGACATGTGGCTCCTCTCACTCCCATCTGTTCCCCACAGCCATAGTGCACAATCACCATCACGGAAAACTGCACTTCAGGGTCAGTCCACTCGGTCTCGCTAAACCCCCACCACAGTAGGCCCTGCCTGTGTGTTGGTCCAGAGGAATCTGGGTGCCACTGCAGTGGCTTCTGGGCTTTCGTGCTGAGGTTATGGAGAATTTGAGAACATGAAATCTGGTTGTTAAAAGGCCCCCAAATAATGGATTCGTATCTGTGTGATTTGGATCTGATCTGATCTGAGTGGCTGTGTGTGGCTCTTAGGGGTTGGGGCCGGTGTTGAGGTTGTGTCCATGCTGTTGTTCTGCCATGCAGGTCCATGCGGAGCAGCTGCACCCTCAGGATGATGATCCTCAGAGGGGGTACAGCGAGGAGGAGGCTGACAAAGCCAAAACCGCTGTCATGCCAGCCATCACCCACGTGGGTTCCAAGACACCAGTGCTTCAGGAGGAACTGGTAGAGGAGAGGGAGGAGAGAGAGGAGGGGTCCCCAGTCCCCCCACCCGCAGAGCCAAAGGTCTCCAGCAGCGGGGAGTCTTCACCCGAGGAAGAGGAAGATGATGAAGAGGAGGAGGTGACACAGGAGCTGGAGCCAAGCAGCATTTTGCCCCCGTCGGTACTGGATCAGGCCAGCATCATTGCCGAGCGATTTGTCAGCGGCCTACCACGGAAGGGTAGCTTCATCGCCGGGGACGACGTACGATCCAACAGCTGCTCCTCACCGCGACTGAGCAGTAGGAGTGGCAGCGTGCTCAGCCTCAGTATGGAGGTCCAGGACAGGGCCCACAAACTCGCCAGCACCTCCTCCGAGCCAGCCCAGGACCATTCCACTCCAGGGGCAGACGCCTCCATCTTCTCCCCAGTCACAGATGGCCTCTTCGAGGTGGATCGAGGCTCAGTGAGGAGGCGGGACTCTACACTCTCCAAACGAGACCGCCTGCTGATTGACAAGATTAAGAACTACTACGAGCATGCGGAAAACCAGGACGCCAGCTTCAGTCTCAAACGACGGGAGAGCCTTTCCTACATCCCGGTCGGCCTGGTCAGAAACTTGAGCAGCCGCCTCAACAGCGTTCCCAAGGACGAGACAGCTGTGGTGGAGAAAAGGGCTGCTCACAGCAGCCGCCCGGCTTCCTGGACGGTGTTTGACCTCCCTGGCCTGGACAACGACCAGAGAGCGGATCAGTCAGACTCGGGTTTTGATGTTCCGCAGAAGGCTAAGCCTCCTCAGCAGATTGCTGACGAGATCCCCATCAGAGATGAGGAATTCCGTCCCTCGTCTGACATGATCAAGGTGTGGCAAGAAATGGAGGCGGAGGTCAATGGCTGTCCAACGGAGCACAAAGACACCCTTAAAATCCGAGATGACGTCAGGGCCAGGGGAACTAGCCCCCGCTGGCCTCGCAACGGGAACCCTGAGCCCCCGAATGGCGAGCCGTTGAAGATCCTGGAAGAGTCCGACCTGAGCACCATCTCCGAGGAGTCGTATACTGCCGTCTCGCCGGTCCCAGCCTCCCGTACCATGGCGGCGGGGCTATCGCGGTCTACTAGCCTCAGCGAAACCCACAGGCTGCAGGAGGAGACCAGGGTCTCCCGGGTGCCCATCCCCAGAATCACCAGCCTGGGGATGGACCTGGAAGACGAGCCGACACAGCAGGATGCGGAGAAGCTTAACGGCAAAGTGTTCCAGCTTGCCAGGAAATACAGCCAGCGCATCAAGACCAGCAGGCCGGTGTTGTTGCAGAGGTTTGGGGAGATTGAAGGCCAGTTCCCCAAGAGAAACCTGCCATCTGTCCAGGAGGAGAGGGCAGAGAGAGAGGACAAAGGTAGGTCCTGGGCTAAATTGCGCTGCTTCTGATGGCTGACAGGGTTTCGCTGTCGCGAAAGATCCCAGAAACCAAAGTGTGAAGAGCGCACTCATTCATGTCAAACCCTGGGGGAATTTCACAGAATGAGTGTGAGATTCCCTATTAGGGAACACAGAATGAGTGTGAGATTCCCTATTAGGGAACACAGAATGAGTCTGAAGATTCCTGTGCTCCTGTACTTGTTTGGTTTTATTTTTGGCTGTGCTGTCATATTGTTTGAGGATTTTTAATAAAGCCTAATTCATGTAGACCGCATTATACTGAACAAATCGGGTCACACTCGGGGGGGGGGGGGGGGGCAGTTTATTGGAGGGCAGAAACATTTTTTTTTTGTTCCACAGAGAGTAACTGTTGTTTTATGTGCATGTGTTTTAAATTAATCGTGTAGATTAACAGTGGTTGTAGGATTTTATATGATAGCTCTAGTTAGTTTCAGTGGTAACGTAGTAACATACCTAACGTGTCAATTTTCACCATGTGGTTCTTGTGTTGTTCACTGATCTTTATGTCCATTTTTCCAGATAAACCCTCCCTGACACTGCCACTAAACTCCTACGAGCAGGTGATGCTACAGGAGCTGAAGTCCCCTAGCCCGGTCCACACCCCCAGCTCGGCAGGCAGCCCGCGGCTCACGTCTCCCAGCCGCCTGCGCTCCCAAAGCCCGCTCAGCCCCGCCCAGGCCGAGAGCTTCCACTGGCCGGACGTGCGGGAGCTGCGCTCCAGGTATGCCCCCAGGGGCTCAGACGCTGCCCCGCCCCGCCTCTTGCCCGTCAGCCGAAGCTGCTCCGTTCCCGAGAGGATGCAGGACAGCGCCCCCTGCAGACCCAATGCCACCTGGAGGCACTCTAGTTACACTTCCAGTTTCAGCACCTCCGTGGATGCCTTGAAGCCCACCGCTGGCCTGTCTGAGACCTCCCCAGTCTACAGGCCCCATCTGGGCGAAAGCCCTGTCAGGGAGGGCTGTGGCCGGCTCTGCCGGTCTGGCTCCCTGGATCAGAGACTGTGCCTGACTGACCTGAAGAGTCTTCACGACACGGACCCCGCCGCTACCTACTACGTTTCAGCACAGGCCGTGATGCCAGACGAGCGCAAGATCATCGTGGTGGAGAAGGCAGAGAGGTCTGACGGACGGGAAACAAAGGAGGAGGAGGAGGAAGTGGAGGAGGCGATGGCGACAGATGAGAGCTACGTGGAGATCAGCTCGCCCACCTCCCGGGAGAAGATCTCCATCATGGCCGTCATTGACCGCTGCAGGGCCTACCGGGAGTCAGATGAATACCAGCAGAGAGAAGGACAGGGTCCCAGGAGAGGGGGAACACAAGGGCCAGACCAGCCCGACCACGCCAAAAAGAGTGAGAGCAGCCAACACAGTTTGGTAAAAAACCTAAGAGAGAAATTTCAAAACTTAAGCTCAAATACATGAACAGTTTTTTTTTTGTTTTTTTTTTGTTTGTTTTTTAAAGATATCTTTAAAAAAACCTTTCTTTTTATACTTCTATTTTGCCCTGAAAATTGCCTTCTAACTTTTTGCAGAACCTGTTTTTCAGCTTTGTTTGTGGTGACACGTAAATAAATGCAAAGATGACCATAGGATGGAGGAAAACCCCACCATTACTCCAGTCTGTTCACGTATGGCGCCGCGCCTCACGCCAGGCCTCGCGCCAGGCCTCGCACCATGCCAATGTATCACCATTTAATATGGTCTCCTCATTGTTTTTGTTTTTTTAAAGTTATCAGTCTGGCTGTACTTTGCCATGCACAGAGAAATAATGACACAGCCAATTAACTTTGTCTCCTGTGATCCACTGGCTAACCACAGACTGAACTGTACAAATGTTAAAGGTTGCTGATTAGTTTTTTTAAAGGTCCGAATAACTGAGGCTGATTTTTGACACTTGTATTGTTTTCCCCAACTCCACGGTGAAGCGTATCTGTGCACAATGTTGCAATGTTAGCAGCCATTGGTACCTCTGCTGCTGTTGTGGGAGGGGTATGTAAGAGAAATGTGTCTCACTTCTCTGTCACGTTGAGCTTTGTAATGAATATTTTCCTGTGTGCTCACACCGTGTAATGAGGGCCAGTTCTTCACCTCCAGTAACGGCGTTTAGTTTCTGACACAAATCTTTGTTTTTTTCCGTTGTGAAAATTGTCAAGATGCAGGGCCTAGTGCCAGTAAAATGAGTCACTGAATTTAATCTGGTTTGCTTGAACCATACAAATCCACATCACTCCCCTGACAACGTGCTGTGAAAACATTGTCTGACAAAATCAACAGAATTAAGACTGTAGTGTGTGTGCTGATTGTGAAAATAAGAGCAGCTTGCTGCCTGGTAGTCAGAATTTCTTGACTTGGGTCATATGTGCCCGGTTATGATGGTCTGGGAGAATGATCTTCCAACACAGCTGGTAAACGCCAAATCCCAGCCAAATTTTTACTTCCAACACAGCTGGTAAACGCCAAATCCCAGCCAAATTTTTACTTCCAACACAGCTGGTGAAGGCTGACATGTAGGATTAATACCAGGAGCACAAAGTTCAGATGGCACTGGAACATACCCTGTGATGGCACAGGCATATACTAAACGTATATCATTTCAGCCGGTATCCGTGACGACTGAGGGACGTCACATATACAATTAGAGCCGGTGTCCGTGATGACCGAGGAACGTCATACCAGACGTCTGCCGTTTCACTGGGACTGTAATTATTACCACTGATCTCTGGGACCTTCCTTACCCCCAATCATGTATATTTCCCCTATTTATTAAGCCGGTGTAAATTTTAATATTCCATTATCTTCTTGTCTATATAAATGTCTACTCGTGCGGTATTCGGTTCCGTTCTGAAGGCTCACTGTATAGTTATGTTGTAATTCTTACGTTTCTGGAAAGGGCATTTATTCCCCATTAAAGCACCAGATGTTGAGAGCTTGGCCAGTTGTGATAGTTGTTTTTCCTGGTTTCTATGTATCACAGCAACCACGGGAGTTGGAAATCATTCAATTTCCTTTTATGTTTTCGAACAGTGAGCCAGAAATGAGCGATCTGTGTTGTCATTTGAGATATTTCTTCCATGTCGAGTACCCTCGTAAATTAGCGATGGGCAATGTGATCTCTGTAGCTCATCTGGTCCATTACATTACGTTACATTACATTACATTACGTTACATTACATTACATTACGTTACATTACATTACATTATTGAGATAATGTAAAAATAACAGGGATGTTGGTTTAGCCACCGTAAATACCCAGCCATGAAATCGTAAAATCGAGAGGATATGTGCGTCTACTACACAAAAACATCAAGCGCTTTTAACTGTGTATCTAAATTGGGGCTACATTTTAACATTAGTGGTTCTCTATGACAGAGCAAACCTCCGCTCGAGTGCAATACACAGTAGGCAAAAATATGGATTTTTACCTACGATGTCATCATCGATGGGGGAAGAATGAAATGCGTACGTAACCCACTTAACGGGCTTCTAAAGGAGCGGGTAGGACCCGGGGCCCAGCTGAGAGCTGAAGAGGCTCCAGCGGAAAGCTGATATCGGGCTAAAGCTACCCCAGCGCGCCACAACCTTATTGGTTCATTACTGGCGCCTCAGTCATTATCTGCCTCATTTGTTGTCGTGGTAATTGCTAAAACGCTGTGATTGAGCTCTTGACTCTGGGGGAGTTTCATCAGTAGAGGGCTTCAGGGTTTTTTTTTTTTTTTGTAGTAGCAGGGAGACTCCATGTCTGACTCAGTGCGGGATGTGATAAGCTCCTCCGCAGAGATGACGACACTGAGCTAAATATCTTTCTTCAAGAAATATGCTCATATTTTGCAAAGCTGAAACATTCCAGGTTTTTGGCCAGTTAGAAATGGTGTCTTCAGCCTTCCTTTAGATGTACAGCAATGGAGAGACTAAAATCTATTTTGTTTTGGAAAGTCTCTGGTAAATGGTGTTTCACCAAATGCCACGACAGTAATCCCACTGTTGTTTCTACATTACTCATTAAAACAAGCACTACCTGCCAGTTGTTAAAAGGTTTTTTATATGAATAGTTTCTCTTCATATTCCGATGGAAATCTAACATTGACATTTGGACATCGCCTGTTTACATTCCAGACCTGCATTCACCAGAATTTGGGGATTATTTGGGGATTTGAATCCATTTTTAATTTAACAACAGTTGAAGTCACGACACAGAAGACCCATGTCCTGCATTGTTCCAAACTCATAGCCTGGTTGCTTGTGACAACATACCTCACAGCACAACTGACGGCACTACTGACAGCCAAAACCTGACCTTCGCTACTGCACTTTATAAGGGAGTTCAGATCGAACACAAACTGTGAAAATCAAAACAACCTGCTTTCAACTGCCAACCTACGCGGTGAGGCATGTTTCT
Source organism: Hiodon tergisus (assembly GCA_025775045.1). Classification (NCBI taxonomy): domain Eukaryota; kingdom Metazoa; phylum Chordata; class Actinopteri; order Hiodontiformes; family Hiodontidae; genus Hiodon; species Hiodon tergisus. The sequence goes on from JAOVYW010000022.1 coordinate 5,961,584, forward strand.
TGTAGTTTAAAGCTCTAAAATAACAAACTACGTGTGAATTGTCAACACACAAAATAAATGTATACAAAACTAGTAAAAGCACAGATACATTCAGTTATTTATAAAATATATTTACAAATTAAGACTAAGGTTGAGGTAAGGGGTTAGGTTTGTATACAAACAAAAAATGCCAATTACAACCCAGTGGCACATTCTATTGAACCTCTATGATCTATGTCAAGTTTAGGATAATTTGAGGACCTCGATTCACTTTAAAAAAATTAGTCTGGTAGTATTTGGCATTTTTGTTAAACAGGTGCTGATTTCTTACCACATATGAGTCTTTCTAAACCAAACAGTTTACCCCTCCCCCTCTATTATACTGGATACGAACTCTTAATAAGCCATGGGTTTTAGGTTTCTGTGCTCGGCGTCCACAGCCACAATTCCTGCTGGCCACGCGGCATACACGCGCGATATAGGCAGTTATTTCTTACCGCGGTACAGAGTCTGATTTGCTGGAAATATTTGATTGTTGGCTTTATTTCCTGTTATCATTTTTTTTTAAATCTCTGCGTCGTGGCTGTACTACGCCAAACATGGGCTGTGCAATATCTGGATTGGGTTTAGCGCCGAAGCCAACAGGAGAGGCGAAAGACGACGAAGCAGCTGGCGGGTATCTGAGCGAGGAGCACATTGAAATGATCAAGGAGTCGTGGAAAGTTATCCAAGATGATATAGCTAAAGTTGGGATCATTATGTTTGTCAGGTATGTCAGTGCTGCGTTGTATTTGCCATGTTCGCAAAAAATCAGTATAACCTGTTGAATATTTATATTTGTCGTTTTAGTCGTGTTACTTTAATCGTGTCAGTTTAACAGACCGCATTAGGTCTTAAATTGATCGCGGAATGAAAGAAGGTAGTGTAGTAAAAACCCCAAAATGTTATGGATAGTTTAACATTTATATTGGGTTTTCCATCTATCTAATTTGTACCCAAATCAAATCATTGATTGGTGGACTTGTAATAAACCTTTCTTTTTATATATATTTTTTTGAAAATTAGTATAATAAAACGGCTCGGCATACGGCATAACGTGTTTAAATAAACGGATTGACAATTTTGTTTATTGACAAAACGGTGACAGATGTTTTTAAACTCCAAAATAAGAAATCCACCACAAACTATTGCGTACACTTATAGTCTATGGTGCGGTGGTTGTCTTTTTTACCTGACACTTTCCACAGTTCCCTTTTTGAAAATAGGGGATGGCAACTGGTAAACCACGGCACATCCCCCACTTGTGCAATTCACAATTCAAAGAGCGTTCAAAAGGAAAACGTTGGAGCCGGCTGGTCTGAGGACGTTAACATCCACGTTATTTGAGACGCTCGGTTGCAGGATGGCGGGTGCTGGACTTTCAGAACGAATTATCTCACTTCGTCGTTGCCGTTATTCCCCGAGAGCGCACGCGTCTGATCGCGCGTCAATCACTTACACGCGTCGCCACACACACACTACTGTCCGCGTGCGCGTATGCGTGCGCGTATGTATAAATCTACATCGGATCCGTCTTAGATACCCAGTGAATTATCTTTAATACCGTAGACGAAACGTTCTTGTTAGCCCAAAATTAAATTCTATCAGAACAGATTGTCGTGTTAATCCACGAAACCTATTAAATTTGCCCCGCGCCCAGAGTTCGCTGATCTGGATTACCGGCTGGATACACGGGTCCTTCTACCCAGTGCTGAGGTCATTTTGAGACCCTGCCTTATGCCCTGTTCAGCTGCGCTGTGGCGAAACGCCCTATTGTTCCTCAAAGAAAGAGAGCGCATTTTGGGGTTTACTGAAAGACCTTTCTCGCAGAGGCGAAGAAGGCGACAGGTGAAGCAGCCTCAAACCCAGTTCTCCGAGCAGGTATCTAATTCTCAGGTTACACCCCAACAGATTTGTTTCATAGATCTAGTGTATAAAATAAGTTTCCCTGTTAAAGAACATACGCTTGCTTTACCAATTCCCCTACATTGTACTCGATCTGTGGTCCAGCTCTGTGTGAGGGAATTAACAGGGAAAACAGGGTTTCATTTTATCTAAAGAAATTTGAACCCCGTTTATAAATACATCAGCAGATAGAGGTGTTAGCAGCAATGGTGAGCCGTTGGGACGTCAGAATCTCCAACCATAACAAACGTCCAACAAGACTCTCATTTAGCATTAAATTTAAAGTCCTACGATGTGTCAATTTTACGGTCAAGATAGGTGACTTGAAATGTCATATTTCTTGCAAAAAGATTTTTAAAAATATCAATTTTAATTCCACTAGCCTATATTAAAAAAACAAAAACAAAAAAACATGGCATATCGATAAGCTTGTAATTCGCCATAGAAAAGTTTCCTTCGCAATTTCGTCTTATTAGTATTAGTTCCAGCAGTATGCTGACAAAATCTAATTTCAATCAAACCTATAGTTCCTTTGGAAGAAAATTTAAGTAATATTCCCAAAAAATTCCAGAGATTTGTCTTTGGAATTCTGGTGCCTTTTCAGTGACGGAATGTTTGACTTGTGATTATTAAACTAGTGATTATGTTGGGTTGCAGTGCAGCATCCTTGTAAAGGAAATGTGTTTATTAAACTTCATCCAGTGAATACTGCAAAGACCACCGCCATTTTAGTGTTGTGCACTCTGTATTGATGGAGATATAGGCGTAAATACAGAACCCAGGTTGTAAAACAGGAGGTCCCGGAACACAGATAGGGTGTTGCTTCGGCAGGTCAGGCTCAAATTAAGCCCTGCTCTATATTGATGGAGATATAGGCGTAATGACAGAACCCAGGTTGTAAGACAGGAGGTCCCGGAACACAGTGCACCTTATCACAGACTTATCGGTACCTTAGAAATGTCATTATCTGATGCATTGTATTTGTCTAAGAGATGATAGTGTGTGATGCATTGTGTTTGTCTAAGAGATGATAGTGTGTGATGCATTGTATTTGTCTAAGAGATGATAGTGTGTGATGCATTGTATTTGTCTAAGAGATGATAGTGTGCGATGCATTCTTATTGTTTTATATTTGGGCAGAAACAAAGCACTTAACTTAAAGTGTAAATACAACTTAATTTATACAAAATGGAGACATATGTGTATATTATTTTTTGGAGAATATTCTGCCCCTGAAAAGAGCCCCGTTGTCACAATGTCTTTTGTTTGGAGTGTGAGAAGTGTTGTTCAAATCTAAATGGGCAGTTTTCAAAACCAGAGAAAGGTCTGATAATGGCATTGAAAACCGTGCTGTTCACATTCAGGTACATACTCAACCCAAGCTAAACAATAGAAATACAGAAACGAAACGACCCAGCTCTCCTGAGCCAGCGAGGTGAGGGAATGAGCGTAGCGTTATAAAAACCTCACATGTAGTAAGGGTCGCGAAGGGCATCGGAAGGCTCTGAGGCGGTGTGAAAGAGATGAGGGTTCGAGGTGGCACCCACGCTGCCTCCTGGGCGTCCTCGGCTACTCGGGACAAGGTGGAGCGGGTTTTTCAGTGTTCCCAGGAACAGGGTCAGAGTCTAAGGGTTTTCCTTGTTTACAGAAGGGGTTCATCTCCTATAATGTCATAATGACATGACAGCACGCTTTACTCATTGCAGTACTCTGTGGTTCTTAGGCCCTGCAAGAGCAACTTATGCCTTACGTTTAAAGCACTCTATATGCAATGACAACCGGAAGGTGTCGTTGTAAACACACCTCTGGCTGCATGCAGAGAAGGAACGAAACGGACAGCTTATGAGAGCAGGCTCGCGATAAGGAACAGTCCATTATGGTCCATAACCCTGACACGTGTCGCAGGTGTACCCTGTGATCTGGGGGCCAGTCATGGTAGACAGGAAACAGTTCGCTTCCTGTTAAAAAATATATTTCAGGAGCCTGACTTTATGTACAAAAGAGGCTCATTTCCTTGGCGTTAAAAATATTCTGGATCCATCATTTCCTGAAATAAATAATTCAATTAGTTCTAAATAAGATTAGCTGTTGATGATATCATCCACATATTGTTTTAATACAATAAGTACTCTAAATACTGTGTTGGTTCTGCATTCGACCACAAGCATCTAAAATCTCTGGATTAAAATTGTTCCGTAGTTTTCCAATATGCTTGTTCTTAAAAAGTATCCCATTAGGAGGTTTGCGATGGACAAACAACTTTTGCCGACAGCCTTTTAAAATTGAGAATAGAATCGAAAGTCTAAGAGTTGAAAGGAACAGATATAAATTACACCGATGAAGAGAGGAGTCTGGTGTTGATGGGCTCAGAACAGCTATTTATAGAAAGCTACAGATAAACTGTAAAGGCTGAGGCCTAAAAAATGGTACATTTAGAAAATAATTTCATAACCAAGACCATACATCTGAAGTAGGTCAGCAGAGATGAACATAAAGGCAGAAGTAATTCTGTTTGTCAGGTCGCCCGCTGCATCCCAGATACATCGCTACTGGAGTCGAATTAGCAGAGCTCCAGGGTCACCTTTGACGAGGATGTGAATATGACCTTTAAATTCAATCTGTCCGGCAGTTCAGTCTGAGCGGGACGCGTCGCGCCTTTCTCTGGGAGCGCGGAGGGAGGGGGAGATAATTGGGGCAAATCCGCGTCTCAGAGGAAGGCGTGGCGCTCAGCATGAATGACTCACAGTGCTCCTGTAGAGGCGCCGTCACTGATTAAACGGAACTCAACAAAAGACCCTAAATGTCACAGCGGCCCCGCTGCGGACAGAGTTTGTGCGTCGTGATTTTGTCCGAGAGGAGAAAGCGGGAGATCATGGCTCCCCATCCTCAGACGACTCCTGGAACCGCTCCCCATCCTCAGACGACTCCTGGAACCGCTCCCCATCCTCAGACGACTCCTGGAACCGCTCCCCATCCTCAGGCGACTCCTGGAACTGCCCCCCTACCCTCAGGTGACTCCTGGAACCGCTCCCCATCCTCAGGCGACTCCTGGAACTGTACCCCATTCCAACCGCTCTCCATCCAACTTGTGGTCATGGCTGATCGAACCTGCAGGCAAGAGGGAGCAAACTCTAAAAGCTTCCGGCCACGTTAGCGAGGCTATATTTTCCAGCAGAGTGGATCACACACCATCTCGTTTGGCCCCAGCGAAACAGCCATTACAATACATCAAGCAAACAGGTGTTTGATGGTCCTAGCTACATAAAGATCAAAAACACCTGAGTGCCACTTAGACCTGAAGCACAAGGGTTTGCTTGCTTGATCAAGTGACTTGTAAAATGATGCAGCGTCTCCATTCATCTGGAGCTGAAACAGTATTCATTTAGAAGCAGCATTTTAGCTGTCATAAGAGAAAATGAAACAAGACAGATGAACTTTGAAATTTCATCTGTATCATGAGCGACTTGAATACCAACACTGCAAATTTAATTATTGTATAAAGAAGTAAGAAACATGGAACAACGGTTCGAGAAACTGTATTTCCTTTGTGCCTTTCCTTTGATTTTCTATTTCTTTTCCCATTCGAAACAGGATAGTAAGCCAGGGAGGTTTTATCTCAGGCCCCTACAATGTAGAGAACATTGGGAAGAAGCATTGAGAACGTTGCTGATGATGTGGGGAGATGTTAGCTTTTGTGTGCCGGTACAGTTTCCATTTTGTCCTGTGAATTAAAATGAAAGTAATGATTTCACCCTCTTAATCCTCCCTATTGATCTACGGCTGGGAAAGAGACGCTGAGAGCCACAAGACGGCACTAAATCCAGAAAGTCACATGGCCACACAGACAACTTGAAGATCGTTTCTGTTCCTAATGATGCAACTGATGGACTGAACCGTGAGCAGACTGGACTCCCAGTGCCGGTCGTTTTGTCCGGAGCCTGGCGGCGTCTATCCGCTGCCCACGTGGTCTTCAACCGACCAAAATTCATCCTGGCCACTCCACTTTCTGATCAACCTCTGTTGGCTCCCTGGTGCACCGCATGTCCAGCACAAGATCCACACAGATCAGCGCCAGGTTATCTCCTTGCCTCGTGGTCCCCTCTCTGCAGGCCCAAACCTCATCTGCCCAGCTCTTCTCCTCACTCAGGTCCAGGACACTTCAGAGTGAGGGCTGTGCGTGGGTGGAGGAGCAGAGACACTTCAGAGTGAGGGCTGTGGGTGGGTGGAGGAGCAGAGACACTTCAGAGTGAGGGCTGTGGGTGGGTGGAGGAGCAGAGACACTTCAGAGTGAGGGC
>JAOVYW010000022.1:5993388-6007108 GCA_025775045.1 Hiodon tergisus
TGTAACGTGGCCGTCTGGCTTGACGTCTGGCTTGACGTCTGGCTTGACGTCTGGCTTGACGTCTGGCTTGACGTCTGCTTTTAAAGAAACGTTGACTGTCATAGCACTGAACTTGAGCGGTGCCATGGATACCAACCCTCCCTGCAGCTGTAAAAGCTACTGAACACGGCTGTTTGTGAACCTTAACTTCACAAAACAGTGAAAACTGAGCCTTTTTAAAATGATATATTCTGAAGCTATACAAATGCTTTCATTCAATGGCTGGAATTAGCACTAAAATCTACTAAGTTATTTCTTTTTTTTTTTAAATCTTTCCTGAGGAAACTTGATTAGAATTATTTATTAGATTGTATTTGTTCTTGACTCATGGTTCTCTGGGGTATGATGCTAAGTATTTATTTCTGTCTAAAACGTGGAAGCACATTGATTTTTAATAATCAATGTAATTTTAAAAAAGCGTTTCCCTTGGGTTTCGAGGTGTAGATTTTTTTTGGAGAACTGAGTTCCTTAAGGAGTGCGGACACCCCTTTCGCTGGTACAGAATACCTGTAAAGTCAGTGGGACCTGTCTTATCATAGTTAATGTGTATTTTTCATTGGAAAAGAAGTAGCACTTGTTTTGAGCTCAGACATTTTTGTTTCAACACTCAGTTAATGTGCAGGCTGCTATTTCTAACTTTATATATATATATATATATATATATATATAAAGCATCAATTGAGCTGGTTTCCACCCTGTTGCACATAGAGTACGGTATCCTAATGGTGGATCTCCAGAAACAAACGGGTAAATTTTTCCGTTTGTCTGGGACGGCCGTAGCATCTGCGCAGTGGTTAAGGTCTGTTTTGGAAATGATCGACACTGGCGTGGTACACAAATGTTGTACAAAACCTACTAAACTGGCATCATATTCTTGTCCCAGGTTTACCCCCCATTGTGTGCCAGTTTCTCTGAGCTGGGGACACTCCTTCAGATGGCCCATGCACTTTTCGGGGATTAAATCAGCCCTTTGGGAGTCGAGAAATGTATTTTTAAAAAATATATATATATATATAAAGAGAGAACTGGAGGATTGTAAACGGGTGCGTAGGTTGTGTTTTTTAATTTTTTAAGTCTAGGTTTAAACGGACACTGCTTATGTTTTCCAGGGAAAAGATTGCCCGTCTACAAACATTACCATGCACTTTTTTGGAGATCTTTTTCTATTTTTCCTCGTCCGGTGTTTGGGTTTCGGTTCATTTTAAAGCATTGTAACGTTTAAAAGCAGTTAGTGGCGGGCTCGACAGTTTTTAAAATGCAGTGGTCTCTGTGACATTGTGATTGTTGAACACTAGGATTTAATGATCTGTGCAGTGTCGCGACCCATTGAAAGCCGTTCTTCCTCTGATCCCAGTGGGAGTCTTCACACAGAAGGAAAGGTGCCTTGCAGCAGCTCCTTAGCCTAACATATCAAGCTGCTGAAATGGAAGAGAGGAATCCCAGCATTCCTGAGATGGCTTGTTTGTTTCTGAATGTTCCAATTTCATTGTTTCGGTTCCGTCTGTCTGTTTATGCTCTGTGCTAATTTGTCTTGCGTTTTTAAAAGGGAAGTGTTCTAGGATGCAGCTAACTTTTAAGTGTTTGGACTTTTTTTCCCCCCCCGTTTTAAAGTAATACAGATGTATGGTAAATCATTAGATTTTTGAGAAGGGCTTTTCGTCCCTGGTTCCTGTCCTGTAATTGTATTTATTTCCAGTGTTTTACACAGTATGTGCCTTTTGTAGACAAAAACGTAAACAAGATTTGGGCTTGGAGTTTGGGTTTCACTCTGAAGTCATTCAGAACCACACGGTATTTATTTTACTAGCTGCTGTTACCGCTCAGAACCTTCTTAAAGAAAAAATACATATAATATTCTGGAATTTTAAAAAGTGTTTTTGTAGAATTACGGAGTTGCAAAGTACTGCTTCTCCACGAACAAAAGAAATCGTCTCTGGTTGAACACATTAAAGGCCTAATTTCCGTGTCTGAATGGGACTTGCTTGTGCATTAAAGCGCCTGGAAGATTTCGGGGCTGCCGTGCGTGAACACAAAACTGGGGGTTCCTGTCGGAGAGCGTACGATGAGACGGAGCATCAATCACACACGTTCTCCTTAGTCGGTAGTAAATGTGTTTTATAAATTCTTACTGAAGTATTTTAACGTTTAAATGGAAAAAAAAAATGTTTATTAAAACTGGAATATCGTCATCTACAGTTAAATCCAGACTGTGAAATTGTGTATAATCATGAAATATTTATTGTCTAATGTGTTTTTGTGCAGCGTTTTACTGTATCTCACAATTTTGACTTAAATGAAAAACTACTAAATGTCAATTAAGGGCAGGGCAGGGGACTGATTATAGAAACTGTAGGAGTGCCATTAGAATTTAATATAATTTTTATAAGAGGTCTATTTTCTAGCAAAAAATGTGAACGCTTCAGTGTTAGTGCTTCATAGACTAGTGGACAATCGGTATGCACAAATGCCATTGTTTCGGTATTTTGGCGCTAGTTTTGGTCTCTGGGTGGATGGGTTTTTGTTTGCGCTTTTGGAGTGTGCTCGTTGTGTGCTGTGGATATGTGACAATCTTGAGTTACGCCTATCTCTGTCCTTATGTAGTTGATGCGTAGATTAAACAACATTTTCCGTGACGACGTGTGGATTCTTGTCTTCTGTCGTTCTCATAACGTCAACATGCACAGTGTAAACTGGTCCCGTTACCGTGTCTCACGTACCTTCAGGAATATGGGATTCGGTTCCATAAAGCACCGTTCATATACCGTGCCAAATATATTTTACCGTTTAACGACTCAACTATTAGTGTGTGGGTGGTATTTAGTGTTTCGCATAGAAGTTAATTATGGCATATACATTTAGTAATTCAAATTAAATTAAACCTACGTGTTACTCTCCTACCTCAGCCAGACGACACTAAGCTGTAATGAAATTGGTGATTTTCGCAGGCCGTTTAACAAGTGGGTTAAGATAAAGAATTTGAGATGAGTGACCTCTAAGTGTTTGGAAGGAGGGAGCTCACTTTTATCGGCAACAGTTATGCGATAACGCCCCGCGGTGGTTTGAAGACTGTGTACAGACAACAAAACGCGGCACCACTGTGGGTCAGCCTCAGATCGTTGGGGAGTAGGTCAGAAGAACTCCAAGGGTGGCGTTACATTCTCCAGCTCGGGTGCCAGTAAGAGACACCGCGATGTTACTCGCCGCAAACTACTCGAGTGAACGATGAGCGTCACCACAACTTCGTGTCTGAGAAAGATTCCTCCCCATCCTATGTAAAAAAAATGTCACAAAAACCAATAAGGAATTTAAAACATGACAAATAGAAAAAAACGAGGTATCTAGAGAAAACGAGTGTATAAATATTTTATTTGATCATTTTTCCCTTTACAATAATGCAATTATTATTTGGACTGTTTTAACGGAAAACGACAGCACGCAGACGGCTCGCATTAAATTAAAATTCTCAAACAAACAACAGCGCGCTTCTAATTTGAAATCTCGGTGCCAATTCACTGGTCAATTTCTTTGGGGAAGGGATTCTAATTAGCCCCTGACTGCACTTCTAAAGAAATCCAGCTGCTCCGTGGTGTAGTCCCAGCGGAGACGCGTTTCGGTTCCCACCACCCTCCCCCTCCGCGCCTCAAACTGGAGCCGCAGACGCGACTGTCCCCCTACAATGCGGCCCCGGCTCCATCCTTCAAACTCCATTGTGACCGCGGGTAGTAGATCAGCCCCTCCATTGTTGGCGTGAACTCGCGAGCGCTTTAGTTTATGCACGAACAGACTAGACTACACTGCAGGGCCGACTTCGCCCGTCGCCGAACAATGGAGACGCTGTCCTCAAGATCTTTGGTAAACACCAGAAGCGTCGTCCTATCTACTCTCGTGTAAATAAGTGCAGCGAACTGAGGCCGAGCGACTTCAGTCAATCAAAGCGAGAGCACATCTTGAAAACGTCTCTTAAATTCTCAGGGGATTTAACATCCACGCCAAGCAGTCTGAACAACATAGTGTGTTTGTGTTCGTTTTTGCCAGTTCGGCTTTTAGATATATATTTCGCAATTAGAAGTATGAAAAAATCGACTGAATACGACTTTCAGAAAATAAAAAATATCTGGGTTCACCTCTCTCCTTATTTTAAACAGAAGAAAGTATATAACTATACGAGTTCAATCGTTCAAAACAGTGTTAAGAGTTTCCTGTGACTGACTTCAGCATTTATTACTTTAAAAGACAGAATCTGGACTCCTGCTTTCTGCCTTAAAGCTTCCTGCTTCCTGCTTCTCATCACTGAACCAAGACCAGCGGTGGGTCCCCTTGACCCTTGACCTGCCTGCCAGGGACAGCTGGTGTGGGCTGTGTTTTTATTTATTTATTTCCCTACACAAGACAGGTGGTCACACTTGAAAAGGAGGGACGGTTGTGCACAGACGTTCGTAGACTGGCAGAAGAGATGCAAACGCACACAGAAATGCACGCTCACACATACACACACACACACACCTGCACAAACAACAGGGAAAGTGTGTGAAATCACAAAGACACACACACACCACTAGTAAGAGAAAATCTAGCTATCTCACACACACCACAAGTAACAGAGAAAATGTAGATACTCACACACACACACACCACAAGTAACAGAGAAAATGTAGATATCAGACACACACACACACACACACACACACACTCTAAGGGAAACTTCCCATCTATGAACTGAGCAGTGCTTTCAATTTAACATCATCTCACTGGTAATTTGGTGATACATTCATGATGCCTTTATCCACAGCAACATGCTTGACTTTGACGGTTACACTTTTCCACATTTAAAACATCTGCAGCCATGTTCACCAGTTCCAAGTCTTCACTCACCAAACGTTCACCAAAACTTTCACCAAACGTTCACCACAGTGCAGGCTGGCAGGGTTTCGTTTCACTTTTCTGTGTTTAGCACCAGTTTGTCCAGTACACCATCGGAAAGTGGTTACCAGTCCCTGCCGAGGACATATGCCCCAGACCTGCGCAAAGGAAGCCTTGCCCTGTAAGTGTCAGGACAACATGTGTCCTGTCTCCGTTCCCCTTACCGTCATTCAGTCGCATGCAATCACGCTTATTTATAGCATCGATATCACGGCAGGAGGCACGCCCCCACTCCTCGTGCACAGCTGGTCTGCACAATAATGAGTAAAAGACAAAAGACAAAAATTTGGAGCAGAGCCGTCCAGCGGCATGCGTGGCTTTTCTTAAGAGGGTTTTGGCATGCGCTGTGGGGGGGGGCAGGCCAGTTCTGGAGCCTAACCGTGTCATTTTTAGAACGACGGCGGCAGGGGTCAGGTTGCGGGGGGTTCGAAAGCCCCAACAGCTGGCAGCTGTTCGTTTCCTGTTTTAACCGCGGCGGCGTTCAGGCCGAAACATCCAGGGTTCTGAAAGGGAGGCGAGAGAAATGCTCCAAAGCGTTTGATCGCCAACCTCGAACGCTGTCGTTTACCCGTTAACAAGGACGAATGCTGTATCACAGAACTGGTAGTGATTCAGTGCAGCATGGTCTGCCTTACATCCCCTCCACAGGAGCCCTAAGGAAGGTGTGTGAACAAGCTGGTTCCCAGAGCCATGTTTTAATGTGTGCGTGTGAGCGTGTGAAGGAGGTGTGTACATCCTGGGCCCAGTTGCAAAGGGTAGTAAGTGGAATGTTCAGAAACCTGGTTCCAGAGCTATCCTTCGGTCAGACATTGTTTTACATCTAGAAATAGTTGGTCCAAACGATGCCATTGGCCAGATGAGGGACGAGCCGGAAACCACCCAAACGCGGCACTAGCCCAAACCTTGCCCAGAGGGCATCGGTGGAGAACGACAGACCCCCCAAACATAACGATGAAGCAGAAATAGAGTTGTTCAGGGATACTACAAAGCCAGTTCCCCCTGGTGACAGAAACTGCCCAATGACCTGCGGTTCTCAGGAGAACAATAACCCACCACCCCCTTTACAAGGTGTTCACAAGTCATTCCCTTACCGAGAATATCAACGCAGTGCAGGTTTCATTTAGTTAAACCTGAAAAACATTTTACAAGCATTTTTAAAGGAAAACTAATTTACTTGAAAAAATTCGCTTTTAAGTATACATGCCTACTTTAATGTTCCATGTCCTATATTATCGTAGTCATTTAACTTAGCAAAACTGAAATTATGCACATAATCAATTTTATCTACATAGGTCTCCACTGCCACTTAATTCACTAGCTCCTGTCCTAAGTCGGACCAAATAAACCCTGACACATACTGCCCCCTACTGGACACAGTTATACTCTAGAGACAATGAAAAACATTAAGATGTCACGTGTGTCAAACAACATAAATTTGGTGCCAGAATGCATAAGGATACTGGTCATTTCAATTGGATTGAAATACAGGACGCATTCAAATATGGAAAGCGTATGGGATGAGGTTGGCTCCCCCCCCCCCCCAGCCCCACCATGGACAAACCCTCAACCTTCCGGACTGAGCCAAAAACCACAAGAGATTTTTACATAATTTTATTGTGGAAAAATATATACAGAATTTAATATTAAAATAACGTGCATTAAAAATGACTCAGGTCAAGCATGATCTTCAGGCACTGACTGGCTATTTTCCTCTTGTTTACGGTGAGCAATCACGGCAGAGTACCCTGTCGTATCGGTCACTGTAACTGAGCGAGAGGGAAGTGGGTTAGCCTTAGAGCAAGACGCCAGAAAAAGTCAAGAGATGAGCAACAGACAAACCAATGTGTGTCACCAAGTTCCCACCTACATCACAGACCTAACAGAGCAGTGATGACCCCGACATACCAAGCAACCATGAACGCACAGACGGGGGAACCCACCACTGGCACCATCCGTATTATCAAAGATCTGAAGATCCCGCCCACCCTCCAAACTTACTCCACAATGGTGCAGACGGAACAACAGAGTCGAGAACAGTCACAGCACAGTCGGGTGCAGGATGGACATGCAGAGCGGTCGCACTGCGAGCATGACGTCCTCGAGCCTGCAGCCTTCAGACAAACACAGCACACCACGGAGCCGCCCAGCGGACCTGCGCGAGGAGGCAATAGTCGTCAAACACCACTTCTCTCGGGACCGCGTCACACTTCGGAGAAAACTGCCGTTGGCTGGCAACTTGGCTCTAAACTGCATCTCCCCTCTAACAGTCAAGAGTCAGTTATGGTAGAATTGGAGGAACCCTACAAACGCTTTTAATGGGGGGCGTAGTTCTCCGCAAAGGAGTCGGGCCTGACCTCCAAAAGCAGCGGTTCCCTTGAGCCTGCCATCCTGTCCAATTAAAGTCTGTCCACGCAAAAGCGTCCGAGTAGCAGCTTGCGACGTGCTCGGACCAGCGGCATCGACGTTCGAGCGATGACCATCGCCGTCCACCCTCCAGAGTTGGCACATGATGGCCTTCGCTCCATCGAAGAGCAGGTTCTTGGTTTTCTCTAGAAATGTAAAGGTCACGTTTAAAACGACACTTCCTACAACGTTCGTTTAAAAGTCGTAGTGATAACGCAAGATTAAGTTTGGCCACTTAGTCAAGAATGGGTCACGTCATCCTCTCTAGGAAACTTAAGCGAATTCAGCTACCGTTAATTATAGGAAGCGAACTAGCAGCGACTAAACATACTAGACACGGCATTGCTGTTGGAGGACTTAGCAAATTAGTCAATAAAATTTGTTACCGTAGATCTCTTGTCTGTACTTGCTCCCAAAAACTCCATGGTGGTTCAACTCCTTCTGTCCGATGTGAATTTTATACTGAGAGGAGAACGTTTCGCCAAACGGGCAAGGTCTTTTAGGCATTTTGGTTTTAAAATAATAAAATGTTAAACTCGAACGCTAGAGCGGCAATTTAACAAGCTGGCTACCGTAAAGAAAGCGAAAATGACCAGGTTTCCGCGGGTAGATCGCTCAGTAAACTTTGACCTTTAACAATTTTTATACGTCATGTATTACCACGATCACGTGTGTGTGAATACATGCATACGCACGATAGTGCGTCGACCTGCATTCAATTAAACTGAACCGCCTGCCCGAGGTTCAAGACATTGACGGTTTGTTTAAAAATCTGGCAGTATTGTGAACTCCATCTTCTCTCTGAGATTTCGATGTTTTTTTTTTTTTTTAAAACGGTGTGACTTTTTGGAGATTTGTCTTTTAGTCTTTAACTCTTCTTCGGAGTTTCCAACTTTAGGAAGAACGGCCTGTAAACATTCATTCGGTATGAAAAAATCTATCATATTTAGATACCTCTAGGTTTGTCAAAATGTTTTTTCCCGCAAATATTGCTACGTCAAACGCAACGTTTTACTCGTAAATGTGTACGCCATGTCGTATGCGATGAAAACATGTTACTGATAAACGCGTAATCACGTGGGTTCTTGGATAGTGTAAGAATACGGCTGGATTAGTCTAAGTGTACGGGACGTTATTTACCCCTTTGAGGTTTACTCCTGTTGCAGTACAGTTTTCAATCAATCAATCAAATTTTATTTGTTATACCACAAGAATTTGTCACAAGGCGCTTGAGTTTTGCTGTGGGGTGTTTAAAAGTTTCAGTGGGTTCTGTAATTTTTTATAATTGTGTATGGTTCTCTCCACAGCTATAAATAATACTTTTTTTTTCCTTTTTCATTAAAGTGATTTTTAATATATTGGAGTAAATGGTGTGTTCTTGGAGTACACCTCGTTTCATGCAAATCTTTGCTCAGAACGAGTCGAGCTAAGATGGTTGTCTCCAGCGGCTATTAGATTATCCCTGTAAACACAAGTTAAACGCAAACCTCACACGTTCATACCAATTCTGTGTTACAACATCCCAATTAACAATAAAAAAAAATACACTTACACAATTTAACCGTGTTACACACATACTGTAAACGGGTTAAAAATCTACGTTACAAGCAAACCTTTATCATTGGTACTGGCCGGAGGGTTTTTCAAGTCTGCTTAGTCCAAGTAAAATGACCTCTGGGAAGGCAATGGGAATATGAACCCCATAATAAGGACAAAGCACACAGCTAAGTGGAGTCATATATCAGTCCACAAGAGTGGCCCGCAGAGTATCCCTTATGTTTTTAAAGAACTTTCTGGACACCCCTGTGGGCATCGTTCCTTGAAAATGTCCCCACCTTGACGGAGTGTTTCTGACCACTGTGAAATAGGGATGGTCTAACAGTTAAATAATATTTCTCACAGTGTGTGACAAAGTAAAGACGACTATTATAAAGCCCCGTAAGATACGGCTTTGGCGTGTGTCGAGTACTTTCAGACGAAGTGTTGCGCGGGCATTTACACGCACGGCAAGCCGTAGTTTCGCTCAGGATTTGGGGACAAGTATAGCTCTTGCCTATCTAGTCTGTCATCTCCTGGGGTTTAGGAAGTGACACATCAAAAATGTGTGCCTGTGAAGGTTGGTTGACAATCTTTAAGGACCTAACCATGTTTGAAAGAAAATTCTTTAAGGTATGTAAGAGGCAGGGTAATAAGCTTCATGCAAAATGTCTGCTATATGACCTTAATATGTCATGAGGCAAATCTGTATATAGTAGTCCAACTGCAGAAAGTTGACCCTTATAGAGTTAAGATGTGTGAATTGAAATAGAACCACAAAATCACATCTGCAAAGAAAAATCCTGTCTACACCAATCACAGATCAGTCAGGGTAAGTTACACTGCTAATTGTAGCCAAAGAGTCCCCGGCTGGCACAACGAAACAACCGGTTTTGATTAAACCGGGAAAAGGCCACCAGTATTTTACAGATGGCCGGCCATAAAACATCTCAACAGCCCTTGTAGTTTATCATGAAGCCACCGGGTTCTCATTACTTCTGTGTACTGTTTCGGTTTTACAGCAAAACAGGCCAAGGCGTGACCGGAGGAGAAGTCAAGGAAAAAAAGTAAAGAATCCGAGAAGGTCAAGCACGTCGGTATCCATCGTGGGGTGGTACCCAGGTTCTCTTTTCTAGAACATTTGGATCATGGACTCTCTGGACTTTCCAACACCGACCCACTTGACTGTGTAGAGAAGAGAAACCGACAGCAGCGTGAGACACACCATGGGTGACCCGCCCCGGAATGTTCAAGGCGTCACTGACCTTGAGACGACCTTTCCTATAAACCGCTTGACTGATTCGGTTTTTTTTACCCAATCCCACGCCTGACTTACTGGGAACTCCCACTTGATTCTCCACAAATCGGATGTAGTTCTGGGCTTTAGGGGGGAGGTCGTCCCACTTCCTAGCCGCCGTGGTATCCGCCTTCCAGCCAGGAAGCGTCTCGTACTCCACCTCCACCTTGTGCAGGATCTCCATGTTTGCTAGAGTGGTGGAGACACAGGGAAGTTCAAAGGAGGGGCTAGTTGCCGAGGTGATAGGGCTTCCATGCGCTACACATGTCCTGTTAGGTCAGGCTTGTTTCTCTCTGTTTCTCTCTGTGTTATGATTTCCAAGGAACACACCTGGAAAGTAAGGAATTCTTTTGCCGTTGAGTTTGTAGGCCACACCAACTTTGATTTCGTCCAGCACGTCCAGGATGTCCAGTTTTGTCAATGCAAAGCTGAGACAAAGCAAAGACAGGTGAAGATTACTTCACATTTGATGTGAACACCACAGTGTATGAAGTGTCAAGGGGGTGGGGGGGTTAAGGCAGTGGACTGCAGCAGCTTGCTCTCCTTACGCAGTGAAGCCGTTGATCATGTGAGCGTATCGCAGGATGACCAGGTCTAGCCAGCCGCAACGCCGTTTCCTGCCTGTGGTTACGCCAACCTCATGGCCTCTGCTCTGCAGGAGCTCGCCCACCGCCTGCGGGGCAAACAGCTCGGCCTTACAACGTAGACATGTTCCACTTCTGTCCAGGAACAGTGGCGAAACTGCTCAAGCTCTTTGCATCCTCAACTTTTAAACATGTGACCAACATTAGAGCCGTCAGATGTTTTAAAAGGGCTCATACGCCCCCTGATACTTTGGTGTTAATCCCATGTGTAAGTCTCACCATCTGTCAGCTAGCAGCGGCTTATGCAGTCACCATCAACAGAGAAACTGATCTTCCTATGGAGTTTGGGTGTCGGGGGGGAACCTTACATTGAGCTGCTCTGTGGGGAAAGCGCCGATGCCCACCCTAGTTGTGTAGGCCTTCACCACTCCATACACATCACCCACGTTCAGAGGGGGGACGCCCAGTCCGGTGCACACCCCACCCACGGTGCAGTTTGATGATGTCACAAAGGGGTATGTACCTGAAGACAGAGATCAGATGATGTACTTATGTATACGGGACGGCAGGTGCCTAAGATTACGGACTTGTAAGTCCCCCAGGATGGACACAGACAAAACTGCTTCAGCGGGGTTAGGGTTAGTAGAGTTGCACCAGTATGACCGGCAGTGTGTGTGAAAACACTCTCTCACCAAAGTCAATATCGAGTAGGGCAGCGTTGGCGCCTTCCACCAGGATTTTCTTAGGGGATCCGTGAAGGGCGTCATACATGAAGTAGACGCCGTCTCGAACCATGGGCCGTATCCTCTCAGCGTACTCCTGCAGAGTGTCAGAATAAATTAGCATGTACGCAATTACACACACCTCTACATACACATGCACACACGCGCACACACACCTCTGATTTACAAATACACACATGGACACACCTCTGTAAAACTCACACCCACACAGCCCTAAAACTTACACACACAGCACAATAAACACATGCACACATGTCCACGCACACACACTCCAAGGGTGAATAATACTACTCACCTTCAGTTTTTTCAGCTGAGCGTCCACCTCCACCTCCAGGGTGGGAAACATGGACTGGTACTGCAGTGCAAGGTTCTTAAACCTGCGAGAGGTCACACAAAGACACAGCTGCTGTGACCTCCACCCGGGTCCTCATCACTGTAAGGCGGACCTTCAAATCCGGTTAAAAAGCTCTCACTCTACCTGGCTGAGAACTCCTTGAAGTCGGCCAGCAGGTCACAGATGCGCAGTCCGGTGCGAGCTGCTTTACTGGAGTACGTGGGTCCGATCCCTTTTTTGGTGGTTCCAATGCTATCGGGAGACAAAGGCAGAGGACATCCAAAGCAAATGCGTAGCGTATACAGACAAATCGACTCGGTCAGAGTGCATAAATAGCTGTAACGTCGTCGTCATCATCATCTACTTTAGTGGTTTCTCAGAGATGCAGAACTGTACTTACTTCTTCCCTTCCTGCGCTTGTCTTTGGACTTCCTGCAGTCCATCTACAGCCTGGTGGAAATCGAACACTGAGTGGAGAGAAACAAACAAGGTCATTAACATGCCCAGAACATTTTGTGTGTACGAGTCACAAAAGGAGTATATGGGGGGGCTTGTTCTAAATCCGCTGTTTACAGCATGCAGACAGCCCTGTCCAGACATACCGATGTGAGCCCGATCCGAGATGATCAGCCGTTTTTCCCAGCCCTTAAGGCCTGTGGGACGTAGAATCGAGGGGAGAGAGAGAGAGAGAGAGAGAGAGAGAGAGAAAAAAAAGAAGTTTTTTTGCAGATCTGCCACTCCGCCACACCCAGAAGAACCCAGACTCGTTCTCCGTGGAGGGAGAAATTCGGGACGGACAAACAAACAGACGTCCCTACCTTTCTTCTCATTTTTATCGCCCTCCTCGAACAAGCCCGGGAGATGGATGACTACCCCATTGCCTGGATAGGAACAGGGCAAGCTGTGTCAGAGCCAGTGGGGAGGGGCTACATAAGGCCCCACGAGAAAGCTAGACTGACCGTTGCTAGGGTGATACAATACCCACCAATGAAGGAGAAGGCTTTGGTGTTAATGATCCCACTGGGCAGGAGGTGGAAGTCGTATTCTTTGCCATCCACCACCACCGTGTGACCCGCGTTGTTGCCACCCTGTAGGGAAAACACGCCCAGGTACACTCATAGCACAGAGGGGAATTAGACACCACGGCATTTTAAGGCAAGCTGTTGTTTGCCATGGTTGGAGAAGACTGGTGAAGAAGACACCCAACACCACGAATGTCCGGCTGAGCCGTGAGCAAGCCCCAGCCCCACGGATGTGTCTGCCCCAGATTTATGGACTTGTTTTTTTTCCCAAAGAGCCGGCCTGGTAGCAGATTCTGAACACAGCCTTCCATCCCCTTCTTGAAACCAGGCCGGGCGGCTCCCCCGCCTCACGTGACAGACAAGGTCACGGGAGGAGAGACCCCCCCCCCCCACCGAGGGAGCTATTTTAACGGCAGCCAGGACAGAATGACACCCTCTCCTCCTTGCCCTGGTGCTTGGCCTGCCCTTCTCACGTTGCGCTTCCCCAGGAATGTGACCTTGCCTGCTCTGAGCTGAGGCTGGCGGCTGGCAGCCCTGGGAATGCTGTCACGGCAACCACCAGGGCAGCCTTACATAACGACCCGGGCAAATCCCTCTCACTCAGTGAGAGCAAAACACTGTTTTCTAAACATTCCACCATTAGTTTGTGTGGCCTGACATTATTTCAATTTCACCATTAGTTTGTGTAGACTGGGGTACGGACAGATATGTGGAAGGGGTTGTGGACAACAATGACAGGTAAACAACGTAATTCTTTGCTGCACAATATACCCCAAACCAATTTAAATTACTGGAATTACAAATAGAGCAGCCTATAGTACTCTACAATTCAGTAAACTATA
>JAOVYW010000022.1:6010301-6022935 GCA_025775045.1 Hiodon tergisus
GGAGGGTACTTTAACACCGGACCCCGGAACATTCTGGTGCTCCCACAGCTGATCCGATCCTGCGGCTGTACCCGTGCGCTGCCTTCCCCGGTCTACCCAAACGCGCAGCCCTGAACTGAGCCCGCCGCCCACCTGATGGAACCAAACGAGAGCGCGTTGAAAGTCCCTGTCCGTAAACAAGAATTAGCGCAGTAGGTGTGCAGAAAAGGGGAGCTGGAATACAGCCACAGTGACCCCCGGAGGTTAAACAAAGCCTTTTTTTTTACTTTCAGTTTCCGAGTGACTGCACTTAGCTTGGCTAATCGAAGGTTTTTGTTTTTTTCTGTTGTTGTTGTTTGAAGTGTGGGCACAACACCTGCACATGTATCCCCTGACAGCTGTGTGGGGGGGGCAGGCGGGCGGGCGGGCGGGTTGGGCGACACTCGGGGCCAGGACGTGCTGAGTGGGAGGCGAGAACAGGAAGGTTGGAATGCGCCACTCCAACAAACCGCCCCCGTACCTCTCTGCCGCCGCCGCCGCCGCCACTCAGGAAGAGCTTCGGATCCGGGCTGTGCGCAGGCCTTGGAGACGGCCCGTTCGTCTGCCATCACAGCTTAACCTGCCTGGGGCGACAGTCTCGCTAAAAAGTCCAAAAGACTGGATGTAGGGCTCCCGCCTCTGAACCAATGCAAACCGTAAGACAATAGGCAATCAACCATGAAACAACTCCCCAATCATTGGGCTTGCAGCAAATATTCATCATTTAAGTAGCGTCAAAAGAAGGACTGGCAAAAGATTTGCAAAAATGGCCTTCACCCCAAAACCACGCTTTTTTCATGCGCAGCATTGCCAGGTATTTAAATAGTTTGCAGAGTGTAAGTAACAAGGGGTTACGCTGGTAAACATTGATTGGTTATTCTGTTTCAGTTCCTGAAACTTTTAAGTTGCGAGAACCGAAATGAACCAATCCGTGCTCCTTCACGAGGTAGAACAAAGTATGTGAAGTAGAACGAGGTCTAATCTCTACCCCTCTATATTCTTCATCGTAAAAGCGTTGTGAAGTGTTGAATGTAGCAGGCTTTAAGTGAGAGTGTCTTGCAGGCCATGACCCTGTGTACTGATTTTAGTTTGCCGATAAAACGCACAAAGAACATCCGCTCTTTGTGGAGAACATGAAGAGGTGTTCGTGACACTGTGGCAAGTTGCTTGTGTCGTTATATAGATCAGCTCAGGTCTTCTGTGTGTTCTCCTGAACGACACAGGCAGCTAGGAGCAAGCCAAAACCCCAGACCGGACATCCACACACGTCCCCAAAGTTAGCATGAACCGCGAGGGTTGGGCCCCCAGTCTTTTCAGGGCCGCGAGAACAACGCAGCAGATGGGTGTCGCGGTTTTACATCTCACTTGAGGCACGTCATCTCCGTCAGCAGAGCAACACAATCTGTGTGACCCACAGCGGCGAATTTATGAAACGAAATGGGAAGTGATCACGAAGTCACAGCTTGGATTACTGACAGCCCCTTATCTCTGCCACGGCCCGTCTGGAATCCAACCCCTCCAAGCATTTTTCTCGTTTTATTTAGCTTCCCTGACAAACCCACTATTCCCTCTGTCTCTGAAACAGTCCACGGTTGTCCCGGGTATAGGGAGGGACAGCTGGGATTTGCATATGCTGCTAAAAAGAACTACAAATCCCAACAGGCTCTTTGGTGGAGGCAAACCAGCTGTCCATGGTTTGAAGATCATATTCCGTAATCTCTCGGTTAACTAAATAACGAGGTCCAGAGTGCAAGGCGTGAGTATTTGTCTCTCGTTCTTATTTTTGACTCTTATTGTGTCCCCCTGGGCCTTTGAGCGGTGGTTGGCGCATGTGCAACATTTGTTCCTTTTGACTGATAATATGAAGACACATGGCCCTGCCCCTCCAACGCTGCCTTCCAACTCCCGCCTTTTGTTTTATTTAGCTTTGTGCATGGACCCATACGCCTCCCCAACCAACTGTCACCATCATCAAAAATGCAACATCCAAAGCAATTAGCAATTTTTGCTAACTATTGGGGGCTGGGATACTTTAAGAAAGGAAAAAAAGAAAAAGAAAAGTTGGCTAAATGAGTTTGTTGACCTCTAACACATAGATATATTTAAAGTAAGACAGATGGAGAATCTATGTCATTCTGCCAAAACGGAGACGTGAGACCTTTTCTTCTGATCTAAGATGCATACCACTGTGGAATTAAACCTTACGAAAAATCTGATCTCATTATTCTGAAATCACGATTTGCCTATCCACCTTCACTCTACCTATTAGGGTCACTATGGCAGCCAATGGCAATGACAGCTAGATGGGAAAGACAGAGAGCAGATTTGTGTTATTCCGTTCATATGGCGCTGGGCTTGACAGCTGATGGCTTACTATTTATCTGGCTCCAGGGAGCTAGATGTAAAATGTGACACGCCATCCGGAACCGAGCGTCAGCATTAGGACAAATACGGACCATGAGAACTCTTCTCAAAATAAATTTCAAACCTCACTCATTCTACCAGTTTCTCTGGCAATTAGAGGCTTTAGAGGTCTTTTTGGATGGCACATGGATATCTTCGGAAAGAAAAAATAGGCTAGAGAAAGTCATAGAGAAATCGCCTAATCTGGTGGTATGCTTAAATAGCATAGAGGGGGTTGTGATAGAGAACTCAAACTGAAAAATCAAGCGGGTTCGGGGTGGAGGAACGACGGCGTACTGCCGTTAAATTAGAAATCAAACATCAAAGCAAAAGCACAACAACTGACACACGAGGAAGAAACAGGAAAGGACGACATATAAAACAAAGAAGAACTGAGGTTGCTATGGCGACCTAGAATTCATGTGTGGGCGACCCCTCTATACCTCCATCCAAGTTGGGTGAGCTGTGGAGACCCCTGAGCTAAACAAGCAAACGGACTGGACCCTGTGATAACAAGTTTGTTTGACTCTGGCAGTTAAACGTTCTAAGTGTATAACCTCCAACCAGGTGATCCACAAATGTCGCCAAGAAAGTGCAGCTAGTGAAGTCATCATCAGATCATTACTCATCAATGAGATGGATGCCAGTTAGTGAAGTCATCGTGACAAAGTCTGTTGACTAAAATAGAGACAGTACCAGAATATCTGCACGGATATCCAAGAGTGTCGCTTTGACATAACCCACACAATGGGCTATTGAGAAGGCCCATCTTTAAGGTCCGGTTAGAACTTAGCCAGTACTTTCAGGAATACCAGCTACAGACCCAGGGCTGAGACCAAGCAAAACGTAGACAACCTGTTAATCGCATCTATATTTAATAGCATTTTCTTTTCTTCGTTAGTATCTTATTTCTTCAATTCCTAAAAAGCAAAAGCTATTCAATACAGTTATGTAAAGTGCGATTAGAGGTTTGGCCCCAGCCCTGGTGTTGGTGGCATTAGAAGGGTGTGCAAAATGTTCACATCTCAGCAACGAAGCTGTTGAGTTTCACTTTCAGCTTCATTTAATCTCCTGTCATCCATAATGTCACAGCACCCCCTTCAGATAATTAATGAGAATTGTTTTTGACTAAGGGAGCCCTCAGAGCACAGATATCTTTATGTAGCGCTCCTCTCTGTCGTCTCCCTTTGCCGTGTTCTGGATCCCGGTTTCTTTTAAGATGTCCAGTTTTCATTTAAGTCATTACTGAATTCATATCTTACATGGAAGCGAATAAATATTGATGCGAAACGTATAACATGGAATGAAAAACAACACGTTCGAAAGTTCTGAATAAAAAACGGATATTATCAGACCTCAGGAGCATTTCTGCCGGGCGTTACGTCAAAATCAGACCCAAAAGGAACAAATCCTGGAACACAGCACCAAATTTAATTTTTAAGAGCAGAATGCAAAAAGCTGACAATGTTAACAGGAAACCTATAGGAGAATGCTATCTGGCACTCAACCAAATTGTGCACCTGCAACTTTAGAAAACAGACTCTCCCGCGCCAGTCTCCCGCGCCAGTCTCTCTCCTATTCTCTCGGATTATATTCAGCAGGATTTCTCTGGCTTTAGGAATCCTTTTGCATGAGCTTTTCTGAGATGAGATGCCTGTTAATTGCACACACCCTTGGCAATCAGACGGACCTGTTTGGGAACTCACGGACTACACCTGGTCTGCCTGAAGGGCAAGCTGAATCTCCTCCTCCTCCTCCTCCTCCTCTCCGCTCCGCTCCCGCTCAGAGGAAACAGCTGTCTGCACTGCTCAGCCTTGTGCACCCACGCCCCACGCCGGGGCCCAGCCCACCCCAAGTGAAGTAAAAACAACCCCTCCCCCTCAGCTGTCAGTAAGTCAACTGCGCTGGATAACAACGGGCTAGAGTAGCCACCGTTTCCTCAGACAAAACCAAGGTGTATTCCGGGCAAATGAGGATGAGATGTACCCTCATTTATGCTAACAGAACACATAACAGCCCGTGGAAACTTGAAGCAAACTTGAACCACAGTAAAAGTAAATAATCCTACCTGTGCTTTCCTACCAAGAGCAGGACTCCTACGACAAGGGCAGTGATATTACTGAAATTGGATCTATGATCTACAACCCGTGAGTTTGATACGCAGTAGTAAGGTCACAAATTGGCCCCCTATATTGGCTTTGCCCAGTAGGAAATGTGGCCCCCCACCCCCTTCAGCTTCTCCAGGACAGGTACCTTTAATTAGTCTGGTGGGATAGATTTTATAGAACGAGTCCCGACTCCTGGGGCACACGCGCAGTATTAGTATGGGGAATGACACCTGGACACAGTCGGGCCCCTCTCTCTGTGTGCCGTCACCTGTGAAGGCTACTTCACGGTTAATAGTGACGGTTCAGTTCTTGTTGTCACAAAAGAATAAAGTTGTTAATGAGCCGGACCAGGGCTATTTTGCTTGCCTCTGTGTCTGAATGAAAAATTATTACTATTATTATTTTACTAATATATATATATTTTATAAACTCATATTTTATAAACAAAGTGCAAAGCTTTAGCATTGTAGGGTACCACTAGGCTGCCTTTCTGTTCTCTCTCTCTCTCCGGCACTTACTCAAACATTAACACAATGCTGTGTTCAGCCATTATTGCATTATTCGTTAATTGTTAAATGAGGTCTGTCCAGCTTCTCCCCACTGGTCAACACTGAATCACACTTCTAGGTGTGGTACTGATTTATCACTGGTGGATAGTAAAATAAAATTGAATTCCATAAGATTTAATGGCATGCAATAACTTTTAAATGTCACGGCGTGATCCTGATTTAATTAATACGCAGACTTTCTGCATTAATATGTGGCTTTCTGGTAGGTATTAAACTGTAAAATGAAGGGGGTGTGCGGACCCACATTTTTAGCTTGCGAGCCGGGTACATACGAGCGCCGGCAGCCATTTGGCAGAGTGCCCGTGAGATGACATTACTCTCACCTGAGCAGGTGTGTCACGGGCCCAGTGAGTCACAGAGAGGAACGTAGGCCCTGCTGTCCAAGCCTGTTTCTGTTAACACTCATCTTCCGGTGCCTGAAATACCTCTCCGACGCGGAGCACCTTGTGCTCACCGTCCGCCTCTGTGAAGGCACACTCCTTAAAACCACTGTCACTACAGAGCTGCGGAGCAGCACAAAGATTGTGCTTTTGCTAACGCTAACGATGGTTCACCGCGTCGGTTTGCTAACGTTCAACCCAAATCCAACCCAAATTCAGTCCAAATACACAGAACCGTCTGAAGCTGAAAAAACGATTGAGGAGAAAACAGGAGTCGGGTCGCTCAGATCCATATTTAACATACCGAGTATCTGGGAAGTGTCTGTCAAAGAAGAGCTGGTGAGCAGATCCGGTGACATACGGGCCCAGGCACGTCCTCGCTCAGAACTTGGGTCAGCACAGATGAGTTGAGGGAATCGAAGCAGCTGTAGGATAAAGAATGGACCATACGGCACGCACGCTTGCCAAATTTCATCATCAATTATGGATTTCCTGAGAAGCAAACTCCACAGTGACCAGGGACATGCTTGGGATTCACATGCAGCCACAAATCTGTGCATGAGGCAGACGCCTTGGAAATGACCTCTTTCTGGAATAACCCACACATTTATACAGATATAAACTTCAAACTTCAACCTCAGCGTATATACCGAGTGAGCTCTCTGATGATCCTGAATGATTATCTTTTATACACAAAACTGTTTTTGTTAAGCAATGCGTCATGCTTGGGGTGCTCTGGCTTAGGGGAATCTCCAGTAGATTCTCCGAGAGCGAGAGTTCTGTTTTCGGAGTTCTGACAACAGAGTGTTTACTTGGCTGGCTCTGACGAAAAAACACCCCAGACAGAGTCTCGTCGTTCCGAAGTCTTTTCAAAGGGAGCACTTTGGCAGGCCCTATTACCACACAGCAGTCAATTACCTTGTAAATTACAGGGCCGAGGTAATAAAAACTGATTTGTATATCACCAGGAGTGGAGAGTGTGTCTGTCTTGTAAATTTAATTAAACAGCAGGTGCAAAATCAGGTCATATGGCTTTGATGTATCCCATGTGAGAATGACAACTAGACAAAGATTCTAATACGGGGAACATTTACATATCTTCGCATGCACGCTTGTAGGAGGCAGCAGCTCTCACCAAATTTCTCCAAAATCAAACAGGGTTTAAACGAGCTGTCACCTTTCATTTTATTAGATCTACAAAAAAATTAAACAGTTAAGCTCTTCAAATCAGGCTCCACAAGTCAAATGCCGTATAAATGCATCTATTACAGACAACTTTGTGCGGTGATACTGCCCTGTAGCTCGCTGGCAAGGCTGTCATTTTAATAAAAATGTGGTCGAATGAACCCCCCAGAGATCTACCACCACTCATTTGAATCAGATAGAGGAGACTTAAAACCGCAAAAACCTCTAATGCTGATCATGGTTACATACTGACTTCAGAAGATTTGTTTTTGTTTAATCAAATGCGAACTCATACATATTTTAATAAGACTTTTCATAAGACTTTACTAACACTTATCACAGAGAAATTAAGTTAAATGCGGCACACTGAGAAGAGTGACACCTAGTCCGAATTTGGAGAAAATGTTTGTGCCGTTAATATGAAAATTATATTGTTCTTATAGTAATTATCAGTAGTACAATAATAATATTATATTACACTTATCTGAAATGCAATGGTCATTTCTGAACGTCCCCTCCAGCAAGTCAGAGGAAACATCTTCTCCATTTTTTTAAAGAAAGTGATTGAAAAAGACCTGCTAGGATGACACCATCTGTGCTACCCTTTCACCGTCTATTACCTTTCCCCTTTTTACTTTAGTTTGAGTTAACTCATGACAGCAGAGCTGCACACAACAGAGCGTGAACTTTACCAGGCTTCCTCAAACGTCCGCAAACAGGGGCTGCATCACTAGGGGCGTTTGGATGAACAAGGACATTAGCCTCTCGGGTACATTAAAGGCTGGGGTTGCAGTAGTTACAGTGAGTGCACCCAACACATCATGGCAAAGCCTTCAGGAGCGTTATCGGACTCCTTTATCATCGGTAGCTAAACGCCAATAGCCAACTGTGTGTCTTATACCTGAAGTTTCCCAAAAACTTTGACGCAAAGTGAAACGCAATGGCCAGCAGGGCGGTGAGACAGGGAATCTGGCTGAGCTTGACTGGCAGTATTTAGAGTCAGTGGGGCTGGCCATAGCCTTGGTTATGTCTTCTGAGACACTGTCTTTGTCTTTACTCTTTGCCAGACACCATCCGCCAAAATACGCACCTTTGTAACGGGACCACTGGTAGAGTTTCAGCTACAACCTTGGCCCATTCTGGAAGAGCTAGATTTTGCAGAACTAAAAATGAACTGCGGTTGTTTGCAGGTGGACTTTAATGTCAGAATTACACCACAGGACAATAACATTTTAATCCACTTGGAGCGTGGGTGATTAAGGTTTCAGCCTACATGTACCTGTTTGTGTAAGGAGAACATACTGAGGATTTTCCAAACGGCCATTATGAGCCTCTGGATTTGAAATAACCCAGTTTTGGGTTGTCTGACGAGATGTGGAACACAAAGAGGGAAAACAGTACCCGTTTTCCCAGGTGAATGAAATGAGTGTTGCTTAATTAATCCCTTTTCTATGTCAAGACAACTGCAGCTCCAGGAAAAAAGAAGGATCTAAATACATAATTTATATTATTTATATTAAACTCTGAGCTATTTCAAATAGACCACACATCTGTGGAATTTGCTTAGCTCCCTGCTTGATATCGTCTCTTAAATCCTAATATAATTCCAACTCCTCTGTTTATTTATTGCAAGGCCCGCAGACTGATTGGGTAAACATGTCAGGATTTAGTTTCAGTTTTAACTTCAGACATGTCCACACATTCAGACTGAGTAGGACTAAATTCCTCCAGCTGGCCTGTATCGAAAGGTGTGTCTGCTCCCAACTGCAGTTATGGCCCAAAGTGGAGATTAAATATCTCACAAGTTAAACAAAACAAAATATGTCATAGGTCCAGCAGGTGAAACCCTCCAGGCGTCAGCGTGTGTGTGTGTGTGTGTGTGTGTGTGTGTGTGGAGGAGCGGGGGTTGGCAGGCACTGACATAAGGGGAGGAACTACATTTTATTTTATTATATATATATATACACACACACACACGCACAGGTTAAGAAACACTTTTTTGTTTTGGTGTCCTTTTACCACCTAGATTACTTAAAGGTGACAATGATCATTAGAAAGTTATAAGTACAGGTATAAAGTAATTATCGCACGGACATTGTGAAAAAGCCACACATTTTTCCTGCAGGTAGGTATAAACATGGGTAATTATCGCACGGACATTGTGAAAAAGCCACACGTTTTTCCTGCAGGTATGCTGGTCAGGAAACAGCCGGGAGCCTTTGTTATTTCCCGGTTCACTGATCACTTTGTCATGCACAAACCTGACATTTTAGGGTTGCATCTCACTAGTGTGATTCTTTGAGTGAACTAACTGCGGCATTATCCTGGAGGTCACAGAGTCACTGACCGCAGTGTCACCTGGTGCTCTGGGCTTCCAGGTGGTGATCGTGTGCAAAGGGAACCACTGAGCCTCGGGGCCCCCCAACCAGGAGCGGCGGCGTCGGAACCAGTCCGAGGACACGTCCATCAGTGAATGCCGCGGTGTGGAAACTGAAAAGGAATGGTGAGAGTCATCGTGGGTATTATTCTCCACCCACAATTGTTTAAAGAGTAAAACTCCTGTAAGGAAAACAAAAACTCACGACACCACTGTTCAACTTGGGTAACAGGATTTAAACTGTAAATACACACAACGCGCTACAATGATATAACATTGCATTACTTAGATTTGGGTGCTTAGCAGCATTGTTATGCAGAGTGACTCGCAAATCTTGCAGTTTTACTCTGGCTAATTTATCCAGCTGGGTATTTACTGAGACAGTTCAGGATAAACACCTTGCTCAGGGCTACAGAAGCACCCCTTTGGCAGCTCCATTACCATTATCACACATATACAATACATCCAAAATATGAAATAATATTATTATATAATTTTCAAAATATGAAAAACCAAGATACGGAAAAACCCCCAAGACCCTGCGGTTTTATTTATTATAAATTCTAGCAGAATAAATAAGAAAATCATCAAACAGGTATATAAATATAAATATAAAATATAAAGCTATATAAACATTAAATGATATATATAAAAGTTTTCAGCTCTTCGGAGTCACCAGATCCCGTTTTCTCCTACGGTCCATTGCATAACCTCACTCTTAAAAAGGTACTTTGCTGCCCTCTTCTGGACAAACAACACAATAACCCACCCCTGGAAAACGGCCTATTCAATATTAACACCTGAGTGAAAATATAGCGATCCTGCCTGGAGTTATGGCAAATAGAACCTAAACAGAAAAGGGGCAAACATTAAAAAAATAAATGTAAAAATTCTGACACCAGATACAACAGAAAGAAACGCAGGTGGCAATAGTGAGGAAATACGCTAAATAAAGAAGGTGAACCCTCCGAACACTCTTTAACCACCTTATTTTAATTAACGGTGAGGGATGTCAGCTAATTTCACATATAAAACAGGGCATCCACGACAAAGCTGAAAGAAGAAAGGTTTTTGGGGGACGGACAGTGCGGAGAGGAGAACGCAAGGACAGGTTCCCAGTCAGGGAGAGCAGCAGGGTCTCAGCACTCGGCCCTGTAATCCACGATCTGCCAACGTAGACGGTCTGCCATGGCACTTACCCACGCTCCTTTGCTCGATCATCCCTAGACATCCCACCAGGCTGCTGCTCTGTGAACCCTGTCGCCATGGCGCTCACAGATGGGCATCCCGCAGCTCACCCCTCTGATTGGCATTCCTGCTCTGTCTGTGCGGTACCCGGGCCAAACATCTGGCAGGAAATGGCTGTGAAGAACAGGTCTCCACAAAGAGACGAGACGCAGGTGCTTTTCGACGACGACTTCAGTCGGCACAGGATCAGGAGAGCGGAAAAGCCGCGACTCTCAGGACCAGCAGACGACGTGGGAGGGGTCACGTCAGGTGAACCGTTTGTTTAAACAGCACACATGCCGTCACGTGTTGCCTGTGCTCTGGTATGTACAGTGTCCTCTAGTCTTCCAGACTGTGTGTCTTCTGCACACAGCCTGCAGTGATACAGCGGAAGTCAACAAAACACACAAACACAAAGGTATTTGTTCATTTTATCCTTCCTTACTGCATCAAAATTAATAACAAATAATAATTTTTTTTCTGCTTTCCTCCAGAGAAATAGTGTGTGACAAAATATACAAGACCAATCTCAAATTCGAACTTATTTTTCTATTCTGGGTTAAACAACAATATATTTCCATCGACATTTGGACGTATACAACACTAGAGGGCGCTGTTTTACCAAATTCTGTTTCTACCAAGTCTGCATTTCTCAGATACAAGGTGAACAAATTAAAGTTAATAAAGGTGACTATTTGCTGGCTGGATGATAAGAAATTGACATCGCGTCGGCAATCAGAGCAAACTCGTCACACAACATCCTTTAATGTCACAGTGTTAGAGGCACACTAGATACATGTGCATACAAAGAGTTTATTTTGAGGGAACATACACACACGCACAGGCACACGCACACGCACAGGCACACGAACAGGCACACGCACAGGCACACGCACAGGCACACGCAAATTTACTTTTACAGGAATATGTACTTGCAATATATGTAGTAAATACAAATGCAGCTGATTAATTATTTTATCTTAAACATCTGAAACAAAGAGATTAAACAACATTACACATTAAAGGGCAAATAAAGAATCTGAAAGTCAAACTCATTCTGGTGAAGCAGAAAAACGCTTTGATGAAATTTTCCAGAAGGAATTTACACGGAATAGGGTCAGCTGTGAGGACAACTTTTATTGTTGACTCATTGTTGACTCATTGTTGACTCATTGTTGACTCATTGTTGACTCATTGTTGACTCATTGTTGACTCATTGTTGTAGGCCAAATCTGAGGCAGACCTCTAGCCTGAAACATCAGATATGCATTCACACACACACTGTGTTACAAACCAAGCGGAGAATATTTTAGTAAGACAGTAAAGTAGACCCCAAACCTTAAAAATTATACATTTACGCTGTTAATCCGCATCAGTATCGATGAGAACAATACGGTTTTCAAAAATAATAACTTTAGCCCCTTTTTTAATTACTTCAAAAAGCTGCATATAGGTTACATACTGCGTACATTTACTGCTTCATAACAGACCAGCTACCGCCAGCTCCTTGCGAGGAAAATTCATCTGAATGTTTAATACACTGAAATATGACTTTCTCACAAAAAAATCTGAACATTGTTTCAAATGGTTGCATGGGACTGAACTGAACAACTAAGGAATGACAGTTCTTCAGAATCCTGACAGACAACCGAGTCACACGGCGATACCTTGTATAAAACACACAAGACATTTTCAAAAGGAATAACACATGCATATTTTTCAGTTAAATGTAGCTGTGAAAACAAACAGAAACCGAAACAAAGTGCTACACACAGCTATACGTTTAGTGTAAATGTGCAGTTTGTACTGACCTTATCCTTTTTACATAACAAATACTGTACTACAAATCCCTATAAAACACATGCACACCTCAGAATTCGGGATCTTCCTGACAGAACCTTCTAACAAACTCCCTGTGTCTATGGCATGATTGTCTTTAGCTAAATGGGCTATTCACGACCGTAAATGGACCAGACGTCAACCTTCTTTTCTCATTTTTTCTAGGGAGAGAAAACTGAATTTGGACAGAACTGTTATGTGTAACAGGAAAAAAACTGTAAAGGGGAAACCGCGTCCTCCGCATTGCACTGGGGTGTTCAGGACAACAGTTCACTGAGGGAACGGTGGTGCGATGCTGCGTGACCAATCATCTCCATAAAACATTTTCCATAAAAACACAGGGGGGAAAAAAGTGAAATGGGCAAGCGTGAGGAATCCATAGCGGTGGCCTCAGGGACCTTAAGGGGACGTCCTGATAAACAAACCCAGGCAATGTCCGGGTAGCGTTAGGACAAACCCAGGCAATGTCCGGGTAGCGTTAGGACAAACCCAGGCAATGTCCGGGTAGCGTTAGGACAAACCCAGGCA